>OX418222.1:49610891-49943391 GCA_948455865.1 Conomelus anceps
AAAAAAGACACTGTTCTCTGCTGTAAAATCACTTCCCAGTGGTTCGGAACCCACCTTAAACTGTAGGTCCAACTCATCAATCACCATCATCCAACCATTACCCACGCACAGGTCTCAGACCTATGTGGGCTTCATCCTCAAAAAAAAAAAAAGGAATTATATTGTGGTTTTATATGAATGATATAATTATTATAAATGCTGTATTATATACTACAGGGTTGTCAACCCTTTCAAGCCTCATGACGCAGCCCCCCTAAATTTAGCAGCAGTCCCCCCATAAATTAGGCCCCCTCCCCAGAAAAACTGCGAAAAAATATGCCCCCTGTATTCATTCCAAAACTAAAAGAAGATTTATATTGGTATTGAAAAAAATTTAAACCCTTTCGATAATCTAAAAAAAATGTATGTATATTTCTTGAGATTCTTTACATAGGTAACATTTTTTTGTAAAGGTAACAAAGAAATGGCTTGAATAATAACCTTCTGCACAAATCCTAAACATAACTATTTTAGCTAATTCATATTCAATAGTATAATAATGTATAATAGTAATTCAATAGTATAAAAAAGAAGAACTTCCCCCCAGACTTTTTTTGGAACCCCCCTAATTCATATTCAATAGGAAATTATAAATCAGTTGTCTTTAATTGACATTCTATCTGGTGACTTCGTAATATATTTTTGAATGTCACGTTGAACACGTTGAACTTTACCCCCCCCCCGAACTTTTTTTTGGAACCCCCAAGAATTTCAATGATTCAGTCTGCGTCATAATCCCCCCCTGTGGGCACCCCTGTATACTACATATAATATATATTGTGAAATTATGTGATTTTTTTTTGAGGATGAAACCCACATAGGTCTGAGACCTGTGCGTGGGTAATGAGTTGGATGATGGTGATTGATGAGTTTGACAGTTTTAGGTGGTTCCGAACCACCGGATTTATACCGGTAATATTTAGATTATACATTATTCAATATTACTTATAACATTTATTGATTATATTACGGTTGCATTATCTTGCCAAAACACTCAGTCTGTGCATTTCTCACGAAAAGTAGAAAATAGATTCCAGCTGAGCGACCCAAGACCCGATCATCGGTCGTTTCTCTAAATTTAGCGAAGTCTTTTCTTTACTCATGTCTGCGTGAAGCTTAGTCGACAGCTGCTTCTTTTTATAAATAAATATCCTTGCGATAAACAGTAATTAAAAATGTATCTGCTAGTATCAATTACTATCCTTTATTCCCGTTCTCGAATGGTAGGAACGGTTCTGTAATAAATCGGATGCTTGTTCGACTCTCTATTTAGGAGATACACAGCTGTTAATTAGATAGCTTTCGTTTATTTATTGCTCCGCTTTTAGTGCTGCGCTCGTTACAACTCTATTTCATTGCCTTCTTTGTTTTGACTCTCTTGATATTATTCCTTCAACAACTTCATCCTTAAGATGTTTGCATATTATTATTTTAAACTATCATCCCGATTTTATTTACGCCAACCGTACTGTGTCATTTGAAAATTATGCGCGTGTTAACAGACCACTCGCCTCGCCAATAACCTTCCGACTGGCGCTACAGTTTTTTTCTCTTTTGTTTCTGGGTCAGACAAACAAAAGAAGCATCAAAGGCAGGCATTACTGGCAACTGGCAACAAAATAAGCGTTACCGAAATTACAAAATGAAGATACGCCTTTTAACAGCCACACTTTGATCAGCCAGGTTGAGAGAATCCATCTTGGAGCGTGTGATCCAAGACAGCTCTTAATAAAACACTCAAAAATATAAATTGTTTTCAAGAGATAGCTTCTCATTCACTACTTCTTCATGAAATAGAGTACACAGAAGAGAAAAATTCGGTTCCCATAATGCAGGAGAAATGTGACAATTATTTAATTTTGAGGAAAGTAATAGTCTTAGTGATGTTGAAGATCCATCTTGTTTCCACTATGTAATATAAACTTAGAAAAACACTTTTAAGCTTTGAAGTGGAAATTAACCAATTAACCAGTTAATTTCCACTTAAAAGTGTTTTTTATATAGTCTTAGTTATTATTATACTGGATTTTACTTTAGAATTGACCTGTTCAAGTAAACTCCATACTAATGAATATTCTGCTTTGGCCACTGAAAAATGATTAACTCTTTGAAAACTAGAACTTTAATGCAAACAAAATTAGCATAGATATAGTATAAAAACGAACTACAAATAAAGAAACGATCACCTATTTAATAGCAACCGCATACGTCACATGTTTAATACTGTTGGTTCTAAAGCTAAAATAAGGCTGGCAACACTAAAGTTCACACTTACACTTTATTTACACAAATTATTCTATTTACATACACTAATTGCAAGTTCAATTAATAAAGAAAAACAGATCAACAAATGACAAGCTAATACTTATTTTCAGTAATTATTTACAAGAATTAATGAATAATTAATTTCAGGCCGATCAGTAATTAAATAAACAAGAGTCCAATAAACTGTACAATAATAAAGAAAGATATGATAAAAGAACAACTAAACACATACAAAACACAATCCAATTCGTTATTTGACAGTCCCAAATAATATCACTTGACACAACGTCTTTAAACTGTTAGTAAGCTGCACAAATAGTAAACACTTGTCTCTACACTTTAAACCGGAATCGAGCGCTGTTTACTCCAACGGCACAAGATCGTCTCTCACACGAATCTGTCACGCGAGTTTGTAAGACTAAACTAACTGATTCACGTTGACTTCTTATATAGTCGTCTTTCGAGGTAAACAAAGTAGATGCTTTGAGAAGGCCATGAAAGGTCACAGAATATAGTAGAACACGACCTCGATTGTTCAGGAATTTTGTAGAATTGTCGAGAAGCTTAATTGAGTGCAAGGGACGCAGATATGAAGAATAGGAGTAAGAAGGACATCCAACGAGAGAGAACGAGAAGAGTCATATTTCAATGTGTTTTGAGTCACGTTCATCTATCAATGGAAACGATGTACTTGGAACAATTGCGTAAATAACTGCTGGTTTTGCATTTGTAACAATATCATTTCATTTTTCCCCCTCTAAATATTGTAACAGTTTTCTACTGTGGGCTCTGGGATTTATTTGTAAAAAAAACGACTATTACAAAATGAGAATGAAATTCATTGAATTACACCAATAAATCGCAACTAACTGAATCTGATAATTACTATGGCACAAGTTTACAAATTAAGAACTCTACTTTAACACAACTAAATAAATTAACAGAAATTGCAATCAATTAATCAACAAACTCAAATAATCTACAATGAAAACTTCTCTAGTAATCTACTTGAAATTACAATTCTAATAACAATTAAATATCACTTAGCACTACTACTAATCAAATGAGGGAAGGGGTAGCCGTGAGCCGTAGCAGGTATCTGTTCAATTAGATAGAGATAAGCTGCGTTCTCCTGGGTACTCTTTGTGAGGGTGACCGATTAGATTGGCCAGCAAAAAATACAATTTTCTCTGCTGTAAAATCACTTCCCGGTGGTTCGGAACACACCTAATACTGTAGGTCCAGCTCATCAATCACCATCCTCCAACTTATTACCCACGCACAGGTCTAAATACCTATGTGAGCTTCGTCCTCAAAAAAATCTCAATAGTTTACAACTTTCTTATCAAATTAGCCTCATAAAATGAATTATTATCGTATTAATTTTGAGATTCAGTACATAAGTTAAGTATGGTTAGTTCCAATTCAAGGGTTTTGACTCAAAATAGTCACATATATTAATATATCAAACCTGGCCACCTAGGTTCTTGGGTAGTAATTTTTCAAAAATTTATTTTGAACTTTAGAGCCCAACAAGTTGTCTAAATTAGCTTTTTACACCACTAAATTTTAAAAAAATCCGGACCCTCCTACTCCCCAGACACCCCTTGGTGAGCCCCCCCCCCCCCAAATCTAATCCTGGCTACGCCACTGCTTCCACAATATCACCTTCGCGACTACAAAGAAAGTTCGTATCAAGTTTGTACTTCGTATTTAAACTAATAAGTTAGGGTTTTTTATTGCTGATGATGCCCACATGAGTCCGAGACTTTTGCGTGGGTAATGAGGTGAATGATAACACATAGACGGAGGAGCGGGATTCGAACCCACGACCGCTTAAACGACAGCAAGCTGAAGTTGCGACGCCTCAACCAACTCAGCCAAGCGGCCCAACAAAACGTGTAAATTTATTCCGTTCTCAACTTATGTCAATTTTTGAGCCAACGTGTTGAAGTTTACAGATTTACGCAACTTCATTGGTGCCTCTGAAGATGGATCTCATAGATTCGAAAGCGCTCGGCCTACAGATTAAGTGAGTTATACTTATTCTTAACAAATATTTGACTGCAAGTCGTTAAATTTCACATGAAAAGTTAATATTAACAACGCAGTTCGTCATGGAACGGGAAATCCAGGAATTATTATCGATCTACCTTTAACCCTAGTGACGGGCTACCTGCAACAACACTTACAGAAACAGAATTTCACTCAGCGATGATTGGATTAGTTCGAATTACAATTCACTTATAAACTCACTACACATGGAAAATAAACACTAACTCCTGTCATTTTTGCTGGTCAAACCAGAGCAGTCACCCTTCCAAGGAAAGTCCGACCACTCGTGTCTTTTCTTATCTGGTATAGTAGTTATCTGGCACGGCTCGTGACTAATCACTTCTATTGAGTAATGAAATTTCAAGTGATGGAAATGGGGAAATGATAAGTGACTTTGTAGTGGCGAAGGTGATATTGTGGAAGGTATCCATAATGAATATAAGACGAAATTGTTACAACATTTATTAACACTTAGGGAAACTAGTTTCGGTTGTTACACCATTATCAATCTCAATCAATCTCAAACGTTTGATTGAGATTGATAATGGTGTAACAACCGAAACTAGTTTCTCTATGTGTTAATAAATGTGGTTGTGACAATTTCGTCTTTTATTCATTATTCAAAATGTGTGGGCCTACAATTACCATTATAAGTTTGGGCCTAAAATACTACAAATGCTTCCTCAAATGATTATGGTTATAGGTGATAACATCAGTTTGTTGCGGAAAGTCTCAGAGATGTGTTTCCTCAAAGTGATGCACGGATGAAATAATGTACTTGAGGGGAGTTTGATCGGTGAGTTTCAGTAAAAGCAAACCTAGCGAGCGATGAATTTTGACAGAACTTGTGGCAACGTGTGGCAGATTGTGCCGGTTTCGACTTATCGATGGGACGGAGCAAGACTTTGATTAGTAAGCGCGCTTGAAGCCGATTTGTAAGGGCAAGCTGGTGTCAGGACGGCGTGACGGAGGCCATAAATAGAAGCTGACCGGCGTCGTAAATCAAGCGACACCGCTTTGCCATCACCGCCACCACGGCCAGCCACACACTCACCTCACGAGGGCTGCCAACCCTCCACATCCTCGCCCAAAAATTGACACTAGCTGGGCACCAATCAAGTCGCGTAAATCTGTAAACTTCAACACGTTGGCTCAAAAATTGACATAAGTTGAGAACGGAATAAATTTACACGTTTTGTTGGGCCGCTTGGCTGAGTTGGTTGAGGCGTCGCAACTTCAGCTTGCTGTCGTTTAAGCGGTCGTGGGTTCGAATCCCGCTCCTCCGTCTATGTGTTATCATTCACCTCATTACCCACGCAAAAGTCTCGGACTCATGTGGGCATCATCAGCAATAAAAAACCCTAACTTATTAGTTTAAATACGAAGTACAAACTTGATACGAACTTTCTTTGTAGTCGCGAAGGTGATATTGTGGAAGCAGTGGCGTAGCCAGGATTAGATTTGGGGGGGGGGGGGGGGCTCACCAAGGGGTGTCTGGGGAGTAGGAGGGTCCGGATTTTTTTAAAATTTAGTGGTGTAAAAAGCTAATTTAGACAACTTGTTGGGCTCTAAAGTTCAAAATAAATTTTTGAAAAATTACTACCCAAGAACCTAGGTGGCCAGGTTTGATATATTAATATATGTGACTATTTTGAGTCAAAACCCTTGAATTGGAACTAACCATACTTAACTTATGTACTGAATCTCAAAATTAATACAATGATAATAAATTGAATTTCAAGTTTATAAAAATACAACTCAAATATACATGAATAAAGCATACTTTTTTATAAGTTTCATATAATTTATGTCATTAGCCTAAAACGCACCCAACCCAAAGATCATGAAATCGGAATTTTTTGCATAGAACTTGCATTTATTTGTGTGTTTTCATTAATAAAATCCCGATTTCATGAACTTTGGGTGTGTTTAGGCTAGTGGGTTATACTGAATTTTAACTTCAAAACTAAATTTTCTGCAAGATGAGATTATTCAAAAAGGTGATTTATCAATAATTAACAAAGTTAATCCACTTCAAACTTGAAAAATTGCGTTTTATTTAATGTAATATTTCAATAATTATGGTAGTCACAATTTCTAACATGTTTTATTCGATTTAAATCAAAATGATCCATTTGAACTCCTAAATAAAGAGTCTACAAGTTTCTGTATGAGTAAATATTTGAAAAATACATTAATTTGACTATAACTGTAGCTATATTCTATTACACAATCAGGGTTTCTGTTTTCTGTTCGTTATAATACTACAAAACATATAGAACCCTTCGGCTTTAATAAATTCTCATCTATTAGTTATTTGAGAATTTTTTATTTCTGAAATTTCGGGGTGGCCTGGGCCCCATGGGCCCCCTCCTGGCTACGCCATAATGAATAAAAGACGAAATTGTCACAACCACATTTATTAAAACTTAGAGAAACTAGTTAGATTATCAAGCTGGTGTAACAACCGAAACTAGTTTCTCTACGTTTTAATAAATGTGGTTGTGACAATTTCGTCTTTCATTCATTGATACGAACTTGTAGTAGGCCCACAAACTACAGGTATTAACTTGAATACAACATTGATATGGCAGGTTACTAACTACTGGTTAAAACTGGAATAAAACTTGAGGTTTACAATTACAAGTGCAGAGGGGATTATTTTTCTATTTTTTCCTCGAGGGAGGAACCCCGGATCCCCCTTCTATATATAACAGTTATGACTTCCATCTAAAGTGTTGCAGGACTCCTCTTCAATACTGGGTTATGTACTAGAGTTTGCTTATAACCTACAAGGTTCCATTAGTTTGTGTTATTTTTATAAGTATATTCCAAGACAAATAATAACAATCAACTTACTAATTAGCTGACAATTTATTGAAATTTAGTGAGGTAGTGTGAACTGGAGTCAAGAGAAGTATATGCAAAATAGACTATTTATCCACTCATTATAATACGAAAAACAGCTGATACCTTCACTCTTTCACTTTGCCGCACTCCAACTGATTTTTCCGCACTCATTTTTATTTGTCGAGCTCCAGGTGTGAAAATTATAGGAAAAATTTAATGTGTAACTCGAGCTCAAAGAATTTCTGCTGGACTAGAGAAACTATTCCACAATCGCCTTCAGCTCTATTATTTTCTTTATTATCAGCCATATGAAAATAATTGTTATTGTTCTTAAACGAACAAAATAAATGCAATAAAAAACCTTTCTATAGTCGAAGTTATTTCCAGTAAAAATATGTAGTATAATACAAAAAATTTAGATGAACTCATCCAATGAAAAATCTAAATCAACTCATCAATGACATTAATCCAATATCAATGTTTTTCTAGTAAGAAATATCGCAGTTTATTCCAGGTTTGAAACGTATTTCTTTAAGTATCAATATTGATAAAAACTAAGTGGAGAAAATTTGAAAATTTCTAGCTATAAGCCTACGTCAAAACAAATACTGATCAATTACTTTTTAATTTTTATTCTTGTTTAGCTAGAAACAGAAAGTCGATAGTAATTTATTAAAGCTGATATTTTTTAATACGTGAAGCAAGTTCTATTGATCCATTTGTAATTTCCAGGTATTATTAAATCACGAAAAATTATTATAAAAAAAAGAAAACCGATCAACCTGTAATACTAGTTTTAGTGCTTTAATAGCGTAAAATGTGATTTTTAGGTGACTATCTTTTCAATATTTTCCTGGGGAATATCTCTGGACCACCCCTTCACTTGGGGTTATTTTATATCCCCAGACCCTCCTCCTGGTTGGACCTTGATCCCCCCCAACCCCCCCGAACATAATTAATCCGCCACTGAACTATAGGGGTGAACCAAGGGAGAAATTACAGTTTCTTCAGACTTTCTTTGTGGATTTTTTCCGATGGGAGTGGGAAATGAATTTATACGATAAAAATAGAATTTATTTGAAATCAATTACAGCCTCAAAGCCACAGATTAACAGAAATATCTAAGGTTTATGATGGTTCTAGAAAAAGCTTATACCAGAATAGGATGAGACCAGATTTGGATCAAGGAAAGATACCTTCCAGGAATATTGTCTGAATATTGAATACTCTAAGTGGCTCTTAGAGTGGAGCTCACTCCCTCGTTGGGAGTACTAACTACCTGTACACCCTTAAAGATGTGATCTGGTCTTATTAAATAAATGTTTTTTGTTTTCCTCATCATTAAATAGACCTAATTTGTTGAACACTTTTTTCCTGTTGAAGAATGTAAGAGGTTTAAAGCATTTCTCAAGTCCTCTACAAGAAGGATAAGTCCTCTAATACTCAGGTGCCAACGCATTTCATGAAATGATTCTTTTATTTTTCCCTGTTTGTTATCCTCATACTCACTTTCCTTTTTTTTCTCTCTAACTTCCATCATTATCCACCTACTCATCACTCCATTCCTTGCACCTCTTTCAGCTTCTCTCCAATCAATGCCTCCTTAATATTTGAGATTAATACTTGCAACTATACAGGGTGTTTCGTAACTCTCTACAATACTTCTAGGCAGTGCTTTCAAAAGTAAATATCGTAAAAAATTTTTTTCTCAAGTCCCCAGTTACTCACACAGCCACCATTTTGCTTTTTCACGCATTATTTTTTTAATGAAACACCATTGAAAGTATAATTTTCAAATTTTGCATACAGCTTTATAACAATTGAAACAATCTAAAAACAATTAATCAAAATTTTCCAACATTAAAAAACGGGAAAAATTAAGAATGGCTAATGGCATCAAAATTCGACCAGAATAACTTTTTTTAGATATTTTTGTTGCAAATTTGATGATATATCATTTTTCAATATTGGCCAACAATTAACAGAGATATGCTATTTTTTAGGGTGTGCGGTGGCTGGAAGCGGGTTGCAGTTCTTTAAACTGTCATTGCAAGGCTTTCATTCTCATGGCTATTTATTATTTGTAATTATTTATGGTAAATAAACTTTCATTTTATTCTTTGCATGTAAGTTATTCCTTGTTTGTTCGTAAAACTGAAACCCGCTTCCAACCACCACACACCCTAAAAAGTAGCATAATTATCTCTCTTAATTGTAGACCAATCTTGAAAATTGAGGTATCGTTGGATTTGCAATAAAAATACCTAAAAAAAGTTATCCTAGTCAAATTTTGATACCATTAGCCATTATTAATTTAATCCCGTTCAAAGATTTTAAATGGCCGCCATTTCGTTTTTAAATATCGGAAAATTTTGATTAATCTTTTTTAGATTGTTTCAATTGTTATAAAGCTATATGAAAAATTTCAAAATTATACGTTCAATGGTGTTTGAATAAAAAAAATAATGTGTGATAAAAACAAAATGACGGCTGTGTGAGTAACTGGAGACTTTAGAAAAAAATTATTACGATATTTACTTTTGTTAGAGGTCCAGGAACACTGCCTAGAAGTATTGGTAGAGAGTTCCAAAACACTCTGTATATTAGATTAATATGCTCTATATTAAATATTCTTCAAGATTCATATGAGTAGGTTTCCTGTGACTTGATCGAAGAGATGTACGCCAAGACCAACAGTCAACTACCCAAATTTTAAAATTATTTTTCTTTGGATGTAGTTATTGAAAGGTTATCGATCACAGTGTGCTGCAGTTAACTATATTTCGAAGATAAAACCAACCAGGTGTGATGTCTACCTCTGGTAGGAAATAGGCAAGATAACGTGAGATGATCAATTTTGGTGCCCGTTGGGGGGGGGGGGGGGGAACAACGGAAATTGAATTTTCACAGGTTGAATAGATACACCGTTATTACCTCTAATCGAATAGGTGGTCAACGTATCACTATCATAGGTTTGTTTGCTACTGATGGACTTACTGTAATAACATGTTGTTCCTTTCAGGTCTACATCATAACAGACTAGATATTGGATACCGTACAACTTCAAAGGGTTGCTGCTACCGATCAATATTCATTACTGCGTTTTTGATCGATTGCAATTTGGAAATCTCCTGGTCATATCATATCGGCTTCTCGATTCTATTGTTGACATAACGTAGATTTTAATCTTCATCTCCTCGTACTGGTACGTATAGACGTATAGTAGTAGAGTACATATAATAGGGCTTTAAATAACAATTGAGAATGGTATATCACAATTTTCTACCACTGATATCAATATGAATCCCCGTATATTTTCTGAAGTTCACCCATTTTCTAGAATATCACATTTGTTACCAATAATACGATTTTTTTCGCCTTTTAATACTAAAAATGCATATCTCTTATTTTTTATTGCAGTATAATTTTAATATTCAACTCAGAGCTGTGAATAAGTTCAAGATTTTCAGCTTGATTTGAGATGCTGCTAAGAAGAGAAGTAAGAAAAGGAATAGGAGGATAAGGAGGATAAGGAGGGAAAGGAATAATAGGAAGAGAATGGAGAGGAGGGTGAGGAGGAAGATGAGGATGAGGTGGAAGAGGAGATGGAAAAGAAGATGGTTGTAAATTGAATATTAAATAAAATTTGTAAATAGGTTGCCAGGTGATATCTAATTTAATTGGATCAGGCGACCTGCTAGCTTTCAAATAAAATACATAATGCATAGCACATTCATGAATAAAATTACCTTATATGATTGCAAAAAAATTATAAATGATATAACCTCATATGAATGAAAAAAATATATGACTATTTTCATTTATCATGAAAAACAGCTGATCGTCAACCCTCTGATATATTACGTCTTATCATCTTATATTTATTTTAAAAAAATGTATGACTATTTTCATTAATCATGAAAAAAAGCTGATCACCAACCCTCTGATATAATAACGTCTTATCACCTAAAACATCGCATGATTAAATGTCTGTTAACAGCCATGTTTCTCGTCCAACAATTCCAGTCTACAATGTGTTAGCAGAACTGTCATCCTAATTGTTTGTGATAACTACAGTAATAATTGTTAAGTAATCAAAGAAGCGTTTAAATTGACGGTGAGCTTGGGGTAAGTATTTAATAGTTGCCGGTTGTAGATGGTGCCTGTCTGTTCCTATGGAGAGGCAATTGCAAAGTTAGAAGCTGTGAGAAGTTCATAATAAGTTTTGATTTCTGCTGGTGTAGTGAAAGTCGGGGAAGATGAAGTAGAAGGGAAAGCAGGGGAAGTAGACAGCCAATAGAGCTTCCTCCACTATTATCTCCTAGATTATCAACAACCTATCACGACCTAAGATGGTACCTATTAGTTTCACGGACGATGCGTAAGTCTTTAACTAATTTACTCTTTCCAAATCTCAGTTAGACATCTCTCATCCCAACAACTTCTGAGCATGTTGCACTTCAACTTTGTACCGTTCTCCTTGAAAAGGCACTTGTTTCGAATGGAAAGACTGGGAGAAGATTCTCTTGTAACTTGTGTTTTTCTGAGTAGATGAGTCTTGAACTTCTCCGCGACACATATTTTATCTAGAAGAGATTCAATCATCAAAGAATCAATAGCCAGATAAATTCATTGAATGCTGTCTTGCATAAAATCATCAATTACTTATAAGCATTTGGAAGTTCTTTTCTCAACAGAGTCCTATGTATTGTTACGGGTTCTACAGTAGAATCTCGATTATCCGAGGTAATTGAGACCAAGACCACCTCGGGTATGAAAAAACTCGGATAATACGGAGGTTAAGTGCTACTACCAGGAAAAGTCAAATAAAAGTCAAAAAACGTGACAAAACTTAATTTTTATAACAAGGTTAAAACGTAAAATAACTTAAACAGAATTTATTAATTTCGAATTCCTCTAAGTGCTATTAGTTTATAGTACATTTGTCACTTTGTTTAATTGTCAGTAACTTCGAACTAACTTGTAAAATAACTATTTACACACCTTATTTAAACTGAGACCATGACATTACATCATATAAAAGTATAAAACCTATCATCCCACCGTATCATTCTTAAAATAAAAAGAGCTTTATTTTAATTTTTTCTCTCATCACTAGCTTGGTTAACCCGGAGGCTCGGTTGACCGGGACTCGGATATCGAGATACTACTGTATCACTAAAATTATGCTCGCAACACTTGAAATTAACACTCGCACTCTATTTACACAAATTACTTACAACGCACTAATCACAAGAAAAACCAATAAGAAAAAACAGATCAATAACGTTCAGCTAAAAATCAATTTTCGATATCACTGAACAAAAATCAATTACTAACTACGAATATTCAAACAAATCGATATTCAAACAAACAACTATCTAATAAACTTTTCAATAAAGTAAAAAGAAATGTCTAAAAACAGTTAAAAATTTTACAAAGACTTTTAAAAACAGTTTACAAAGTGTTATGGTATTTGATATGAAAATGGAATGAAACTTAATTACCAAAGAAAAAACAATAATACAGATGTTTGATTAGATACAAAAAATAAAATAGTGGAATATCCCACAAAGACTTGAGTCTTTTATAATCCCAATAATAATACTGAGTATTGTCGAAGAGTTTACCAGTGAGAATTTTTCTTGCAGAGGATCCATTTCTCTAGAATCTGACACCAATCCAATGTTTCTAGAATGAATAGATCCTAATTGATAATCGATAACATTTTATCACATTTTAAATTTTTCTCATAGGCTACTTCTGGAAATTTAAATTGGCTATAATTCAGGATCTATGTGTGCTAGAAAGAAGTGATTGCTGTCGCCAGGTTTCGGGGAATAAGATTGTACACAAGAATGGTCTCTGAAACATAGATTGGCATAAGAACAAAAAACTGGAACATAATTAAACCCTTGACAATTTGGCAACATGTAATATTTTATGGTTTATATTTTGTGATGTTTTGATGTCAACGATTTGAAAGATGATGATGTTGTTTACAATTTTACTTGCATTTTGCATTTAAATTTCAAGAAGTTTCCGAGTTCAAATTATTCATAACGAAAAATCGTAATTTTCTAGTACAATATAGGGAAAGCCTTTAGGTAAACTGGCCTTCCAAGTGGAATTGCAAGTTATTGGCCAAATGTGACATGTCATATATGAATTATAAATGTCGTAATGAGCTGAAGAGAATAAGCTATAGCTCGATTGAATGTGACACAGTAGTTCTTGAGTGAGAGGTTTCAGAGGGGTTTCAGAGGGGCGGTGCATGCAACGACAAACTGGCACTCATTCCATTTTGTAACCCGGCGCCAAAGCTGCACACCGTCACCGTGAGCTGCATTCCAAAGTGTGTCAGGTTGGCGGTGCATGCAACGACAAACTGGCACTCGTTCAATTTTGTCAGCTGGCGCCAAAGCTGCACGCCGTCACGATGGGCTACTTTTAGGCCCTTCGCACACGAGTCGACTCATTTGCAATTTGGGTGGTATCCTTTAGGATGACCTAACAGTTTGATCGACCTACTGCTAGCGCAGCCTGTAGCCTATAACCAAACCTAACCTAACCTGGCTAGATGTGACTGAACCACCTTTGTTTACTAAGTCGGTCAAAACGACAGTCATACAAATTGTGTCCTCCCATGCAATTTGAGTTGGCAACAGTAGTCGCGCGCAACCTTGTCTGTGTTTCACAGTTATCAATAAAAATAATACAATTGAAAGAATGTCAATCCAATATAATATCAAATAATTTATCGATTTGATAGTGTAAGATTATATGAGTGAGTATCTGACTGTATCAAGGTATTTCCAATAATCGATGGTAGACAACCATTTTTAAGAGTGCCAGGTTGTCGTGTGCATGCAGCGTCAAGCTGGCACTGTTTTATTCTGTCACCCGGCGCCAAAGTTGCACGCCGTCACCATGGGCTGAATTCCTAAGTGAGCCAGGTTGGCGGTGCATGCAACGACAAACTGGCACTCATCCAAATTTGTCACCCGGCGCCAAAGCTGCACGCCGACACAGTGGGCTGCATTCCAAAGTGTGCCAGGTTGGCGGTGCATGCAACGTCACCGTGGGCTGGAAAACCAGCCCAGCTTGTCGCCAGCACCCTTTGCCGCCAGCCCAGTTTGGCGGGGTCCCTTCCTACATATCTTGAAAACTCACTGTTCTACGAGCTCGAATGCTCAATATTCGGATTTAGTGCGTATATGAATACTAATTGAAAGAAAACGTTTCCATCAACATTGATGTGTTTGTTTAATAGCCTACGATGGCAAGTGTGGAGGACCGCATCGCTCATCCTCCTCCCAAAGCATAATTTTCCAATATAAGTGTACAATTGTGCACATCATTAAATTCAGAAAAAAGTATTCTAAAACTTTTATTAAAACCATTTTTCTGTAAAATGGCAAACGAAAACGTTCTATGCGAAATAAGTAAAAATCAAGTTTAAAAAATCACAATTTTCAAGTTAGTTTGATTTTTTATAGAAAAACTAAGAGGTTTACCGTGAAAATAAAGGGAACCATTGTTGTAGATAATCATATGAGTAGCATAATGATAAAGGAGTCATCTCTATCGGATGATTGGTTACAAAGATATCAAGTTTCGAGTGATTACTGACATTTTGGATCTTTGAGGGGGGTCTAGGAGAGAAACAAGCTTTGGGACTTTTCACTTCATACTGCTCATAAGAAGGTCCAACAACCCTAAAAAATATAGCTCATTTCTAATATTCCTGATAAAAATTTACTGGGCTATCAGTTTTCTCTGTTCATCCTCTCGCCTCCTTTCACTAACTCATTGTCATTCTTCTCCACACATTACTCATCTTTTCATATATTATCTTTCTGTCAAATCGTTTGCATTATCATTACAAAATTGTTTTATGTTGAACTCCCGCTCATATATAAGGTAGACTTGCTGTCTCACCTTCTTTGAGTGTGTATATTCCTATAATTTTTTCTTGGTTGGCTTCACTTGAATTTTTTTTTTCATCAATGGCAATACTTCTTAAATTTATACGGTATTTCTAATTTTGTGTTGTTATTATTTTTTAAGTTATATATTATTTATGATTTATAGCTTAAGTTATTCATTTCTTGGTCATTTTTCATGTGACGAACTCTCAAAAATTGTACAATGAATTGAAATGTGAAGTGTTTTTTATTATGTAATTTTCGAGGAATAAAACATTTTTTTATTAGGTTTTGTACGTTGGTACGTAAATGCAAGCAAGATAGTGAAAGAATCGAGACCTGTCACTCGCTACCTGTTGCAAGTATTGGTCTGATAGAATCGTTAGTAGATTGTCACGAGCTATCTACAGACGTCAGCACGTAGAATTGTGGATATCGAATTTCAGTGGATGCTGCCACTGCCTTGTACTGTGGCTTTTCTCGACGACCTTCGATCACCTTTCAGTCCGTGGGGGTGACAGAACGGATAGCAACACTATGATTCTACCGTCGCCTGGGTGCCCAACAAGCTCTCCCACGGCGACAGACATGCGTTCGAGGGAGAAGAACAAGTGTGCGATTAATAATCGAGATTTATAGTATCACTTTATCCCCTCCCCCTCGCACGGGCAATCCACGACCACCCTACTCTTCTGTAGAGCCGGTTAGTTGCGGCCGGGTGGTATTCACTTTTGCCATATCGGTTGCATAGGCCCGCTCTCCATCGCTGTGTGATTAAGATTCGTATGTGCATTTGCATTCTGAGCCTCTATTTATCTTCTTCATCTTCCTCTGTCGCCTTGATTTCTCCGTCCTCAGCGGCGCGTATAGGAGAGATTTACTAGCTATCAGCCTGTCTCTTAATAAATTATCGTCCCGTCCTCTTAGGTCCCTCTACAAGACCATAGGGGAATAATGTTTTTAAGAAATCGCCTAATGGAATGACAAGGCTTCCAAACATCGGCTTCTCACTATATCGAAGCTCTCAAACGTTCGTGATACTCACTTCCATACAACAAAACTGCACAGGATTCTTCATTCCGTAAAAAGGAAAATTTTTCAAGGAAACTCAAGGACAAAGTTAAAACTGGTGCACTATGTTGAATATTTTAAACGTTTGTAATTCCACAGACAATATGCTCATAGTCCTTTACCTTCAGACCAAATAGTCGTTTATCTATAGTCCTTCATCAGAATCAGGAGCAATCTATTCGAATGGCTTCATTCTCTCACTATTCACTATCGGAATATTTTTCGATGTTTAGGTTTTAATTCTTCGATATTAAGACTTCAATCTCATTTTTTATGGTTTTGACAAAACTTTTCGCCTACCGGTATACTTTTCGCCTATACTTTTCAATGTAACCTGGAAGTTACAGATCTGTATTAGTATCCTACTTGTTCAGGGGTATCCATCATTATAGTTCACTCTGCATAGGTCAATCTTGGTTCAACCTAAATTACCTATTGTAATCCATACATGAAATGTTACTTCATCTGTGATATATTGCCCAATTACAATCAATATAATGAATTCTGCCTCTGCTGATTATTAATAACTGTAAAAATCACTTCCTAGTGGTTCGGAACTCACATGAAAGAGTCGTTCCAACTCATCAATCACTATCATTCAACTCATTACCCACGCACAGGTCTCAGACCTATGTGGGCTTCATCCTCTGAAAAAAATTACAAATTATCTAAATTTAAATCAATACTTTGAATTATTTAGAAGCATTCGTATGTGTAAACCTTGATGTAATTCATCATCACTCTAACTGTAATTTAATCCAGAATTTATGTATATGTATATAGTACAGTACTCGAGGAATAGGATGAGTTATGACCTTGAGATGCGCAGTGGCAAAAGTGCTTGTGACAGTGGAGGGGGAAGCTCCGGGCTCACTTACTCGCCAGCAGTCTCTCTGTTTCTCTCTGTCTCTCCGTAGGCAGTTGCTTCTGCTCTCGCGCAACTCACAGCTCATCCTATACCTTCCCTACTGTACCATTACATAGCCAATTTCGACTGCAGATGACTCTTCAGACCACCTCAACGTTATGTTTCAGTCCAAAGAGCATACTAGTTGTTAGGAAGGTTGTGGGTGCTTTCGAGTATTTATAATCATATTTATATTTACTGATATAGTTATATTTATATTCAATTTTATAATTATAGTTTGTGAATATATTAACAGTAATTTTTATGAAAATCATGAGTTGTAATTCCATCTGCAATACTTACAGCTTGAAAATTAATAATTGCTAGATACATAAATAATTATTGCAGACACTTTTCTAGTGAATTTGAACACTTACTTATTTGTGTGCTTGCTATTTCTCATTGTTGTAATGCTTCACACACGGCTGGAGGCCGACTGAATCAGGATTGAAAATTGGGTTTGTGGTTGATGGTGAGGAGGGGGTGATGGGTGGATGGGAAGGCTGAGATTCGGATCTGAAATTATATAATCAAACAAGTGTGTGATCACAGTTTAGTTCGATCTCAGTAATTAATTGCACAAATGCTATACATTTTTCTTTTTATGGATATCTTATACAATTATCAAATTTGTCATTATTGGTAATTAAGTTCATACAGTAATACACAGTAATACAGTTCACATAGTACTGTAATACACAGTAATAGGCTACAGTTGCACATAGTACAGTAATACACAGTAAAAGTTTTAGGCAGCCGCCATTTTGAAAATAATGATTGTAAAAATTTATTTTTTCTGCTGTAATTAGGCCTTTATGTAATAAAGCTAAATACCAAATTTCATTTAATTATATCTAGCCGTTCTTGAATAAAAATTTCCTATGTGAAAAAATCAAAATGGCGGCTATACGAGTAACTTTTGAGTTATCGAAATTTTGAATATGATATTTTGGCTTGTCTATGGTCCAGGAATAATACCTGAAAATGTCGGTAGAGAGTTCAGAGACACCCTGTATATAAACATACCGGTACATGTGTAGTAGGTGTGCTGGCGACAATGTAATGAAGGCACCAGTGCACACATTGTAAAGAGTAGTGGCAACAGTGTTAACAGCATTCGTGAGCTTTGTCAAACAGCGGTTCACGAACGCGTAGCCTATAGAAAAACTGTGAGAATGTAATTTGCAGTAGGAGCGACGGCAAAGTGTTGACGTCTGTTACGCTGTAGTTACGCCGGCAGTTACGCCAGGGAAAAGTACTAATAATTTGGCGTCGTAAAATGACTGGATCTGTTCTATTTACAGAGGGCGTAATGGCCAGCCGTGAACGAGCCGCTCTCTCGTAGAATACTTTTAATTGCAGTGGTCCCTTTGGACGCAAGGGGTCGTCGGATATGAAATGGTAGTTTTCGATTCCTTTAGATAGTCCATTACAGTAATATATTGTGGACTCTAAACGGGATGTACCTAGCTCCACTAATGGATCCGATACTGTTGTCGAGTCGTTATTAGCACTTCCTACGAGCTAATACCCTTATTATTCTTATCACATTCGCAATCTGGCTTTCACTCTCTCCCCCTCCCGCCCTCTCAATCACACACTCTCTCTCTCACACACACACACCCTCTCTATCACTCTACCATCACACTCCTTTTATCGAGCAATTTCGGATACAAAGTGCTCGTTCATTCGACCCCCCGAAAAGCCGATAAATTATGGATGCGTCAGGCCGTATCGAAAATCATAAGACGCATACGCGTCTCTAGTGTCTTCTAAGAGTGAAGTAGCAATAACCCCTGGATCCAATTCTTCTCTACTGCTACGACATTATCGAAAATAATCCCCGACCTAATGAGGTCCTGATTCATGAGTGGGCCATTCCTGAAATACATCATAATAGTCTTGAAGGCTTCATGAGTAATTTCACGGGACTATAAAACACTGGAAACCATTTATGGAGTCTATAGGCACCTATACAGCTGAAATAGGTTATGGTACTATACAGACATAGGCTAATTTGTTACTGTCCTATTTCATAGACTGCATAGGTTGGCAAGGTAAGGTAATAATGTATTGGGTAAGAAAGATTAATCTGGGAAGGGGCTTCATTACGTAATCAACAAAATACATATGCGTTGAATTTGAAAAAGTAATGGTTGACAATTATTAAATAATTGAAAGTTGGTATACTTAATGTGAGTATAGTTGACGAATTGTCGAAAGCGATAAAAAAGTAAGCTTCTATGTTAAGAGGAAGATTGCATCATCATGAGAGGCAATCGAACTTCTGGACAATGAATAATAAGACGAAATTGTCACAACCAAATTTATTAAAACTTGAGAAACTAGTTTCGGTTGTTATACCATTATAAATCCCAAAACCGATAGGGAAGGGGTTTGAGATTGATAATGGTATAACAACCAAAACTAGTTTCTCAATATTTTTAATAAATGTGGTCGTGACAATTTCGTATTATTATTCATTATGGATACCTTCCACAATATCCTTCGCCACTGCAAAGAAAGTTCTGGACAATGCAGATATCGGAATACATAATAAAAGAAGGAAATCGAGGCACTTTCTTTCTATTATTTTATTTTTTATAAAAAGTTCTTTCATACTAAGACATGCTGAGTATCGGTGAAGTCACTGATCTTCCGGCCGCAAAACCAATGATTTTCAATACATAAAGAAAAAAAATCAAATTAAGTGATAATTTGAGATTGTGATCATTGGAATGAAATTCGAAATAATAATTGAAATATTGCATTGCATGTTTTTTTATTTTTAATACACAAAGAAAACAATTTAATTAAGTGATAATTTGAGATTATGATCATTGGAATGAAATTCGAAATAATAATTGAAAAATTGCATTGCATGTTTTTTGTGAAGGTAACACTCTATCAACATGTTAAAATTATGTGGTGCTAGGAAAATCTTCGTTCCACATACAAACATCGACAAGTGTAGTAGCTGTATTCGTGGTACATTGGCACTATAATGGGCAGTAGCGATAATAGGGGGTCTAGGTGTAAGGTACAGGTTGATCGACCTCAGCGTAGCAGACCCTGAGTGAGTGAGTGAGTGAGTGAGGGAATTATTAAATAGCCGGTCGTCCCACTCTGTAAGTGACAAGGACGGAGTGGACGGCAACGGAGGGAAAACACCGGTATTTCATAGTGTCGGTGCTCAACTCATCCATTCTGGCCACCAGATCAAGGCAATTGACACCTCACGCTGAGCACTCAGTGATTTACAATCCGACTCCCCCACATACCTCACAAATATTAATCTTATTTGTTTTCGTTTTCTGTCCGGCCCCGCATTAGAAAAATGTATAAATCACTGAACAGGTATTCTCGATGTATCGGGGAATCGGATAGCAGACCAGTCGACGATAGATTTTATCTCTGAGCATTATTCTAGCCTGTACGAAGATAGCGACCAGCCAACGCAATAAATAGCCACCTCAACTTTACTAAGCAAGCGTTCGTCATAGGAATATGTAATTGAAACGCGCTGGTCTGGACGACATTTTTCAACTTTCTTCCAGTTCACTCTAATAAGACCATGACACTTGGCAACGTTTTCCTTGCTTTTTCTGTCAGGTGGAAAAGGTGTCCTCTAGGACTCTAGCCTATTAAAACTACAATATAAACCAGTTTTTTTAAATTGGAAAGGGGAAACATTTTTTTATATACTGTTTGTAAATTTAGTATAATATAGAACTCGTCGTACAAGCATTGCTTGGCTAATGGCGCCAAAGGAAAAATGTATAAATTATATTGATTAATTTTTATTAACAGGATTTTGGCAATAAAGGATTTGATTTGATTGATAAAAAAATCGACTACCGATTATTTTATGCAAACTACAGTATAATAACCATATCCATCATAAGAAGATCATTACCACATCGAAAAAGCATCATTTACAAATTTTTCTTAGCATTTTTTCCACATTTTTAGTCTGTATAGTAATATGGAAAAAACAAATATGAATCTACAGTAATCTGAGAAACGCTTGGTCTAGGATGGAAATCTTATTAATATTATTCTCAGGGGAATAATATTTAATCCGTCAAGAATAAAATAAATCTAGGCTCTGGACTAATGAATACATGCAATTTGGAAAACTCTTGCTAATCATTGTGACAGTTAGTCTCATTCTATTTCCGATCTGTCAATGAGTGATCAAAAACGTCTAGCTTTCATAACTGAACGCTGGGCCACGGATAAATCAACGATATCTGTTTAAGCAAGAGATTTACGGAAGCAGTAATCAAGACTAGCCTTTCATGTGGGTGGCTTGCCAAGAAGTACAAGATAGAGGATTGCCAGACATGGTACTTTGTCGTGTTCAGATGACTTGAGACTCACTCTAATTCCTCGTTCGTCCTGAATGCTGGATGAATGATTACCACTAAGAAGAGTACACAGACCTGAGTATGTCTCTGAAGGAGCCGTTCAAAGGAGAAGAGGATCTTCAAGGATTTGAGGAATTGGTATCCTTTCAATGTTTGGTGACCCTTTTAGTAAGAGACGAATTTCTTTGATGCCATTCATACAGTCTATGCTAAAAGGTTAGCCAGTCACAGGTTGCACTTCCATTACACTAATGCTTTCTATCTAGGAGCACTGGTCCTTACTTTCAGGTTAATCAACGAAGCCGCAAGTAACCTTGACAAGCAAAAGGAATCGAGTTTAAGAAGTCATAAGGAACATGTGGAGCATCTTCAATCACCCATCAAAGATATCCAACAGGCAGGGCTAGACTGCAATGTTTGCGATGGTACGCACCGGTACGTCGTGCCGGAACCTCTGATTGGCGGAAAAGTGGTGGAATTTTTGGTGAAAATTTTCATAAATGACATTTTTACTAAGAATTGGAAAAATTTAGATTTCGTTCATTTTTTCTTTTCATTCAAGAAAAGGGAACCGAGCTGTTATTATGAAACACTTCAGTTGTTTTGTCACCTACTAGTAGTGTTGTATGAAAGATGACGATCGAAGAGGATGTCTATCGAATTTATTGAATGTATTTAATTTTTGGTTATGTAAAAGTAAATTCGTATGGCTTTTCGTGGTGGGGAGACCCTTACGGGTAGTTCCACCTCGCCGCTTTTTTTAACGACTGCTTTTTTTATATATGCAACCGGGACCGACGGCTTAACGTGTCCTCCGAAACACGGTTATGTTTGGTTATGTGAAAACATGTCACTAATCTATGTTGTGAAGGTTGGAGCTTCGTTTTCCGTCATTGAAAGGTTCGATTAGACCATAATAAATAGTTGATTAAATTTTTGGTCCGGGGAGTCGACTCTGGAGAGCCAGTATGAGGGCTCCTTCGTCTAGTGTGGTTCGAGGTGCAACCATCGATATTGCAAGCATCGATATGTAAGAACAGTGTTCTTATTTATATCGATGGATGCAACAACCCTTTCGGGAACCCAATAAGAATAGTCACAGACCAGTCAGTTCAAATCTTTGTAAAGTTGCCGATATTTGGGGTGATAGCCAGAATCTTGCTGGGAGAAAACGAGCTTTTATTTCGACAGTTGCAGAGTCGAGGAAAGTGTCCATTCGTACCCTGAAGTGGCAGAACAACGGAGATTCCTGATTTTGAGATAGTACTTATTAATTTATGTTTTTCCCTCACACGGTCCTAAGCGCAGCCAAGACGAGTAGCATACAGTAGGATTTTACTATCCCAAAGAGTACTGTATTCATAACATTTTATGTTTTAATTCATCTTATTTTCGAATTGTCTATGAATAGGTCTTAGCGCTTATCAATAAAACGTATAAAATTTCAGTTTTCTCTTTTCTTAAGTTTGCGTTACCCCTTCAACCCTTTAACGTAACTATATTACTGTGAGTGGTGTGGGTTACACGTGTATTTTCTGTTCGAATGTATTCAATTTTTCCAAGTGCATTGATAACAACGTGGAAACGTAAATTATTAAAAAAAAATTCTTTTTTAAAGTATTTTTTTTCAGTATTCCATAATCCATAGCCCCACATCCCTTTCACAACCACAATCAACTACTGTACCGGAACCTCTTTTATCACATACAAGCTAAGCACTGCCTATAGATATACCACTAGAAAGGGTGTTCTATGTTCTACTATGGGAATTTTACTAAGAAGATTTTCTACTAGGTTCAGGAGCAGTTTTGCTGTCGCCTATAATTAGGAAGAGTGCAGACCTGAGAACAAAGTACCGAACTCTACATTTGCAGCATACTTATTCAGGAATTATCTTAATAAAAATATTAATTCTAAGAAACATAAAATACAATTTCTGATGCAAAAGATTATTCATCATAGTAGAGAGACTAATAATAATTATGGATTAATAAATTAAGAGTAAAAAGTACCGAGCTCTACATTTGTAGCATACTTATTCAGGAATTATCTTAATAAATATATTAATTCTAAGATGATTCATACTTCGTTCCTGGAAACATAAAATACAATTTCTGATGCTAAAGATTATTCATCATGAGAGACTAATAATAATTATGGATTAATAAATGAATTCTCTCAGATGGGAGGAGAAATTATTGTATTTTGTTTTGTTAAACTATAAAAAGTTATCTAGAAGTTGAATAAAGTTGAAATTGCGAATTGTAGAATGGCCTGATCTACAACTCTGTGAGAATTAGTGCAGCCCTTTACAACTCTGATCAATAACCAACTGGCATATATATACTAAGCTATAACTATACTAAACGTATATATGCGAGCCTGCTCGATATGTATTTGCATAAATTTAACAGCTTGTATCCGATAGCGGCTACAGCAGTAATAGTTAATAGAAAGTCAATCACGGAAGGCCTAATACAGGCCTGTTCCCCCTAATCCGACCCCCTTGACCGACCTGCCATTACATGCAAAGTTCGACTTAGCCGAAGTCCATCGAGGCTCAGAATAGTTGAATAGATAATAGCGTACACTTTTTGCTCACGCAATAGTACTCTGATTTCTTATACTATAGCTCCCGGACGTATTCAAATGTACCCCGATCCCAACTCGATAAACCAGACGACTATCGACGAAACACTGCAATGAGCGATTGACCGACTTCTGAAAATGATATACTGCGACGGCATGAATACTGGAATTAGTTTGATCTCTGTCAAAGATTTTAAAGTTCCTTCTCTTTCTTTCATTCAAATAACTTCTCTTTTAACAACACTACTTCTTTATTCTTTTGCTGGACTTTTTTCATGTTCAAGTATGTATGATATTATTCTTTTATTAAATATTTATTTCACACTATTAAGTTCATCCCTAATCAAATATCATCAGAATTTGATGATTAGATAATCAAGTGGGGCCCACTTGATACCAAACTCGGCTCCCAACGGTAGACCCCTTCTCCCAACCTCATTTGTGGTTTTAGTGTAAGTAAGATAGCGCTATTCTGCCCTAACTCCGCCTTTTTGTGTGCATGCAATACCTGGACATTACAATATTCATCTATCATGCAAAAATTCTTATTATTGTCAGTAATCAAACTTGCAAAAGAGTGTAATAGTAATAGTGTGAATGCATTGTCTTGCTATCTATTTTTATCTATCTCTTCGATCAATCTAGGTGATGTCATTCATTGTAGGGCTATAGTCATCAGACATATGAATTGTACTTTTAGTCAAATAAAGCTATCTGAATCTGAATCTGAACCTTTTAACGGCCAATCGCATCTTATCGAGTGAAAGGTCATCTTCTCAGCTCATTAAGGCGGTCCAAATTCATGTTCACTAGGCCTAGTGCTACTTATTCCCAAAGAAATTGGAACTACTGTAGTTTTCATATAACTTGGCAGCAGTTGGGTTCAGATGTAGCAAGTCCTCCCATCTTCTACACGCTGCCAAGTTATATGAATACTACAGTACATTATTCAGTTCCTGAAATTTTTCTATTTTTAATGGACTAATATTACACAAATCAGTTCTATATATACATATTGTGAGGTTTTCAAGCGGGGACTCTGAGGATTTGAGTAAGAACAACTAATTAAAAAAAACAAAACAATTTATTACAAATTTATACAAATTATATAAAATTCAATCTCAAAAGAACTCTTGTACACTATAACAAGCTTTATCAACTAAATTTTGTCTTCAACTGTTTCTTGAGTATTTCAATATTTTCAAGCTCTTTTAGAAACTTCTCTAGCTTGATATAAATTCTCCTACAAATAAGAGTGCTGAGTCATGACTATTATTGATTATGGCAGCACAGTGTATAACGGCTTGACAGAGGAATTGAATTTAAAATTACTGTGTGCTCTAAATTATGCGATTCGTTTCATATTTGATGCAAGAATGGATGATCACATTATACCCTACTGTAGAAGGCTGCGTTGGTTGAAGTTAAAGGGTAGAAGGAAGTATTTCTTGTTGTGTACTGCATATCGCCCTTATTGTTGAGAGGAAAGGTCCACAAATTTGAGGGATAGGTTTACTCTTCTTGCAGACGTTCATTCTAGGGTCACACGGCAACATGAATTCTTCCTTCAGATTCCAAATCAACGTATAGTCATGATGTACAGTAGAAACAATTAGTCTGGGCGCATGGCTCTGGTTTCACTACTAGCCGTCCTGTAAAAGTTGACTAGTTAACCTTGAAGACATCCGCAGCGTCGCATGGGCCACATGTTTTTAGAAATGAGCGATAAACACTCCCCTCGCCATGGCTGACTACCAAACGGCCGTGCGCCCAGACTTATTGTTTCTACTGTACAATCAGTCCTTCACTGCTGCTGCCTCAAGACTTTGGAACCTCTTACCATTGAATATTGTATTTTCACCTTCTCATAAAACATTTAAATACAGACTTTTAAATTTTTTGAATAAGGATCTATAATTTTTTCAAGGCTAATTCAATTTTGCAGCGGTAATTTGTGTATGCAACAAGTTTTATTATTTTGTTTTTAAGTACCATGTATCCGTTTTATTTTAATTTTATTATTATCATTAGTTTTATCTGCATTTGTATATTAATTTGATCTTTCACCATAGGCGAAAAGCCTAGTAGCAATTAACAAATAAATCCATCTATCTATCTACCTTCCAATGTAACTAAGTTTTTGTTCGCATAACCTAATACTGTGACTCATTATCGATAAAACAATATTCTGTTCGGTTTTATGTATTGTAGCCATGTACGTCAATTGTGATAAAATTTAAGCAATAAATATTTCAGTGGAAACCCTCTCCTTTGCCTTTGGATGATGGTCCGACGCTCTGGGTTATCCGACCACGCCAAGCTCGCAAACTTGATCACGCTTTTTTGATACAAGGAACAACTTTTTGCATTTTATTGCAATGTAATAATAATAAGCGTATGGCTTTCAATGGTGGGGAGACCCTTACGGGTAGTCCCACCTCGCCGTTTGTGCCATGTTATGGGGAACATGGTGGACCTACTATTTTTTTGCAATGTAATTCGCTGTCCTCTCACAATTTTGACGAAATTTATAAGTCTCATGTTCAAAAGTGGGAAGTGATAGCCGCGAGCCGTAGCAGGTATCTGTTCAATCAGAGAGATAAGCTGCGTTCTCGTAGGTCCTGTTCGTAACGGTGACCGAATAGATTGGCCAGTAAAATAGACACTGTTCTCTGCTGTAAAATCACTTCCCGGTGGTTCGGAACCCACCTAAAACTGTAGGTCCAATTCATCAATCACCATCATCCAACTTATTACCCACGCACAGGTCTCAGACCTATGTGGGCTTCATCCTCAAAAAAAAAAAAATTATTACTTATTACTTCACTGTAGTGAAGAATGCAATTATTGCATATTTTACTGTTAAAATGTATTTTCATGTAAGATGCGATAAATAATTTCTCTTTTCTAATAATCCGATCTCTTTTGCGTTCCGACAATAACCCTAGTCCCGAGAGTGACAAATAAAAGGGGCTCTACTGTAATTTGATTTTTAAAAGGAAGAATACTTTTCCCAAATATTATTATATTTTTTTGTAGTGATTCAACTTATAGTTTTTGATTAGATAGTGTTTGATTAGTGTACATGATTGTACACTTTCTTCTCCGTGTGAATGTCAGAAGAGTAGGAAACATGAGAGACACCCGCAGGTTGTGTATCTTCTCAGCTTGTGTGGCGCGGCGCGTTCCACGACATTCATAACTAATAAATAGGAGCAGTAAGGCGAAAGAAGCCAGGGTAAAGGTAACGAAAATTGCACGTTGCGAGCATTATGCGTTTTATGTTCGAATAAATAGTCATAAACAATCCAGCCCGATGGATTTGCAGCCTTTGTTCTGAATTCGTTCAACATTACATTAGGCGGCTAGTCATCGTGCACTGGATGCACACACAAAGACCGGATTCTTTTCTGTGCATTTTCACGGCTACGCGCTGAATTTTATGCCTTCAAAGTGTTGCACTTGAACCACGTAAGTAGAAAAACAACGCAGAAAACCTGTGTTCCATTCAGACCTTCCTGACGGCCCTCATTTCACGCCATTATCCTATTGTTTATACATCCCTAGGGCACATACGCATTTTACACTAATTCAGACGTCTTCAGTACTGCCTACACGCCGCTGGATAACATTCGATTTTAATACTGTTCATCAAGTACGGTTGGCCTACCCACTGTAGAGCAAGGGCGGTCCCAGCTGAAAATTTTAGTGGTGGGGGGTCATGAATGGATTTTTCTTTACCTTTTTTTGCAAGATCTCCCCTCCTCAACTACCTCAACTTTCAACAAGCGTAAAAAAATTTCTCAAGGGGGGTCCGCCAGGAAAACCTCATCCCCCTCCCCAACAAGGATAATGTACTACCTCAGATACTGTAGTATCTTTGACTTCATTCCAAGACCTATCACTGAAATTAATTCTGAAAAATTTGTTACTTGATAATTTATAATACTAATGATATATGTATATTTATATACTAAAATGATATTATGACTGTTAATAGTCATGGGAATATATTTCATGAAGGAGAAGTAGAGCAAATTTCAATTTAGTTCCATAACTGTGGCAAATTCTGATAAGCCTACCCTTAAATATGAGACATTCTCTAAACCTTTATAGTGCCCCATACCTCTAAGTGTTGCGCTGTCCTCTCACAATTTTGACGAAATTTATGTCTCATGTTCAAAAGTGGGATGAAAAATAACCTTTCTATAACCACATGTTTTGCGTTTCTAGACATAAATCCTTCTATTTAAACCAACTTTACATAACTCTAATGCTTGAGTCATCACCAATGGAAGGGTGGTTGCGACCGAGGGACCCCCTTTAGCTTCCCATTTGCCTCTCTCAACAAAGTACTAATATAACCTCCACACTTTGAGACTTCTAGGTGGCTGAGACCAGTTTTGAATTCCTGGATTTCAAAAACCACAATTCTTCTAACCAAAAAACTGACATCGATGATCAAGGAACACGCCTCTGAAAACGGATCTCAAAGATTCGAAAGCGCTCGGCCTACAGATTAAGTAAATTTTACTTATTCTTAATGAATATTTGACTGCAAGTCGTTAAATTCACGTAACAAGTTACCAGTTTTGAATTGATGTTGTAGTGGCTTAGCCAGGATCAAATTTCGGGGGGGGGGGGGGGGTTCTAGGGTATAGGAGGGTCCGGATTTTTTTTAAATTTAGTTGTGTGAAAAGCTAATCTAGACAACTTGTTAGGCTCTAAAGTTCAAAAGAAAGTTTTGAAAAATTACTACCCAAGAACCTAGGTGGCCAGGTTTGAAATGATAAAGTTTGATATACCGATATCTGTGACTATTTTGAGTCAAAACCCTTCAATTGGAACTAATCATACTTAACTTATGTACTGAATCTCAAAATTAATACTAATTATTATAAGTTTCATATAATTTATGTCATTAGCCTAAAACGCACCCAACCCAAAGATCATGAAATCGGAATTTTTTTTATCATAGCACACTGATTTTACACGCTTGTATAGAACTTGCATTTATTTGTGTGTTTTAATTTATAAAATCCCGATTTTATGAACTTTGGGTGCGTTCAGGCTAGTGGGTTATACTGAATTTTAACTTCAAAACTAAATTTTCTACAAGATGAGTTTATTCAAAAAGGTGATTTATCTATCAATAATTAACAAAGTTAATCCACTTTAAACTTGAAAATTGCATTTTATTTAATGTAATAAATAAATAATTATGGTAGACACAGTTTTCTAACATGTTTTATTCGATTTCGTAGCTCATTTTAAATCAAAATTATCCATTTCAGCACCTAACAAGTTTCTATATGAGTAAATATTGAGGAAAAATTTGAAAAATGCATTAATCTGACTATAACTGTAGTTATATTCCATTACACAAACAGGGTTTCTGTAATCTGTTCGTTATAATACAACAAAACAGATAGAACCCTTCGGCTTTAATAAGTCCTTATCTATTAGTTATTGAGAATTTTTTATTTCTGAAATTTCGGGGGGGGGGGGGTGGGGGCGGGCTACGCCACTGCACGAGAAGAATAAACCAGTAGTCGCTGGTCACTTCAACAGACGGATCATTCCTTTTCAAGTGAAGCGTAGGATCTGGCTGACTCCTTGGGCTTATTCCATAGCAATAATTCATATTAATAAATAAAATTTCAAGTAAAACTACCGTGAGATCCTGTAGTAATTGCAAAAGCGAAGTTTTAGTACTAAAAATAGTTGTGCTCCCTGAAAAAAGTCATAATATTTAAAACTAAAATGAGTATCTAAACTCATAATATTTAGTGCTCAATAATAGTTCCGGCTGCTTACTTTGGCTTCTTTACTTTATTAATTCGTTGTTTTGGAATTTATGTGAGAGAATTTCTCAGGCCCCTACTTCTGAGAGCTTTCGTTCCCATTCCCAGCAATTGGAAGTCTATCAATCCATAGAGATTTACATCTCAAACGGTCTATTTTGTTTTTATGGTCGTCTCCCGACACTGCCTGCAGCTGTTGTAAATACTATGACTGGTCCTCAGCCAGTAAATCACTTCTTTCGAATAATGGACGTCAGCTTTATTTATGAACATGTAGAGGTTAACATCACAATCTTCGGCAAAGTCGGTTTTATAGTCTTTCTAAATAGGCCTAGTTCAGCATTCTTAGTTCCAACGCCAACTCAAAGTAACTATGCTTCTGTCGAGTCATCTATCTTTGTTCTGCAATTATTACAAATTTGAACTCAACTCAACCAGTTGAAAATTTATAGTTGTATCAGCAAGTAGCAAATTTCCCCAACTAACAGCTTAAAAGCTTAATTATTAGAAAGGTACAATGTTTGATGAGTGTGATCGAGCGCCTGTTGTATAACAATTTACATACAAGTTTTATCTGTACTTGTGTATTTGTAGTTGTCCAGAAATCTTATGGAGACTTTTTTCCTGCGGATAAATCCCACATTAGTCTGACACTTGTGCGTGGGTAATGAGAATGAGATGAATGATGATACAATGATTGAAATCTGTTTGAAGGTGATCTAGATCATAATGATTGGAGATTGTATATGTAATTTGTAAAATGTCATGCAATTGTTATTATTATTATTATCAAAAATCAATGTTGAAAATCCTTCAATAAATTTAATTATACATAATAATGTTGTTTCATCTACAATGCCCCATTTTTTTATTTTTCTTGTAGTGATATTGGATATAATTTCATCATGTGAGAGATGTCTTTTTCATCGTTGCAAAATTCAATCTGAGAGTATATTATGAGGAATTAATGAATATGAGTTTTAATGTTGAGTTGTGAAACAACTGTTAGTAGTCCAATAGATTGGCATCATTGTATTATTATTTATGCAATATTGACTGGAGGTCCATTGTCAAGATAGTCGATATAACACGATGTATGCATCAATATAATACTGCCGAAATTTTATGCTAAGACATAAACATAAACATGTAAAAACATGTGTGAACTAAAAATTGAGATTTGGTTATTAGTAGTGCTAAGTGATCTGTAGTTGTTATTAGAATTGTATTTTCAAGTAGATTGTTATAGAAGTATTCATTGTAGATTATTTGAGTTTGTTTATTAATTGATGATAAATAAATTTGGAAATTAAATTTATTCTTCCAGTAATTAATTTTATAAATGCTTTAATATTTCATAAGAAATTAATAATTGCCCAAAATTATTTCGACATTTAGAGAATGAAATATATTACCCGAATTAGCATTATCGTCCATTATGAACAATTTGACTACTTTGTAGATGGAAAATGGAAAATGGAAAATGTCAACTGCTAGTTGGTTGGACATACATCTTGAGCGATGTGTCACGTCTGTCACCGTCGCGGCCGCATTATATTATTAGAAGGGTCTCCTCTCAGATGCAGAAGCGCGCTTTCACTAATCAATGGGATAACCGAGATTTCGTTCTGGTCTTCCTCATCCGCGCTAGGCACCTGGCCGAATGTCTTGGGAGGAGGTTGAGTTATTAGGGTGTGGGGTCGATCGCAGGATAAGAAGGAGACCTGTCGTCGCAGAGGAGACTGCACAAGAGACAGCGAATAATTAATAGTACTATTTGATGTGGAATGTAAACATGAAGGAAGGGGCTCTTCCGTTAAGACGACAGCGTCCCGAATTTGTTTCGGTCAGGAGAGTGACGCCGTATGTCCCTCGCCTAAAAGGGATCTATCCTTCACTCCAAGTGTCAGAGCACCCACCTGCACTAGCACTAGGCCGTCTGCACACCGGCAACATTAATTTGCATCCCAGTAAAATATGGCATTAATATCCACGTCGTCTAAAGCTAATGTTAAGATGTTCGCGTCACTGACTTGCCGTGAGCGGCTAGCGGGTGCGCTTGAGTCACGTGATCGATGACGTAGTTTACGTCCGGACGGAATATATTTCCTATTTCAAATAGCCAAGCATCACTCGTCGGCTTGTTAACAACTACTGTACTGTAATAGTGATGTCTCAGCGAACATTTTGCCTCTTCTGTCAATTTTCATTGTTCTTCCGAGAAGTATCTTGTAAACACCCTTACTTTTAAAGTAAATCCTTTATATTATTAATTTTTTTCAAATTGTCAAACTCTGATTGTTAACGACTTCTTTAAAAATTATGTACCCAGGGGCGAATCTTTTTTTTTATTGCTGATGATGCCCACATGAGTCCGATACTTGTGCGTGGGTAATGAGGTGAATGATTACACATAAATGCCTGACGGTGGAGTGGGATTCGAACCCACGATCGCTTAAACGACAGCAAGCTGAAGTTGCGACGCCCCAACCAACTGCGCTAAGCGGCCCGCCAATCTAATGAAGAGATTTGGTAATGTATCACCCCCAAATCTCAACTGACATTAAAAAGTGTTATTTGTGTATTCTATCAGGTTAAGGACCTGTTTTAGGTGATATCCCCGAAAAAATTCTGTAAATTTTCATTGATTGTACTGCACTGCTTTACATATTTTTTTAGAAAAAAATCACTTATTTTAATTTTTTTTCGAGAAGTATCTGGAAGAGTGTCTAGACCAGACATGGGCAAACTTTTCAATGAGAGGGTCGGATGTGTGCGGACCAAAAAATTGATCAATACTCATTTTTAAGAGATAAATTCGTTTTTATATTTCAATCATCAATTTAAATTTAAAGCTTCATTGATGATTATCCTCAATAATTAACATTATAGTAGGAAACTGCTGTTTAAATCACTAAGGGAGGCAATGACTCTACTAAGAAGATACGTTTTTCAGTCAATCTAATTCTTAAACTCTAAATTCATCAAAGTTGAGTACTCACCGAGAAATTCTTGGAAAATTGACACTTGAAGACAGTATTTCAAGACAGTTCTAGACATAAATTCACTTCTGATGCACATTAGAATTTTGAAGAAAACCCAAAGTGGATGAATATCCTAAATCCTTATATCCTGAATGTCTTACTAATAAATAATCATGATATTTATTTCAATTGATAATTATTTGTATCCAAGTTTCACATTTATATCCAGTTAATAAGTTTGTTTTCAATGTTTTGGTACTTTCACTGATGTCTGGTATATTTTGACTTGGAACTTTAAAAGCGTAACTACTTTCTTTTAAGGATAAAAATTATTTCACAATTCCATTGAGACAAACATACAAGTTGAACGTTTTTTAAATGAAATAGTAATAATAATACTAATCGTTTTCAATGTGTGGGTCTTTCAGTATTAGATAATGAATCTAGTTTCTTTATAATTGTTGACCAATTTCAAGCATTGATTGGTTTCAACATATGATAACTTACTCATCTACTGACAACAGAGGCAGGAAACATTTTTAACAATGAACAATTAGTAAACACAACTTTTGCTGCAATAGACATTAGGTCTCTATCGTCATAATACAAAAGTGAAAATTGAAATTTCTACTCCTTTTAGATTTTCCGTCATATGCGATAGCCCAACTCATTAATAACTCATGTTAAATTCTCAGTGCAAACTCAGATGCGATAATATTGTACTTGGAAGAGAAAAAAACCCATGAATATGTAACCATTATTGCAATTCAGTGACTAAATAGTTATTTGTGTAACTAGTGCGCAAAGTGGCGGTTTTCTGCATCGAGAGAAACATTTTTTTCACGAGCCGAAGGCGAGTGAAAAAGGTTTCTCGAGTGCAGAATTAATACTTTGCGCTCGAATTACACATTAAATTTTTCCTACAGTAATGTATAAAGTAATTTAAACAGAACAAAACAGGACATACCAAACCTGACAATTTCTCACATAACCTATCTTCGAATCAAATCGATTTCAACAACAACAACAACAACAACTAAAATGACTATTTCGTTGCTGATGCAGAGTAGCCAACCTATTTTTGAATGCAGAATAGGGAACCTGCGTATTACATGCTCACTATTTTGTGTTGTTAGGTTGCAAATCTGGAGTACGGAAATAGTTATTTATGTATTAAGAGCGTGAAGCGCGACTTTATCGCTCGAGCCAAAACATTTACTGCGCGACGCATAGCGGAGCACAGTAATTTTGCGAGAGCGATAAAGAAGCTTCACGCGCGAATTGCATACAATATTTTTCCTAAAACTGCAGTTCAGGATTCCAACACAATAAAAGCTTGTAGTTTGTAACATTACAGACCATGCGCGGATTTGGTTAGCATACGTCATTGTTGAGGTTATGTGAATTTCACGGATTCTGTGATCCACCAATGAGAAGGCATCAAAATCAAAACAGAAGCGTAAAGACAGCTGGCGAGCGTAAAGTACCTTACCGCTTGCGGAGCAGTAAAGAGGTATTTTACAATTAGTTTTCAGTACGTAAAGAACTACTTTACGAGCAGTTGTAGGAAAAGTACTTTCCCGCACTGGTGCAGGAATAGACTATTTTGCGTGCTACAGTTAGTGCAAAAATAGGCACTATTTCGGGTCACTGTAGGAAAAAATATTTTTAATTATATTACATATGTTTTTTATATTATAATTTATTTTACAGGTGTGATTTTAATGTCTACTCAGAAGCATGTCGCGGGCCGGATTAAACTAGCTCTCGGGCCGAACTTGGCCATCTTCCCTTCGTAGCTTGCTCATCACTGGTCTAGACCCTTCCTTATTTGTATTTTTTTTTAAATTTTATGCTTTCGTTAAATCTCCGTGTTTTTAAGTTACTGCGAAAACCCAATCATCAAATCCATTTCTGATGAAGAAGACACCGACATCCAGAATTCTCATTTCTTAACACCGATGCTCAAAGACTAGTTTCAATTACAATTGTGACAAGAAGCATCCATTCCCTGGAAGAGGAACAATTATTGAATATGTGTCTCTGGGAGATGTGCAGACGTGCCCTTATAGCCTTATAAGAAACATTGCTTACAAGGGGTCACAACTAACAGGAGTCTTATTCATCCTTACACAGTCTGAGATGATCGATACAAGAGAGCCAGCTTTAATAACTCATCGACAATAATCCATTGCTGTTTCTACCCCATGAGGCAAGTAGCTACACATTGGCGCACAACCCCCAACACACGTACACACAGGGGCGGGCAAGCGCCCGCAAAGAGCTCAACTTAAACAATTACAGCAAACCTTCCACCTCCCTTTCATAGTACCATCTCTGTGTGAGATACCCCTAAACACTTGTACACAAATACGTCGCTATCGTAAGAACATGTTTGCTGTTAAACGCGGCGTTTGATCACCTACAAACAATTACCGTACGGCGCGTGTTGCACTCCATGTACCTATATAGGTACTTCCTACTTCTAACGAGTCGCAACTGCATCAAACATCTGTTTGACACAACTGTCAATCAACTCTCAATTGAAGCTTACTGCAACATACAAGGGCTGCTGGAAATATCACTAGCCTACCTAATCCACTAATTAAGTTACTATTTATTAGATATAAAATATACTCTTACCGTTCTCGAGTAACTTTGTCAGCCTCTTTCTTTGAATTATACAATTAAAAATTATTGTTGTAATTTTTTACTTATTTTGTTAACTCTCAGAAATATATTCACCTCTATGTAATGATAAGGGAGTTTTGTGAAGGGAGCAGTTTTGGACTTGAGTCTGTTGCACCTTCACACTCCTTCACACTCCTAAATTTGTCACAATAAATAAATAAGCTCGCCAGGCTTCTCCGAATTGATCTCCAAGGAAGGAGGGTGTCATTTATTCGAAAACGTTAATCCAGCCAATATTTTGTTTGATGATCAGCTGTTGTCATAGTTGCAGGTACAGTCAATCAATCCACATCTTTATGTTTACAGCTCATACCTAATATTTGAAATTGTAAATTTTTTCCGTATTGTAGGGGAAATTTTGGAAATCCTTCCTTAGCCCGCGTCTAGGGTAGGGTTTTACAAACTTTTTAGCCTGAAGGCCAAAATAATTATTCCAGTAAGTACAGAGGGCCAGAACCTCTCATTTTCATTTTTCCAAGACAACTCCACTCTTGGCAAACGCTTCATGTACTGACTGCCTAAGAGTTTGACTAGTCATTGAAATATAAAATACTGTAAATTTAAATTAAATATGAAAAATATAATAGTGTATGTAAATACGTTTAACTCAATACATTCAGATTAAAACAACATTGTTAAGAAGTTTGGACTATGGTCACACTTAGGATTATTCTACACTAATTCTAACTGCATGTAACGCTATCACAAAGAATTGAAAATGATGCTTTGACTGAATGCTGAGTGGAGGCCTCTGAAACAATAAACCAGACATAAAACAGAAAAGAACAGGGCTGAGATGAGTATAGCGATAATTGATGACGTAACACATCTACCCACACATGAACCGGAAGTACCAATCACCATCCTATCCACACGCTCACCGCTGCGATACAATTAATTGAAGCCGGCTGATAACCTGATTAGGATCACCAGCCTAGCGCTTTGAAATGAAAGACTCTTCTATAAAATTGGAACTTATCGTTACAATTCAACTTGCATCTGTACTAAAACTTAGTGATGTACAGAGAATATTGTGTTGAGAGATACACTCTAAAGAGAGATACACTAGCGAGTCTGGCTCGGAAGAAAATCACCACTAACTTCCCGAGTCCGGCTCGGCTACTTTTCAAGGTCGGCTGGAGTGCGCCCATGTTGATTCTGATTCATATAGCTCATCTAATCTTAAAATCTTCAAATTACAATCAATATCTCATTTGGAATGTCATTTTATGCTCTAGAGAGAGTATTGGTTTTGCTAAAATTTCATACTTCTTGAAATTCTGTTTTATTAATTACTATTATTATTATTAAGAAATGTTTTATTTCTTCTAATTTTTTTCTGACATAAGAGAAAAAGATGTCAGAGCGTTTATAGGCACGATTTATGTTTTTTATAACAATTATTTTCCCACCTCTAAACCTTCATGTTTTGTTTAAACTTTAGGCTCCACGTTTCAGTAGAATCGGGATATCTATAGAACCTGACATAAAGTATTTACAAATTAGATTTAATACTGAATTTTCGCTTACTCCTCCCCTTTTTTCTGAATGTTTTCTGAAACCAAGTATCTCATCCAATGCCAGGTTCTACTCTATTTCTTAATTATAGATCGGATAAAGTATGTGGGGTTTTTTCTCTCTCCATTGAATTGAACCATTGTATAACTTCTGCATCAATTACTATACAATTTTGTATATTTCAGATGTATTTTTATGTTTCTGATGTTGATATGTTTCTTTTTTATGAGAGATGAATTTGTTGCAGCGTATGTACAGTATGGTATGAAGACTAAAATATTAGCTACATCAGAGCAAGAATATTCAGCCAGACCCGAGATTATGTTATTAGAATTGGCTTTATCTGGTTCGGATAAGTTGATGATTGTATTTGTTATCGACCCTAAAAATTAGGCCATTTCACAGATTTTTAAAACGCTTCGCCGTCTTTTATGCCAAATTACAGTCGCATTCTAGTTATGTAAGACATTAATACCGACTTCAACATGACCAACTGTAACTTTGACTACCACCAACTTACAACAAACAGTTTTTGAATGCTTTAACCTGACTCAATCCTGACCACTCAATCCTACTCACCATATAAATGAATCTGATACATTTATTGACCTTCTCATAGTTAGCGATCCTGATGAGGTTGTACACTTAGGTCAAACCTCAGTCCCATCTATTGATTCACATGACTTGATCTACTGTATGTACGTGAGAAAGTACAGACCACCAAAACCAGCACGAAAATTCATTACTTTCGGGGACTTTTAACATTTTGATGAAGCTGCTTCTATCACCGATGTAGCTCAGACTTATCAAAGATTGACCCTCTGTTGATGAAATGGTAGAGACTCTTGAAGACTGGATTTTAAAGATCTATGATACGAATGTGACAAGAAGAATAAACAGTAAACGACGTGTAAAGTATTAAAAAATACATTTTGAATCGCTGAAAATGTGGTTGTAGAAGGATATTTAAAAAAAAATTCCGGGGGAATTCCTTGGACCCCTTTTTGAATAAACAATACAATGTCTAGAATTACTGTTAGAAAACCCCTCCTTCTCCTTTTAATAGTTATTTATGTATTAAGAGCGTGAAGCGCGACTTTATCGCCCGAGCCAAAACATTTACTGCGCGACGCATAGCGGAGCACAGTAATTTTGCGAGAGCGATAAGGAAGCTTCACGCGCGAATTACATACAATATTTTTCCTACAACTACAGTTCTGGATTCCAACACAATAAAAGTTTGTAGTTTGTAACATCACAGACCGTGCGCGGATTTGGTTAGCGTTCGCCATTGTTGAGGTTGTGTGAATTTCATGGATTCTGTGATCCACCAATGGGAAGACATCAAAATCAAAACAGAAGCGTAAAGAAAACAGCTGGCGAGCGAAAAGTACTTTACCGCTTGTTTCCAACACAATAAAAGCTTGTAGTTTGTAACATTACAGACCATGCGCGGATTTGGTTAGCATACGTCATTGTTGAGGTTATGTGAATTTCACGGATTCTGTGATCCACCAATGAGAAGGCATCAAAATCAAAACAGAAGCGTAAAGACAGCTGGCGAGCGTAAAGTACCTTACCGCTTGCGGAGCAGTAAAGAGATATTTTACAATTAGTTTTCAGCACGTAAAGAACTACTTTACGAGCAGTTGTAGGAAAAATACATTTTTAAATACGGTACTATACAGTACCCCAGTCAGGTGAGGTGGGGGATCAAAAATAGCAGAGTAAAAATAATTTTAAGTAGGCCTGCTTCAAAGTTTTGTTACTTGAACAATAAATTTTTAGCACGAGAGTTCGGATTTCCCACTGACAATGATGCAAAAAGTAGATGAGAATCACTTTAATCTTTGACGCACAATTGGATTGGGATAATGTTAGAATAGATGAATTTGTGTCTATAATCGCTTAGAATGTGGTCTTAAAGATATTATTTCTCAAACATTTTCCGGGGGAGTACCCCAAAACCCCCGTTTTGAATAAACTATACATTATAGTCTTGAATCATTATTCCCCTCCTTCTCATCTTATGGTGTAGTATTATATAGTGCCTGGAGCGGCTATTCCCCCCCCCCCATAAGGTCATTGGTTATACCCCCCCCCCCCTAAGACTGACCCTCCATTTACGCCACTGAACTCAGCTCACAGGAAAGCCAAGAGAACGGGTGACTTGAACAACTTAAACGATTAAAGAGAGCTATGTAACTCCTAAGTCAGGTACTTGAATTCTTTCATCACAGATAACAGACAAAACTCTTCATTATTATGGCGTAGTATTAAAGAATTCGGTCTTAGTAAGCAGAAATCACATGCGCCTAAAGATCTTTCATTGGATGATATCAAGAACATTTTGTTCCACACTCTAGTCTACGTAATGAGACAGCCATTCAGAATCAAATTAACGACCTTGATGATCAGATAAAAAACCCAAATATTCCACTGGATTTTCGATTTCCTTTTCATCCAATTACAGAACAAGACGCTCTTAAACAAATCAACTTATTCACAGTAATACTACTGTGGCAGATGAAATTCTCATTAAATTCATCAAGAAAAAGTATCTGCTGTTTTACCCGCAATCATTATTTACAATGTATCTCTTCAAAATGGCAATTTCCCTAAAATTGAAAGCATGCTCTTATTCGTTCCTTAAACAAAGTTACCTCCCCCAATTAAATTGAAGACTTCAGACCGATAAGAATTCTGCCAGCATTATCCAAACTAGCCTACTGTACTGGAAAGATTGGTTCATTGGCAGGTGGTTGAACTCCTTGAAAGGAACAGTAAGCTCCATAAATTCCAATCTGTATTTCGAAAATCTCATTCAACTGTAACTGCTTCATTTCATGTACTGAAGATATCAGGTTAGCTATGGATCAGAAGAAATGTACTATCTTGAGTCTGTTTGATTTCTCTATAGCGTCGAAGTTTCTACTAAGTAAATTACTCTTTTTGGTTTCAGTCACACAACTTGAGCTAGCATAGTCTAAATCTTTTCTCACAGGTAGAAAACAATGTGTAACAGATGGTAATAACAGATCACTATAGAAAAGTGTAATACATGGCGTACCATGTATTCATGTTCTTCGTCTTCTTTTTTTCTTCTCCTTCTTCTTCTTATCCTGATTCTTGTAATTTTTTTCCACTCATTCGTTTCTAAACATTTATTTTCCTCTTCCAATATCGATTAATTTGGGAAGCACGTAGCGCGCTTGTGGTGGGTTCTACAAAAAAATGCAGACAATCATTATTGTACAGAATTCTGTCAGATTTAACTTTTGGTACGTTATCACTCAATGTTAGAGGAAGCGATTGGCGGAAAAAACCATTCCTGTATCAATTGTTCATATCGATGGCCATATTTTTGTCTAATTTGACTGGACTACTAGGCCTGTGGAAGCCTCTTTTCTCTTAAAAAGTAGCGCTCCTTGAGAAGGTGATGATGCTGTCATGTCTTCAAGGGCTTATCACTAACATCTATCACCGGCCACTAAAATCGCAATTTGCATTTAAAAAACACAATCCTGCAAAAAAATTAGAATCATTAGTGATAATGTCAAATTTCTTTAAAATAATCTAAAAAAGACGAAAATTTTCTACTTTTACACCTTTTGTAACCTTTCACTTTAGCAAGATTATGAGATGACCATTTCTGCTTGCAATTTAATGTTGATTATTTTTGTATGAGATACTTTTGTGCTAAACCACATAGTTTTTAAATATTTAAGAAAAACAGATGAAAACTACTAATTTACCAACTTATATCACCCACTGCCCCAAACCCGATGCTTAAAATTGTGTAACTTTTTACCAAACAATATGTAGACCGTATAGAATAATTTAGAGCTGGAGGGAAACTTTTACTTTGAATGTTGTGGTTAGACTGTTTTTTGGTCCAATTGCACTGTGAATCATATTTCCTCCTTACTCCAAAACCGAGTCAACCCATAACAAGAATTTTGTTAATAGGATCAAGCTGACTATGTTCTTTTCTCTCCCTCATTGACTAAGTATAGTTTTGAAGGCATTGAGCGAGGAGAACAAGTATCATAAAAAGAATGTTCTCAACACACCCACAACTAAAATCTTTTACTGAAAATTGACAATTGATTGTAAAGTGAATTGATTACTAAAGTCTGTGAGAAAATACTTTTAACACAGACCAAGACAGCAGAGAGAGAGGTCCGATTCTCTATCCCTTACAATTCACCCCTACCACATAGCAGCATTTACTCCGTTTATCACAATGACGACAGAAAAGTGACAATGCACATTCTACTGTGCGCAGGTCTGACTCTCCTCTCTTCCTCCAATCCTTCTGACCACAATACAGAACATCTTTGGTGGTGGAAGATTGCTTCCCCTACTCCATGTTGGAAGTATTTTCTCCCAGACTTTAGTATCGGTATATTGATGAGCAGAGATTGTTTAGTCTACAACTAGCTCTCAATCAGATCCAACACACTAGCTCCCCATCACAACTCAACTCAATCCTATGTTGTACAAACTTATTGCATGAGAGTGCACTCATAGAAGGATCTAGACTTATGATTCATGAGTGTACACTAGGGCTAGACGATTCTCCAAAGAGTCCACACTCGTCAGTCTAGATTGCTCTTTGAGAGCATTGGAGAGTTAGTTCAGGTCATACTAAATATCTAATTTACTAGTAGTTCTCTTAAGAGTAGACCCCACGCTCAAGAATAAGGGGGCATACTTTATGTAGGCTACTTGATGATAATCATCATCATTGCAAGAAGAAGAATAAGAAGATTGGAATACGGCTCTTTTTAATGGCCTGTTTCTGCTCATTAGACCATAATTGTAGCATTATAACTGCTAATAAGATATAAATAGCCTACCCACCATAACTGTGTAAAAGCAAATCCTGGCAGAAAATGCCTTAAAATTGGTATGTGAACCTGCTAAGTAGGACTTCTTAGCCAGTGGTATGAGGAAAACAGTCTTAATGGCTGCAAGAATAGCAATTAAAGTATTTTTTGTAGAATAAGGAAATTGCAATAAAATTTCCTCAAAAAGATTATAATAATGTTTTTCTTGCTAATGAAGCTCACGTGAGTCTGAGATTTGTGCGTGGGCAATGGGCTGAAAGATCATACAATGATTTTATAAATGGTGCACCAACAGTTTTAGGTGAAGTAAGTCAGAATGTTTATAACCTAGTTACATTTTTAGGAAATTTGAGGATACATTGAGGATAACAAGCTACTGCACCTTGTTAAGGATTATTAAAATATCAAACTATTTGAAAAAAAATTGAAAAAATATCTAGTAGATGAAAAATTCTATGGAGTATTCTAGATTTCATTCAGCTTAATTGTTAGATAATATTATTAATATTTCCCCTTCTCATTGCACTGAGACTTGCCGCGACCCCCTTCGAATGCCTCCTCAAATGTCGCAAGAAGGGCCCAAATTTGCAAAGAAAGGGGCCTTGAATATTCAATAAGAGATCAATATTGCCCCGGGACCCCTAGGAAAACTTGTAAAAAGAGGGTTCCTGAATTTATTTCCTGCCCTGGGGCTCCCAAAGACCCAGCTACCTGGGCATGATCTCAGGCGCATAATTTTTGTTAGTGGGAACTGCGTTTGCACTGTAAATAAATACTTTTGAACTGACTTGTGTCACAAGAGTCATCGAGACCTAATCTAAAGAAAATCATTGAAGGAGAACCTCTACAATATAGATTACGGTACCAAAGATTTGTCATTATATAATGAATTATTTAAGACAGCCTAATGAATAATAAGACGAAATTGTCACAACCACATTTATTAAAACTTCGAGAAACTAGTTTCGGTTGTTACACCATTATCAATCTCAATCAAACTGTTTGATTTACATTTATTAAAACTTCGAGAAACTAGTTTCGGTTGCTACACCATTATCAATCTCAATCAAACTGTTTGATTGAGATTGATAATGGTGTAACAACCGAAACTAGTTTCTCGAAGTTTTCATAAATGTGGTTGTGACAATTTCGTCTTATTATTCATTATGGATACCTTCCACAATATCACCTTCGCCATTACTAAGAAAGTCTAAGATAGCCTATAGGTATATCAAAAAATTCAACGAGTTGGAACATAGATTTTGCTACCAAAAATTCGTCTGTGTAGTATGTAACCTAATAAATTATTAGAGATTTTCGGTGTGAGAGAGTGAACGTTTATTAGAGATCTCAAGGTTCCAAAGCCATTTGAGTAGGATGAATAGAATATGGTTCTTCGGCAGCAGTGAGCTTAGACGGCGAAGCAAAGCTGACGTCGATTGATGAGGTAGTATGGCGATCGGAAAAGTGTTGCTGACGATCGATTAAAATGTAAATAGGCTGAGATCGCGAAGAGTATCGAGCCATGAGGCAACATGCGGATGACCCGCTGTGTGATACATGGCATCAAGGGGGGGGCTAACGAGCAGTTATGCAGGTAGCCCCGGCGTTGAGTTATTGCCCTCCCTCCCGCAACAGATTAGTTTCACATTATTTCTGTGATATATTTGTTTACTCAGAGAAAGAAATCCGACTTGGTCTGATGATGATGAATCGTGGGTTGCAGCTCAAGACCGAACCAGTGACCGGTCTTTGTGACAGTTACTGATTAGTGCGCCTTTCATCCATAACGAAAACGAAGAAAAACCTCTGCGACTCGCTCTCGATTCAACGTGCATGATGTAATAACGTGATCGAAAATACGCTTCTGTTTTTCGGATAACGATTTATAACCCGCGCCCTTCTCACAAATAAATCAAAAAGTCAGACGCAAGCCATGTGCGGAGCGCTTCCTCCTCTTAAGGCAGCTAGCTTACTAAGAAAGACGCCCGGCGAATATTTAATTGGAGATCCGGAATCGACTTCCTTGCTCCGGCTTATGAGGTATTAAATAAGTGAAATAAGTTATATACATCAATTGATGATTTTCTGGACGAAACTCTTATGAAAGATAGAGTTGTAGGTCCAAAGATTCGATATGAGCTCTGATTTATATTTTATTATGGATAAATTATTCGGATTATCATGAATATACAATAAATAAAAGTCAACACCTTGGAACAATTTGAAATATACAAACACACCACACACAATAAACAAAACATCCTCAACGAACAACTAAATTTTAAATCACACAAACTTTTCGATCACATTTTACAAAAACCACAATTCTTCTAACCAAAAAACTGACATCGATGATCAAGAAGGACGCCTCTGAAAACGGATCTCAAAGATTCGAAAGCGCTCGGCCTACAGAGTAAGTAAATTTTATTTATTCTTAATGAATATTTGACTGCAAGTCGTTGAATTCATATAAAAAGTTAATATTAACAACGCAGTTCGTCATGGAACAAGAAATCCAGAAATAAAATCAGTTTAAGGTTGAAGGTAAAATATATAAGACCGTTAAGAAATCTAGTTTTGATTCCAAATCTCAATAAACGCATTTGCAGACATCAAACTCTCTATATTTGCTGTAAACTTCTTAACATGTTACCCATAAAGGGCCCTTGCACTAGTAAAAATATTTTCAATATAAGTTAGTATTGACAATAATATTGAGACAAAAATATAATACTGATGTATTGAAGAATATCTAGATTTCTAGAAATCCACCATCAATACCGTCTGTTATTGACAATATTATTGACGAGTTGTGTGTACATCAATATTATTGTCAGTAATAATAGTAAATATTAATAATAATCAGTAATATTATTTTCAGTAAATAGTATCAAAGCCAAACAAGCCTTTTCTTTATTTTTCATACTTAATTATTTGTTAATTTTTGATCAACTAATTAATTCTTAACGAAATAGGTTAACAAAAACTTCACAAATCATACACGATGACAAATACTAACGAATTTTATTGACAGTATTATTGATAAGTGTAAGGGCCGTTTGCAAAAACGTATCACAAACCAGTATTGTCAATATCGGTCCTTCAATATTATTGACAGTATTTTTACTAGTGTAAGGGCCCTAATAGAGTTGATACCATTCACGAATAAAACTGAAACTCTTGGATTAGATACTTGGGTGAAGGGAAATGTTTATTGTAGAATAGGCTTTGTATTCCTATAATGTTGGATATAAGTTATTTTTAAGGTTGTTTATAAGTGTTGTTGTTTTGATTTTATCCGGCGCACAAGCTTGGCTTTGCTGATGGAAATCTTGAAGTATATTTTTTCTTATATGTAACTTACTGTACAAAAACACATAGTTTAATATAGTGTATCTGATTGTGATGTACTATTATATTTGTTTTTTGGTGTTTTTAAAAAAAAAAAAAAAAAAAAATAGTTACGTCCATTGAAACTTTTCTGGACGTTAGAAGAGCTCTTATTCCAAATTTTGAAAATATTTCTATTCACAGTTGCCAATAAACTTTTGTAATATTACAACATTAAATTCTCGATAAATATTTCAAATAATCGTCTACACTTTCAAGAGGAAGGTGAATAGGAGAATATGCTTTATTTCCCTAGTGACAGCAGAGGGGCAGAATTGGATAAGGGATTAAAGAAGAAGGAGAATTTGGAAGGTGATGAGGAACATGAGCGAGAAAGCTGGAGAAGTAGGAGTTTTGGGGAGAAAAAGTGGTTGAGGATAAGATTAGATTACTGTACTTTATTTATATGTAAATTTAAATATTTCTCGTATGAGGTATTATAAACTATGTCTGTTACTAACACCACAAAGATTGTAGGGGGTGGTACTTTTAACACAGTATAAAAAGTATAAGTTTAAGTTTTATCGAAAAAACAAATGATTTTTAACAATGAGAAAGAATCTAAGTGAAGCAATTACTTGAAAAGGCGAAGAAGGAAGATGGAAGGTGGAGGAGGAGGAGGAGGAGGAGGAGGAGGAGGAGGAGGAGGAGGAGGAAGAAGAGGAGGAGGAAGAGGAGGAGGAGGAGGAGGAGGAGGAGGAGGGGGAGGAGGAGGAGGAGGAGGAGGAGGAGGAAGAGAAGGAGGAGGAGGAGGAGGAGGAGGAGGAGAAGGAATAAGAATGAAAAAAATAAATATAATGTTATCGAGAAGGAGAAGGAGCAGGAGAATTTGCTGGAGGAGAAAGAGGATGAAAAAGAGGAGGACGAGGACCTGTGGAGGAGTAGCAAGAGGCAAGAGGAGGAGGTGTCATAACAAAGGAAGGTTGACGGGATGGGCGACAATCGGTCCAGAACTAAGACTACTGAAAGTAGTTCGAAAACTCGGTGAAGCGGGTAACTGGACAAATCCACCATGGTTGCATAAGTTGAAGCCTGCCGTTGACTGTTCAATTATGTTTGGGAATTGGCGTCAAGCTAGCTGTTCACTTGGAGATCACCGGAAGCTGAAGAGACTTGAGGGGCAACAACTGGCTTCAGTTGTGTAAATTCTCCTGCACGTCTAACAATAGAATAGCTTTACATTGACAAATTGAGGCATCATCTTATTTGTCCACTAAGTAAGTCTTGGGTCAATCATCTTTCATCAGCTAGTCAAGTGATTTCCAATATAGTTCGAGAAGATCTAAATTTAAATAGTTGTGGACTGATACTTAAATTCCCCATTCAAAGGAATTTTTTGTTTAAATCTTCATTCTCCTTTAAATACAGTATAAATACAAATACAAATACAGTTATTTTTAATGATGAAAAACATACTAACTTTTCAAGTGAATTAAACGACTTGCAGTCAAATTTTATTAAAAATAAGTAGTATTTCACTTACTTTTGAAGGCCAAACGTTTTCGAGTTGTTGAAACCCATCTTCAAGGCATCCTAGATATCGATGTTGGTTTGTTGGTTAGAAGAGCTGTGGTTTCTGTATAAACAAACCAACAAACCAACATCGATATCTAGGATGCCTTGAAGATGGGTTTCAACAACTCGAAAACGTTTGGCCTTCCAATGAAGGTAAAGATGGATAAATAAATGATTTTTCAACATATTTAGACATCACATTCAAGCTATGAAATTAAAATATTATTTAAATCAAACTATGAAATTAAACTATCATTTAATTCAAAAAATTTGAATTAATTTTCTAAAATTGAAAATTAATTCATATTTTTCAAGTGATGGCTCCCATTATACAAAGTGTTTTAGGAGGAATCTCCAAAACTTAAAGAACTCATTCCTCTTATTGAAGTTGAGGAAAAATTTCATATTACATAGGTCCTGGAACATTGACACACATCCATTGGCGTTCATGGGAGCTGCATTTCTCAACGGTGCACCAGAAACTACGGCGTCTGATTGGTTTATTCAAATCCAATAGACCGGCTCTTATGGATTCTTAAAAATACGATGTTGAGCCATTTTTTCGTGTGGCATGCAATTAGCACAAAAAGTGGCCTTGTCAACCTAAATGTTGATCATCTGACCTGTAATTTGAAAAAAATTTCTGAAAAAAACCTCTAGTAAAACTAGTGACAGATGTTTCTTGATACAACACAAAATGCTAGAAATAGTAATAATAGACCACTTTCACTAGTCGATTCATAAAAAAGGCCCCATTTTCACTAGTCGATTCACGCAGTCGCCATGAAAAGTAATATAAATCTAGACTAAAATGTTGCAGTAATCGGTCAAATAGTGCAATGACGGATTTATAAATAATACATTATACAAATTATTTATTACTTTGCAATTAATTTATCTAAAAATGCGATATTGTTTAGTAAAAGCCACTAGTAATACTAGTTCACTGAATGGTGTGCTCATGCAACAGAATTTCATAAATTTCCAGCTGATTACTGGTATTATAAGCTTGTATTTGCTCATGCAATTGGCCCTAGGTATGATACCACGATACCATGATATCAGATCATCAATGTATATGACTGATTCTATCAATGAAATAGTGAGTGTGGAGCAGTCCAGACTGTAAGGCACATCGTGGAGGAGTGTCCTAGAACAGCCTATGTCAACTAGGGTGCACAGGAAGATTTTCTGATGCCTACACCAGAATCAATAGCCTATTTAAATTCACTGGAAGTATGCCTTTAATTCCAGGATGAAGTGAGAGTATTTCAATAATAATTGACTAAGATGTTTTTATTCGTTTTATTTATGTTTTTTCATGTACAAACGTGTATTGTACAATATATTTGAGAGCTGTGTGATATATGTGTTGTGTATTTGCCATACGCTAAATAAATAAATATCAATGAAATATGAATCAGGTTACTGACTATGTTATTAAATTATTCTGGTAGCTCACTAGAAAGTCATGATTTTGTACCCTGTGTTATCTAGATAACATAAGATAAAATTACTTAATTTTACAAATTTTCATTACGACTGATAAACATTTATATTATGAACATTGCTATAGACTGTATGTGGTATGTATACTAGACAATAAGAATCTATCGTGTTTTGCAGTGAATCGGTTTTTTTTTTATTTTTTATCATCTAACATCCTAAACATTTGATTGTCAGACTGGGGACAAGTCAATCAACGTTGAGCCGAGTGTGACACAAAATATTAATTTATATTATCCGCTGTTTTGTCGATAGTAGTATTTGATTTCTGTTCACCAAAACCGAATTCTTCAATTCCACACCATAATGATAACAAGATTTGTCTATTGTTTGTCATGGATGAGTTCAAGAGCATAATTTCTGGGTCATACATCTCTTGCTCAACCTTGTTCCTTGGACGTCGATAGTCACCTCTTCTCTTAACTTTCTTGCGAGCTGAATTTCATTTCTAGGAGTTTCGTTGGATAGACGATTGACCTGGGCTCCATACATTGAAAAAATTGTTGTAAAATTTCATCTGTGGTATTTGTCCTGCGACAGCTCGCTGGATTGAATGAAAAAAGTTACTTTTTACAGCTTACCATGTGACAGCTCTTACTGTGACATATTAGGTATGCCATCTTAGTATGGGGTAATTCATCAAAACAAAACCTTGATAAGGTGTTTAAGATCCAAAAGAAAGCGGTTAGGTGTATAGAAAGAGTAAATAGATTAGATTCATGTAGGCCGTTGTTCAAGAGACTTGGTCTCCTGACTGTACCCTGCTTATATGTGCATGAAGCTACTTTATATGTAAAAACGAATGATATTAACCAAAATCTTGATGTACATGATTATAATACAAGAAGCCGAGGAGATTATCACTTGGTGAGTCACAATAGTAGCTTATTCAAACAAAAACCTAGTTATATTGGTAGGAAATTCTACAACAAGCTACCGCAGTTTTTGAAGAGTCTTGAAAATATAGAAATATTTAAAAGACAATTGAAGAAATATTTAGTTGATAAAGCTTTTTATAGTGTACAAGAGTTCCTTTCACATTAAAATTAAGCCTCACCTCAACTAATTGAAGTAATTATGATATCTAGTGTATAATATTTTTGATCTGACTTGTCTTATACTCCTTAACTGGAGTCTCCAAGACGTAATCTACAAAAAAAAAAGAGTATAATTGTTGATCTGACTTGTCTTATACTCCTTAACTGGAGTCTCCAAGAAGTAATCTACAAAAGAAAATCTATGTCATTAACTGTAATATATCGACAATTAATAATATAAGTAGAATAAGGTACACGTCGTTTAAGAATTTTAACACAACAGAGATTTACACCCGGGTGAAAAGCAGGTGCTTTATCAGCTGGACCACTAGACCATCTCTAGACCAATATCTACGAGAGATGACATGAGAACTCTTTTCACACTGACCGTTGATGAAACGAAACAAATTTCCATACAAGATTCGTAGGTTGGACTGGAGATTATTAGTTGATTGTAAGTGTGGGCTTTTGAAGCCTATTTTATAGTCAAGATTAATAATTGTATGAAGGGCATATTATCGAACCCTGCTAGTACGAAACTGTCTCCTCGTTAAAGTGACCAATTGAAAAAAAATGACATCATCTCTAAAAGTGTTATTCACACTCGATAAAGGCTGCGTTTCAATACACAAACAGTCGTCAATTAATTGGACCTAAATTGGTAGGATGAATTCATTTCGACAAATTGCTTCGCTTCCGTTCTTTCTTATTTTTCTTTCTTGCTTCTGCTGCTTTTTAACGGCCATCATCGTTCGGATTCTGGATACGCTAATTAACGCCATCGCTGCGTTCATTTGTCCAGAATATCATAGCATCATACCAATTTCAACAACGGCCTGTCTATCAATTTAACGCTCATTGCCAGGGTAAGAGCTGTATATTTCCATTCATTGCAACCTGACTTCGATTGCTGTGTGTCTTCAAATGATAGCTTGTAAAAACAATGTTTCAAATCGCATATTCATTTCAATCTCATTGATATTAATTCAAACTTGAATATAGGCTAATATTGCAATATTTAGAATACATTTGAATATTATAATTAAAACACTTTAATATCCCTCCAGCGGTCCACAAGTGTGCCTTGTGTGCTGGAATGTATGTTTTCAAAAATTACAACAAAAGCTCTTCTAAACCAGTAGGTTTTTCAGGAGCTAACATATATTGATTTAATACAAGTAAATATTATTATTATTATTATATAATTTAATATTCTTTATTTAGTTTCAAAATTTTATTTGTTTCATCCGACTACTAATAGTTGTAAGACATTGAAATGTTCTTTTGTCGTAAATTTACTTATTTGAGAATATATCTATCTATATATCTATCTATCTATCTATCTATCTATCTATCTATCTATCTATCTATCTATCTATCTATCTACATATCTATCTATCTATCTATCTATCTATCTATCTATCTATCTATCTATCTATCTATCTATCTATCTATCTTTCTATCTATCTATCTATATTGTAACATTAAAAAGAGGAATAATGTAGTTCTGGGGTTTGTTGCATAACGATTCACAAACTAGTTTAATTAGTATTTAGTTGCTACAGAATCTTATGGAAGCTTTTGTTTGTAGACAGTGAATGTGATTCCAAAATTTTTATGCAACAGTCCATGTTTTCAAGCCTTGCAATCACAGTTATTAAGATTTTCATTAAAAAATTACTTCATTCTTCCATTTCTCCAATAAAATCTCACTTTAATCACAGTCTGTATGCAGTAGAAATGCTAAACATGAAATGCTAACCAAATTTCAATAATATTTTTTTCATTAATTTGTTCATTGCATTCATTCACACAGATGCTCTTCGCCTTTTGTGCAGGAGTTATTGCATACATTTCAGCCTCATTGTGATCTATTAAAACTTGATACTGTACTTATATTATTGATATTAGTAATACTTTAAAAAAACGTATATGAATAGGGAAAATTGATGTTATGCAGTGCAATTACAGTACTAACGATTTCTTATTGAAAAATTGCTATATTTTCTACTTTTTCTATAGCAAAACAACTTTAAAGTGTGTGTACAGTATAGATTTACAGATGTATCAGAAAAATAGCTTGAAAAACGAAGTTTCATTAGTTTTCCAGCCTAATTTTGATTTATTATTTGAGCTATTTTGTATTGTTTTCCAGGCTCACCATTACAAAAATGATCCAATGATAAAAATCGCTCTATTCTTACATTTTTCCATTGAAACTTGACTTCTATCATAGTCTGTAGATCATGCAGTAGAGATACTATGCATTTTTCAAAGATATATATCTTAAATTTAAATCATTGTAACTAAGCAATCTAATGAAATCTCAACCCATGCTCTTTCAGGACATGTGATGTATTCCATGATGTATGATGTAATACTTCTTATTGACAATCTCAATTCCTTAGAAACTGACAATATTCCATGAAAGTGGTTGGAAGTGGAAATGCATTTCTGATTAAATCTTAGACATAGCAATAGAGCTTTTTTCGCATATAAACATAAAAAGCATCATCTCTCTGATTTCAAAAATAACTGAACATCTCTTCAACTAGGGGATCTGAGAGTTGCATATATTAATAATACTTTTATCATTCATGTAAATTGTAAATTTACACAAATAAAGTCATCTGAATCTGAATCTGAACTTCTGTGATACAAGTGCATCTTTGAACATAAATCAAACACTTTAAATCACATACATGGCATAGAGGTATAGAAACACATGATATGATTTAGGTAGAGAAAAATAACTATGCATGGAAATAAAAAGTTGTGACGATAAATTATTATATTCAGCTTTAGAATTTGAGCAATAAGATAGATATACAATTGTGTGCAGTTAGGGAAGAACTCTCTTTCCTATAAAAATGTTTAAAAAATGTGGTAAGTGAAATTTTAGAAATATTTGGACTGTCGTCTAAGAAATAAGTGAAACAATGTGAGTCAAGATTTATCAGATAAATATATTAGAGGAAAACTCAAGATATCAAAATTCATAAAATAAAAAGTTAAAATTCATAGTCTTCAAACCTGAGGTATGAACTTCCTATTTATTGTTTAAAAACAAATGTTAATTAGAATATAAATCACATTTCAAGAAGTATAAATTGCACATCTTAGGCTCGTTTCACATACATCGATTTCATCCGTTCGGTAAAATCTCGAACGGTGGTCCACATTCCAACAGTGGCGTGAAGAAATAAATTATGCTCTTCACACACATCGATATTATGCCGTACGTTAATGACAACCGTCCGTTGCCGTGAAGCAATGTCTCGACCAGGACGGCAGCCGTTCGGTAGGACTCTGAGGTACAGTAATGTGGGCAGTTTCAAACACAGTGAAGTTTCTTGTACGATAATTTGCATTGCTTTTCCTCTTCAGAGACTTCTCTGTCTCTGTCTATATAAATAAAGTAATTTTATGTTTATCTTATCTTTATTTATCTCCATAAAACCGTTCGGAGTTCAAAATTTGTTCACTTTTGTCCATTCCATTCGAGATCAACCGAACAGCTGAAATCGTATGGCCGATATCGATGTGTGTGAAACGGCCCTTTTTCGTTGACATTAAAACATCGTCCAGGCTAGTCTATGGCCATTGAATACATTAGTTCTGGGCGTATGTTGTAATATTCGCTGTAATCAATATAGCTCTTACACAAACATTTTACAATGTATTGTCCAACACAATATATTAGAATTAGAAAATTAGTTCAAAAGGCACTAACTTATATCTTTGGTGTGAAGATTCAAACAAGATTTCTTTGTCAGGGAGTTCTCAGACCAGATGGATGGATGATAACGCAGCCACAAAACACTTGATGTACCGGTTCACGATTAGATGGCATTCGATATTTTTTATGGACAGAAGCTATATGACCAGGTTCATTTATTACCGTGAACTGTCTGGAAACAGTTCTTTGACTCACCTATAATTTGTCGTTCGGTTAGACTAGTTTTCTATAGCTCTGAACAGGGAGCTGAGATCTTAAAAGCGTGTTTATTACTTTCTTTTCGATCATTTAGTGCCTTTATCACATTATCGAAATCTTGGTGGACGCAGCTATTACCTTTGTAATAAAAATGTAGTCCTTCAGCGGGAGTGCTGAGATGTTTCCCCTATCATAAAATACGATTTGGTCGTTGTTAATTGACTATAAATTCTTTTCCCGTCTCAGTTTATTGAATAAAAAAGTTTCCGATTACAGCAGTAAGCTTTCAAGATCTACAGCCTAATACGCTGTCGGTATAGGCTGGAACGTTTAATTGCATCTTGCTATGAAAAATGTAGCCTACTGTTAGTTATATTTCTCACATGTTCGCTTTAATACTCCTAATTTTCTAGTGACTCTTTATTAGGACCACATCTGACAATATCAAATTTTCATAAGCTACTGTGAGAGAGGACTGAAAATTGAGAGGTTTGCAGATGCCAGAAGAAATTACGTATCCAAAAATAAGAAAAATTAAGATATCCTTAAAATGTCCAAGGAATAATGTCTTTTGCTTGAAGATTCGTCACCGTGAAATGATTTTTCACACATTTATTAAAATAAGACGAAGTGTGAGAAATCTTTCAAGCTTAAAAGACCAATTTCTATTGAGATTTGAAGAAAAATGTCTGTTGTAGTGATATCCATTCAATTGTAGACGACCCTATTTTGAGTGCTTTTGAATGTGTCTTGCTACAGAAAATATAATATTACCGTGCTCTTTAATTCACATCAAAATTACTCGAAATAGAAATGTGAAAGAACAGAGACTCTAGTATTGTTTGATACAAAGCAGAAACCTGTACTGAATTAAATTCCTGACCGTGGATAACCGTTTTCCCGTTATTTTGGTTGACTCTTACAAGTCCTTGTGTATGATTGTTGTAATGAAATAATAAAACACAGGTCCAGAGCTAGCTAGGAATCGAACCCAGGACCAGTGAGATTGAAGTCAACTACTTTAATTACTACACCATGATAATCACTATCACTTTTAATCCAGGGCCGCCATATCCCATGGTTGGGCCCGGGTACAGGTACAGGCTACGGGCAATCTAACCACATCCGTAGCGGGGAGGGATTTGCATACCCCTTATTCTACCCTGAAAAACGTTACCTTCAATTTTTGGTATGCTAACATTCCAGGGCGCTATTTCCTAATGCTGTATTACAGATGGAAATACCAACGTTGCCAATACCAACAAATAGCCCCACTCAACAAAAATACTTCCCATATTCACCTCCTTTGGATTTTGATGGCCATTATACAGGTAAGGTAATAGGTAAGGCAATAATAATAACTCACTTGGATTCAATATATATTTAATAAATGATATTTAAACAGTTGATAAACTATCTATAAATTAGTCAGTTATTCAATAAATGGAGAGCTAGTTCAGGTTTAGCAAAATGACTCCACCTTTAGGACTTAGTTATTTGATTATTCCTAGCGTAACCTGTCAGACCTTCCTAAAGTTGTGGAAGAAAATACGAAATTCTTTGGTAATTCTATGGATTTGTGTCTTTTCAAATTAAACTTTCATCTTTTAACCTCTATTTGTGTCTTAGAGGATCAGCAATTCTTTCGTCAAAAGGCGTGCCGGTGCCTCAACCCCGATACTTTTTGAAAATTATTCACCTAAAACATCATCTCAACTATATATTAATCTACAAATTCCAATGGGAGACCGAAATAGTTACATTTTAAAGGGACAAAACTTGATTGTAAAACAAAATCCGATGCTTACATTTCTTTCCTTGTTTGAAATGATTCAAGCCCTTTGTTAAGGTCTTCCTTCTGTGCCACACCTTGTTGGATAGATGATGAAGGTAGTCTAAGCAAGTATTTCTTATCATAATTTGTCAAATTTAGGAGATATTGGTTGCAACTTTTGATTTCTTTATCATTGGCGCGAGTCAATTCCAGTCTAGCATACAGTAAAATTTTTGTAATAAAAATAAAATAGCAATGAATAAATTATGAAACATTTTTCGGAATAATAGTCACAATGAATTAAATTTTGAAATATTCAATATTATCATCGTGTTAGCCGCTTTCACGTGAAATCTGATTTCCCGTTTAGGAGAAAAATCAAAGTTTAGGTTTTTCGTCTCTTTTTATCCGTTGATTAGCGATCCGCAATGATTTGCCGCTCTAGACGATCGCCGAACTTAGATGGAGAAGTGATAGCCGAGTGCCGTAGCAGGTATCTGTTCAATCAGAGATTAGCTACGAAACTCCTGGACGCTCTTTGTAAGGGTGACTGATTGAATTGGCCAGCAAAAAAAAAGACTTTGTTCTCTATATCTATATCTAAATACAGGAAGTGATAGCCGCAAGCCGTAGCAGGTATCTGTTCAATCAGATAGAGATAAGCTGCGTTCTCGTAGGTCCTGTTTGTAACGGTAACCGATTAGATTGGCCAGCAAAAAAGACGCTGTTCTCTGCTGTAAAATCACTTCCCGGTGGTTCGGAACCCACCTAAAGCTGTAGGTCCAACTCATCAATCACCATCATCCAATTCATTACCCACGCACAGGTCTCAGACCTATGTGGGCTTCATCCTCCCAAAAAAAAGATAGTGGACAGTGATTCCACAGCCTTGCCTCAATACCTTTGCCGTAGCATTTTCAACACATAAATATTAAAATACTACAAATATGTAAAACCGCTGTGACACAAGTTTTCAATATTTCAGTAGAGTTAAGGTAAGTGTTACTTAAGTTGTATCTATCTACATATCAATGGAATCAGCAGGTCGACAACAAAAGATACACTCATATCTATTATTAATTCAATTCAATTCAATTCAAATTTTATTCAAACACACACAAAATACAACAGAAAACAAATTTACAATACAACAGTACAATAGTATAATATACAAAACAGAAACACAAATACAAAAACAAATGGCTATATGGTGGGGTGTGCTGAAAAAAAGAAAGGAGGAGAAATACCTAGCCATCTATGGTTTCCCATGTAATAGGCAGGTAGAGGGCAATAAGAAAGGAGTGAAAGGGTGTGAAAAACGGGGAAAGCAAGGAGGAGAAAGAGAAGATAAGCGATAAAGGAAGAAAAAAATAAAAAATGGTAATTTGGATTATCTTTTAATGTCTGTTTAGAATTTTCCATTTTAACAACTATTTTTGAAGCTTATTTTATTAATTATTCAAATTATTTTATTCCACAGCTAGTTTGGCGCCCCGCTCACCTCCCCCCAGCTAAGTCCTTGCCTGGACTTCCTTTTTTTAGAGGATATTCCCCTGTTCCTAGCTCTCTGACTTTAAATAGGAATGAATACTTATAATTGATAACAGATTCGTTTTGTACTAGAAATTTGATGACTAAGCCATTATTCTTCTGCTTGAAAATCAAATTCAGAATAGGAAATAGTGGCTCTATACAAGTCACATCCATCTTCCAGGTATCGTCCGGGTCGTCCGGGTATTCAGGGTTTTGAACATCGTCAAGGATGGCAGAGGGTGAGGGAACTCTCAAAGTTAAATCGTCTTCATCAACTTTCTTATTTTTAAGAAAGATAGTAATTTGATGCTTCTCACACCCTTCAACTTTTCTTTCGGTTTTGTTGCACCAGGTGCTGTCATTTGTCCGTTTTGTTTGTTCCAGTGTGAAGATCTCCCTCCATTGCCGATGTTATAGTATAGTTTTCCTCCATTGTCAGTCTGCTCACTTTATAGATTAGGTACTGCTTCTTACCGGGACCACAGCAGTAGCTCTTTGAGCTGAATTGTAGCGGTTGGCATCTCGCAGTAACGGAGCGAACGGGCAAGGAAAACGTTTAATATTTCACGAGTGTAAAAGGATTAAGGGTGGCGCATTAGGGTGACTGGCCCTACAGGTGATGCAAGTGCTACGCGTGGTTTAATTGCATTTTTAATTTGCAATCGTAGTCGGATGGGGTTGGATAAAAATTCGAGGAATATTATTATTGTTTTAAAATATCTGGGTAATGAATTTCCAGAGGAGAAAAATTAATTGAATTACATCCCTTTGTAGGGAAGATAAAAGGGCTGAAGACGCACGTTGCGGTTATAGTTGCTCTCGGTATTCCTGAGCCATCCGAGCGGTATCGGCCCCTTTGATCTTTAAGCACAAAGTTCATCATTATCGGTATTTAAAGACTTCCCCGAAAGCCGGTGTATCATTTTCCGATGGATTCCTCTGGCAAACTTCTGCTCGCCAAGACGAACTTTGGCATCTCAGTCGCAGCGCTAGGAATGCGCTTTGATCCGCTGCCTTTTTCGCTGCTCCCGAATACTTTCAATGCACCTTCGACTCATGCCGCTGCTACCTCATGCCAACCTCTTTAATTAGTTATTAGCTCTCTCATTCTCATCTGTCGCTCATACTTCTGCAGAAATCGATCTCATACTATAACCTCTTTCCTTCAGAAACAGTTGATCAAGATGAGTAATCTCATAATTCAATCCCTTTCCTACCACCTCTCATAAGCTTCCTGAAATCATATTTTATTAAATTCATAATCGAACCCAAGCACACAGAGATTCACTTCACAAAACTATAAAGATTCACAAAGGAAACTCATGTGATTCTGATCTTGCTTAGTTTTTTTATAACTTTAAATTATTGAAGTTTAAGGTTTGTTCTTATTCATATTGCTTTCTATTATTACTGTTGCTATATTGATACAATCTGATGATGTTATTATTATTAATATTATATATATATGTTTTTGCTATTGTCTTTCATTTTTTTAGAGGATGAAGCCCACATAGGTCTGAGACCTGTGCGTGGGTAATGAGTTGGATGATTGTAATTGATGAGCTGGACCTACAGTTTTAGGTGGGATGATTGTGATTGATGAGCTGGACCTACAGTTTTAGGTGGGTTCCGAACCACCGGGAAGTTATTTCACAGCAGAGAACAGTGTCTTTTTTGCTGGCCAATCTAATCGGTCACCCTTACAAAGAGTGCCTAGGAGAACGCAGTTTATCTCTATCTGAAAGGTTAAGTGTAAGAATGGCCTCAATGGCCAAGACTTCGCCTCTTTGTGTAATTCATCACTCAGATCCAAGATCTATTTTTCTTCTTTTTTTTTAATGTTCACATCAATAATTATGCTGTACAGTACCTTTAAATATGTATTTGTTGTATTTATAATCTTTCCAATCCAAACTATTCAACCGTTCATTGTACTTTCACTTGAACTATGGGATCTGAGAGTTGCTAATATTAATAATACTTTTATCATTCATGTACATTATAAATTTACACAAATAAAGCCATCTGTATCTGATTGAACAGATACCTGCTTCGGCTCACGGCTATCACTTCCCCATTGTTATAGTCATTACCGCTGCTGTTGTGACGAGCTATAATTCCGCGACACGGGCTCAAGCCAAAGAGGAATGCACTAGGAAATACATTTTGTATATTCTTTTAATAATCTGTCTATTGGAGTGGAAAGAGGGTCTTTACTTTCTTCATTTATATATAGTTCTTCTTATTTCCTACAAAATTATACTTGATAGTATTTTATGTTTTTAATAAAATCTATGTCACTCCATGTATTTGACAGCCGCAGTGGGTAATCAGGTAGAGCGTTTACTGCGGTCACGGGTTCAACCCTCGTTTAGACTGACATTTTCTGTGTAATCACTCACTTATTACTCACGCACAATTCTCAAATATGTAGATGTGCATATGTGGGCATGTTAAGTGAAAAAAAAACAAATACTCGAGATAAATTTAAAATCTGTAAATAGATCTATTTTTATTTCACAGTGAGACACTAATACAGGTAATAAATATATAGTAAGGCTATTTGTGATTGTTCAAAAATCAATGCACTCTCCTATTATTGTTGCTAAAACTGAAATTAGAATAAAAATATCAAATTTTGTAAATTTAAAAAAAAAACGCTATTTGGATATCTCTCAGAATATACTTCAAATATTATTGCACATCAAATAAACTTGAATTTTTTTGGAATTGAACTACATTGATATCACAATGACTTGATTTTGAACTTTGAAAATTTCAACAAATACAATATTATTTGAAAATTCTCCTAAAATAAACTCAATACTACATCAAATGAATTCTCTTTTTTCAATTAGATTGATACTCCGATGGATCTAAAACTCTCAATTCAATAAATGTGATTATGACAGAATTAATTCAATTCAATTGAAAGTTATTCAGACATATTGAAAAATATTTTTTAATTAATAGCCCAATATCATACTAATTTTTCTGCGAAGCATACATAAACCTAATTATTTATTAGTTGGAGCTCTTGTTAGGACTGTTATCAGATGTGTTTGGCTGCAATGTATGGCCACCCATAATGCCTGGCATTAGTTGTTGTCCAGACTACAGCAGCACAACAATATTTATTCCACCTTTCAAACTTATTGCCTTACAATGGTATATATGTAAAGCGTGGTAATATATAGCCGGAGATGAGCGTTTTATTGGTCGATAAATTGGTATTTATGAAAAGACGCACGATTTAAAAACCTATAAAACTGAGTCGGCTTCATAGAACTCGTAAATAATTGAGAGCGAGAGCGAAAGAACCTCACAATTTGACGTTGTTTTTCGCCGCAACTGTCTGTCTGACTCTGACACGACTATGGCCAATTTTCTTAGGATACTTGCTCCCCGACATTGACTATTCTGACCATTATTGTTCTAAGACATATGCACATATGCACATCGGTCTATATAATGATCATTTAGAGCTTCTCTGTATGTGTAGCTTAAATTAACCCCTATTTTCCACCGAGCGGTAACTTAAATAATTTTGTATTGTCATATCTCTCAGGTTTTTTACCTCGAGATGCATGTTTCCTAACAAAAAACTAATATTATTGTAATTCTGTACTTAATCATTATTATTTTATTTTATAAATGTACATTCAACCAGGGCATTCCAATCTTGAATTTATGCTATGATTTCTTCTAATATGTATTCGTAATATAATTTTTAATATGAAATATTCAATTAATGTACTGCTTGGATGTTTTGTATCTGCTGTATTTATTGCCAAAAAGAAAGAAACAATTTACATATACATATATATACACGTGAAAACTAAAAAACTAAAAAGTATATAATATAATACACATATACATACATGTATATATTGGATTTTCAAGAAAAGAAAAAAGAACTTGTCTTTAATTTGTAAAGGAACAATAAATATTTTATTATGGAGTCTTAGTAGTGCAAAATAGTGTTATAGAAGATGCCATCTCGGGGGTTATCTTCTGAGTATTTGTGTTGATGATCTCACGGAAGCAGTAATTTTTAATATCAAATATTCAATTAATGTACTGCTTGGATGTTTTGTATCTGCTGTATTTGTAAAGGAACAATAAATATTTTATTATGGAGTCTTAGTAGTGCAAAATAGTGTTATAGAAGATGCCATCTCGGGGGTTATCTTCTGAGTATTTGTGTTGATGATCTCACGGAAGCAGTAATTTTTAATATCAAATATTCAATTAATGTACTGCTTGGATGTTTTGTATCTGCTGTATTTGTAAAGGAAAAATAAATATTTTATTATGGAGTCTTAGTAGTGCAAAATAGTATTATAGAAGATGCCATCTCGGGGGTTATCTTCTGAGTATTTGTGTTGATGATCTCACGGTAGCAGTAATTTTTAATATTAAATATTCAATTAATGTACTGCTTGGATGATTTGTATCTGCTGTATTTGTAAAGGAACAATAAATATCTTATTATGGAGTCTTAGTAGTGCAAAATAGTGTTATAGAAGATGCCATCTCGGGGGTTATCTTCTGAGAATTTGTGTTGATGATCTCACGGAAGCAGTAATTTTTAATATTAAATATTCAATTAATGTACTGCTTGGATGTTTTGTATCTGCTGTATTTGTAAAGGAACAATAAATATTTTATTATGGAGTCTTAGTAGTGCAAAATAGTATTATAGAAGATGCCATCTCGGGGGTTATCTTCTGAGAATTTGTGTTGATGATCTCACGGTAGCAGTGTATAACGATATATTTTGATGCAGAACAATCACGCCATTTTTAATGTTGTGAGTTATCAAAAACTTAAGGGGGTCCATCCAAATTATTCAAATATTTCTATAGAATTTTAATCCAATAATAATATCAATAGATGCCCCAGATCCTAACATATGCCTGTCCACACAGAAATTCACAACCAACACTAAAAGAGCAGTATTTCATGGAGGTTAAAACCTTTATTTATTTATTATGTATTCATTTAACTAGCATACAATCAATGTGAATACAACAGGCTATTGCCCAAAACCGCTTTTCACAAAATTTTAAAGTAGGATCAAAATCTTAGGTTAGGTTGCTGTTTCACTTGAAATTTCACATTGAAGCACAATAAGTCTTTTGCAGATGAAGAATATTAATTTTTTCATTTTAAACAAACACTATATCACAGTCCCAGTCCGAAAAAAGATGATATAATTTGGAATTTTGACATTTTTTATCCAAAAATCTTCACTAGTTACATAGTTACACTCGTTACCATAGTTACAATATTTAGGTGGTATTCCTCCGAAATATCTTCTCAATTGACATTCACCCCCCCCCCCCCCCTCCAATAACTTTCTGAATTAACTTGTGAGTACAGTTACACCTTATTTCCCAGAATAATAACTATTTGATTAATTCAGAATTTCACTCGTTCATTCAATCAGTGTTTATCCAATCTTCATGAAAACTGAAACTTATTCCACCAAACTCTTTTTTCCTCTAGAGTAGAGGAAACTCTTTTTTCCTCTCCTTCCCGTCATCATATTTAGTTGAAAAAAGATTCAGTTCTGTTGTTCAGCTTCTCAATCATGTCTGTTTTGAGTTAAGACTTGATAGAATATCGTTCAAACATCTCAATTTCTAAATCATTTCAACTCATCTTTTCCTCTGCAATAGGTACTATAGAATCTGCTTCGAATTTTACTGATCCATTTTATACCAATGATTGAATAGTATAATTATATTTTTCATTCCCATTTCAGTAGGGGCGTTATCTTCGATGAGAATCTGACTGACCGCTACTCCTGCAATTACGAGTTTGATTCCCGTTCAGCCTTGGTAACTAGTGGGATCATTCAGCTCATTACCCATACACAAGTCTTAGACTCATATGGGCACCATCAGCAAAAAAAAAAAAAATAAATATATAAATAAAAGTAAAAACCCCAAGGTAACTGAATATTTATGTTATCATTTACTTATAATTCCTTACTACTATATTTAAAATTTTCACATTATTTTTTATGTTATCCACAAGACATTTGAAGCGCCATTCACGATTGAACAACTGAATCATTCTAATGTACTATGGATAAGAGCGAAATCAGGGTGAGCACCGAGTATGCTTTGCTGTATTTCTGCCAAGGCAGAGAATCGAGAAAAATGCCTCAGGCGGTTGGAATCAATAATTAAAGTTGATTACAGAAGTAAGTACGATGCGGTAGAATGGGAGAAGCTATGCGACTGGGTCAGCAGCAGAGCGAACGCTCACTTTGGTGCCTTCAAGATGCCGAGGACGGACTAAAGAAGGTGAGGCTGTACAAAGAGTACATCTTGTCTTCGTCTCCAAATCGTTCTCTGTCTTGGTCACTCAGTCATTCTCTCTCTTGCTCACTCCTGTCTTAACCATTGACTCACTCAGTCTTCCTTTCTCACACATTTTCTCTCTTTTCACTCGACTTCTACTAAGGAAGATGAATTAATGTCTCCACTCGCCCACATCGATCTATTAGCGACCTCTCCACTCCTCGCCACCCTCGCGACGACACCGCATAAATTATTTCCAAACTTTTTCTGTGCTCTGGGCATGACAGAAACAACGAGTCCACGTCTTTGCACGGCATAACATATGGGTCCGCAGTGGAGTTCAACAAAGGCCAGCTCGATACAGCGCGATCGCTGATTTACGGCGCCTCTCCGTGGTCGGGATTTATATCGAATTAATCCCAGCTATGTTTTATTCTCCGACTTATCTCCATCTGTCCCCACTGCACCCCTCCCCCACAAGGAACCCTTAATCTTTTCACAAAGTATTACAAGAACAAATTATCGGATACCTTAAACGATGTCTTGCCGTAGTTTATCAAATTTGTCATTGGCTGCCTTTTGTACGGTGTCGCTTGTCTGAGTAAAGCTAATTCATGGGCTCGAACCCTTGAAGACTGACCGCAGTCAAGGTCTCTCACCTCTCTTCTCCGCCACTACCGTCTCATAAAAGATGCTCTCTCTGATAATTGAAATACTCGCTGCGTTGATTTCTCACGACATTCTCTCCCTCTTTTGTGAATCCTTTCTATCGATAACTCACCTGCTCCAGGATCACGGACACATTTGAAAAAGGATCACGGACACATACTAATGATATTGAAAGCTATGGGTACCTCAAGAATAACGGGTATACTGCAAGAACCATCTCTGTGTACAGAATTGATCCTATTCCGCTGATTCATTCTTAGACTAACATATATTCATTACTTGTAACTTTTAAAGGAGAATAGTAAATGAATATTTTTCCCCGCAAAAATCTTAAATAGTACATGCAGGCGAGACAATACATTAGATTTATGTAGGCCGTTGTTCAAGAAACTTGGTCTCCTAACTGTACCCTGCTTATATGTGTATGAAGCTACTTTATATGTAGGAAAGAGTGATATTAACCAAAATCTTGACGTACACAATTATAATTCAAGAAGCCGAGGAGATTATCACTTGGTGAGTCACAATAGTAGCTTATTCAAACAAAATGGTAGGAAACTCTACAACAAGCTGCCGCAGTTTTTAAAGAGTCTTGAAAATATTCAATTCAATTTATCTATTGTCAACAATACATAATAAAACATTCATATATTCAAACAAAAATTTCATCACTTCTTATCATAATAATGAATATCTACATAAAACATCATAAATGAAATAATTGTTACATCCCTCTTTAAGCAAAGCTTGTGCTAAGATATAGAAATACATATTTAAAAAACAATTGGAAAAATATTTAGTTGATAAAGCTTTTTATAGTGCACAAGAGCTCCTTTCATATAAAAATGAAGCATCACCTCAAATAATTGATATAGTAATTATGCTTACTAGAGTAAAAGATAGTGTAATTGTTAATCTGATTTGTTTTATACTCCTCAACTGGAGTCTCCAATCGTAATCTACAAAAATAATAATAATAACCTAAAGGCTACATGGAAAACAAGAAACTATTTACAGGAATACTGCGCTTTGTTGTGACATACAACTAGAGCTCATGGTAAATTGATAATAGATCCATGATGTCAATTATTCGTAAATTCAAAACTGAATTGAATCTTGCATCTATGTATAGAATAAATAATTCATCTAGTCATTAGGCTATAAAAAATGATTTGAACACAGTTATGAAAACTATTTAGTATCTTTCTAGTGAGATTCTTTCTGACCTATTACAACTTTTAAGCTTGAAACAGTGATCGATTTTTGACGCTGATAACTGGTGACATGTTCTCTGGATTGATTTCAATGATTTTAAACGATTAAATTTTTTAATAATAATTTTAATGCTATGAATAAGTGTAATCTTGAACTATTTGTATATTGTTATATCTCGGTTCTCTTTTACACACTTTCAGAATTATAAATAGCAACCGACTGTTACTGTGAAGTATATTTTTGAAATAGATAGAGATGAATTCCGTTATAAATATGTAATAATAGGATTGTAGTCGGGCATTCTGATGATAAAAGTCCAATTTGGAAAAAGATACATGTGCTCAAGTTTCATTCCCGAGAGACTATCAGATAATTTAACTTTAAATAAATAATCAACGTAACAATTTTGTTTGTAATCATCACACACTTGAGATTCATTATTAAAACAAATCGCACCCACAACACACCCACTCAATTCTTGAAACATTAAGAGTTACGGCTTGGGCCTAGGCTATGCAGTTTGCGGTATTTTGATTTATCTTCGAAAACACAGTTAAAACAAAAAATATTGGTAGCACATGGCTGATTGTACCTTATGTAATGTCACATCATGGGGAGGGAAAAGGGGTGCTTGACGAAATCCTCGTAGGCGCTGAGAAACCGCGTGACGGCGGTTTCCGAAGTCTCTCACCAGTTGTAATAAAGAAGCCGAGAAGATTATCACTTGGTGAGTCACAATAGCAGCTTATTCAAACAAAAACCTAGTTACTGGTAGGAAACTCTACAACAAGCTACCGCAGTTTTTAAAGAGTCTTGAAAATATATAATTTTTTTAAAAACAATTGAAAAAATATTTAGTTGATAAAGCTTTTGATAGTGTAAAAGTTTTTATAGTGTTCCTTTCACATCAAAATCAAGCCTCACCCTAATTGGTATAATAACTATGGTAACTAGTGTAAGAGAATTAATTGTTTATCTGACTTGTCTTATACTCTTTAACTGGAGTCTCCAAGACGTAATCTACCAAACAAATTGTCTCCAGGAAAGTTCGATGTTTTTTTGTCACCTCATTGGTACAAAGTAGCCGGTAACTACGGTGTTTACAGAGTGACGTAGTACCCAGCAAGAGACTAGTCTGGACAAGTGCTGTCTAGTCGGGGAGACAATGTCATTTCTCACAAACTACCTTTTGAAGGCAGGCAGCTTGTTGAGTTGAGCGACTTGAATTTGAAAATGCAGCCTCTGGGTTCTTTGGCGGTCCTGTGGACCTCTGGCGATGATGACATTAAAGTAGCTCCCGGCATGTGTGGCCGGGCTTGGTGCAATATAATGGGCGACTATTAAGGGAAGCAGATTACAGGGCGGCAGCTTACAAACCAAATCTATAAAACCGGTCGACTCCCACTCCATCGATCAGTACCTCTTCCTACTCAATCTATCTCTTTCTTACTCTTACACTTTCTTGCTCAATCTCTCTCTTTCTCGTTGTTCTCTTTCAGCTCTCTTCAACGATCTCCGCCAATGCATTTGTACGTTAACCGCCTTGCAGACTACTCAATCACTCCGCAACAAATAATTTGTTATGTCGTGCATTTAGTCTGAAGTTCCAGTAATTTCAGATTTCCACATAGAGGTGGAAAACATTTGAATAAAGGAATTCATAAAATGAGATCAAATCAAGACACAAACTTGCGTATGATTTGAGAATAAATTTTCCACTGATGAATGATTCAACACAAGCCAAGGTTACAAGGTCACAAGCATACAGGTTCAGGATTGAACCTATTGTTCCATCAACGCGAATCAATATGAACCCATTATTTCAAAGCTCTCTAATGTTTTGTTTTCTTAAAACCAAAAAGTAGAACTTTTTTTATTTTTATTGCTGATGAAACCCACATGAGTCCGAGACTTGTGCGTGGGTAATGAAGTGAACGATAATACACATAAATGCCAGACGGAGGAGTGGGATTCGAGCCCACGACCGCTGAAACGACAGCAAGCTGAAGTTGTGACGCCCCAACCAACTACACTAAGCGGCCTTATACTAAAACGTATAAAAGAAATCTGAAAGACCTTGACAGAGTTTCAATCGTCTCATTGACTCTTTATCAGGCTTAATAAAACTAAGTAGAAACATATTATCTCAGAACTAAGAGTATATTCTTTTCGTTGATGTACTCTGTAACTGAAATCATCAAGAATCAATGGCAATTCATTACTTCCAAGTTCCAATCCTTTATCCCCTTAGTCAAAAACTACCTTGAAAAGAGAGGTAAAAGATTATTTTGAGATTTTCTTTATTGGAATAAGTCCTATGGATTTCTGATCAGGCGAAACAAAAATAACTTCAAATCTGTGATCTCAAAACTATGACTTAATTTTTTCCATTGTTGTATTTTGTAATATACTCATCCTGGTTATTATCATTGTAGCAGCGATTCAGGGTTCAGGTAAGTTTTTATACCTCTTGCAAGTTGTAATACCGTACAAAGTTGTAAGATGTCAGGCGAAACAAAAATAACTTTAAATCTGTGATCTCGAAACTATAACTTAATTTTTTCCATTGTTATACTCTGTAATAATATAATCTTCCTGGTCATTATATCATTGGACTCTATCAAAATAGCACAGTTGAAGAGAGTTGCCAAATATTCTGTACATATTCGTGCTAAAAAATAATTTTGCTATCATAAAAAAAAATAATTTATATTATCATTAGCCTTATTCATCGAGATAATCGATGCATGCCAGCATGCCTGGATTGATTTTTCTTCTAAAATTAAATTCAATTGAGCGATTCGAAAGTTCTGTTCGTCTTCAGCATAGTTGGGCGGTGGAGTACTTGAGTCTTGAGCAGAATCGACTGTTCCAATTCTTCATTAGAACTGGTATCAGAAGGGAATGGAAACCTTGCTCTTCGTTCGGACTGTTTATAATCGAAAGTTTCCCGAACGATTGCTTGAAGTGGTTTTCGAAGCAGCGCGTGCAAACATTCTTCGCTGTTCGAAGGATTGGAAGTCGCACTTCTTGTCTTTCTAAACAGTAGTTCTGTCTCGGTTGACGACGAAGTTTGGCTTGAGGCCTCTCCGCCACTTGTCAACTTTGAAGTTTGAAACTGGCAGCAATCTCTTGTCTATTTACATCTTGGACTTTTCAAAAAGCTATTAGAGTAGCCTGACTGACTGATTCTCTTAAAAAAATCGAGGTTTCTAATATAGAACAAGTTGAAATCAACTTCGAACTCTCTCCAACCGATTCCCCAAGTTGCATTGCAATTAATTATCACAAGTACTGTTTTAAACATCAAATTAACATGTAATCTGAATAGCAATGTTTTCTGTCAATGATTCTTTCAAGTTTTTGAAAATAAAGAACTTTTCTTCACGGTGAGAATATTGGTTCGTGACACAAATGTTCATATTCTAAACATCACATACATTTGAATAGAAATGTTGTTTGGCAATAAGACTTTCAAGTATTGAAAAATTGAAAACTGTTTCTCAATAGTAAAAGTATTGAACTGTGATACAAATGTGCATCGATTTTCTACAAGAAGAAAAAATTATTTTGTGATTATAATATACAAATAAAAATACTTTAAACTGTTGTAAATAAACATTTGAGCTTTTTACTAGTTTTTCAGTGGATATTCAAAAATGAGACTTTGCTGAACACCTTATTGCCAATAAAAACTATTTTAAAGTTGAAATTAATTAAAATATTTTAATTATTTTGTGAATATAATATACAAATAAAGATACTTTAAGCTGTTGTAAATAAACATTGAGTTTTTTACTAGTTTTTCATTGATATTCAAGAATCAGGCTTTGCTGAACGCCTTATTGACAATAAAAGCTATTTCAAAGTTGAAATGAATTAAAATATAATAATAAAATTATAATTAATTTTTTTATTAATCTTTTTTTATTATTATTAATTAATTAATTAATAATCAACTTTATCAATAATTACAATTTAATAGATTTTCTTGCAAGAAGCGATTATTATCACCCAGATTTCCTAACACTCATTATAGTTTCATCTTATTTTAACACATTTTATCAATCATTAATATGAAAGTTATAATAACTTCTACAGAAACCTCATAAATAATCAGATTTGCAGCCACAGTCTCCAACTTTCAATAAACATAATGCGAATATTAACACAATTCTCACAATAAAAATTTAATTCAAGTCATTTTCACCTAATCATATTATCTATGTTCCTTTCTTATACGCTACATATTATATTTTTTACTAGTTAACAATCTTCACAATAGAAAAATATTCTCACTACATTCAGTTTACAAGTGGAGACCATTTCATTCCTTTTTACTATTTATTTCAGCTTAGATCTGCATCACCTACAACTATCATAAATACACAATTGACACAAATGACTTAATATAATAATTTACCAGTTCATTATTAATTTATGATAGCAACGCTTCATAAATAATTTTATCAACACTATTGTCACTGATTACCTCATCTTCAACAAACTCTATTGCGTCTAATTGAATAGAATTAATATGTTCCTTATTGTCAAAATTTTCATTTATATTCAACCCTATTTTGGTCATTCAGGGATATATTTTTATGCCCAAGATTTAGTTTAAATGTTGATGGCCTACTTCCTGATTAGCTACAGTTTGTCCTCCTGGATTACCCTTTATTTCTTGAAAAGCTGGATTATTTTGTTGATATATCTGATTTTGTTACATAGGATTACCATTATGATGTTGATTTTCATAATAGTTTCCTCTATTTTGTCTCTGTTGATTGCCTTGATTTTGATAATAATTTTGACCCTGTGGGTAGTCATTATGATGAGAGTTACCATAATAATTTCCTCTGTACTGTCTGTTACTTTGAAATCCATTGTATAATATTTTATTTTGATAATAATTTTGCTTATTACCAAACCGAGGTCGTTGATCATCTTCATACCCATTTAAAGAATAACCTATAGGCCTATTTCGACTTTCAAAATCTTGATTACTAGAATTCTGGGGCTCATTCCTTACTACCTGAAAATTTTGATTTTGTCCCTGCATACCCTCATTTTGAACCTGCCTCTCTACAGATTTCTTGAACTGACGATTTGGGTTTACCCTATAATACTTATTTGAAAATTGTTCAAGCAATTTATGAACATCTTACTGCTAGTTATATTCCTCATGGTACAAGCAGTTGTAATGGTGTCATCAAAATGTTCCAATAAATACTCGAATATTCTGTCTTAAATAGAAGGAACAAAATTTTTAGCAATATGCTTATACTCATAATATTCAGGTAAACTGTATTAACCCCCCCCCCCCCCCCCACTTAATATTATCCAAAATGTAGATTGCTCCAGGTTGATTTCTGGATTTCCCTAGACCAAAGACGATTTACAAAATGTTTTATGAAATCATCATAATATCTTAGATCCTCTCTAATAAAATTCCACCATTCCTGCAGCACATCATCTGAAAAATTCGAATCCAGAATACTCTCAATTTGTGACCATTTACTAATACTGTTTTTCTTTAGGTAGTCATCAAGTTTGTGAATAAAGTTCATAGGGATTTTCCTATTTATTTTCATTTGAAATTCATGTCTTTCACTTAATAAATTTGAATGTATTACTTTTTTCCCTGAGATTTATCTACTTTTCTTTGAACTGATTTTCTTGTTTATCTAACCCTTTTTCAACATTTCTACTTCATTTATCGATTTATGATCAATAAGTTCAATGTTATACTGCAACTTGCCTATACTGTATTTTCTTGATTTTTAATACCAATTTTATTTTCGTATTATAATAATCATTATTATTATGTCCTTCGATGGAAATATTGCGTTGCCAACTATGATGAAACATGACAAATGCGATTGAAATCACATTTAGAGCTCCTTAACCTCAATGTCTAACACATCATCAACAACAGCCGTTGAAGCAGTTCTAAAACCATATGGTAAGTTTATAACAATACTTTGCTTACGACCTACAAGGTCATGTCGTACCTTAGTGTGGGTTATTATAAATAAATAAATAAATAAATAAATAAATAAATAAATAAATAAATAAATAAATAAATAAATAAATAAATAAATAAATAAATAAATAAATAAATAAATAAATAAATAAATAAATAAATAAATAAATAAATAAATAAATAAATAAATAAATAAATAAATAAATAAATAAATAAATAAATAAATAAATAAATAAATAAATAAATAAATAAATAAATAAATAAATAAATAAATAAATAAATAAATAAATAAATAAATAAATAAATAAATAAATAAATAAATAAATAAATAAATAAATAAATAAATAAATAAATAAATAAATAAATAAATAAATAAATAAATAAACAAATAAATAAATAAATAAATATATATATATATATATATATATATGAGCAAACACTAAGACGAACACTATCAATCAGCTCTTACTTATCAACTGAAATTTCTCAAATTCGATGGGTAATGTTAACTCAAGTCAAGAGTAGTACATGCAGTATATAGTTAGGCTTAGTAGCAAAATTTTCCATGAGCAGGTGAGGGTTTGCCTAGTGTGCATCTTTTTGAAATATTTCTGAACTTTCCAATGAGACAGCCAACCTAAGATTGCGACATGTAATTGTGTGGAGCCCAATCATTACTAAAATAATTTATAATATTGCATTCTGAAGGTTTTAAATTTTGAAAGGCTAGAAATTTTGCCTAGGGGCGAGCACCAGACAATACTCTTTTTTTATAAGCTTCTTCCTCATCTTTCAATAAGTTATTATCAAAGTTGAATGAGAAAATGCTATTGAAACACACATTTGTTATCTGAAACATCACTTCTAAATAGACAAAATTCCATTTTGAACATGAAAAATAATCTTCCAACTTGACAGATACAAACAAAAGGGTTAATAAGAATCGACCATGATGATAATGGGGTAATTAATGTTCAAGGGGGGTGACAAGTTGAAATAACGCCCTGGGACATGGAAACTATACTTCACAATTGTTTAAAAACCAGTTAATATAAAAACTAAGAAAAGTTATCAATTTAAAAGAATGTTTCACCTGTAATACTACAGCTTTAATTCTAGAATAGTGTAAAATGTCATATATTCCATACCCCGAGACCTCACGGGCTGGCCAGACCATCCCCCCGCAAAAACGCTTAAATCGTCACTGTCAAGAGGATTTATTTAAAATCAAATACATTATTATTCGGATTATGCCGGTTTTCTTTGATGATGCAAATTATTGAACGCAATGTTATCCGTATGAGTATGTTCAAAAAAGAGTTGCTTGGAGAAAATTAAGTTGAAAGTGAATGAGATTCATCGAGAAGACAGACATTGATGTTCATCACTGCAGAGTAAACTTCAATCTCCACACCTCGTCCGCTGACTTCGCAAGCAATAAGTCAAGAGAGTTTTTTTTATCAAGAGAGATAATATTTCAGACGCGAAAGGGGTTGCGTTCTTTTAATATTGGAACCCGGAGGACCTTTAGAGGTGCCCCGAACCCTCTTCCCTTATTTAGTCCCTTCGATGGAGCGAGATTACGTTAATACGAGTGCTGAAAGAGTAAACATCCGGCTCTTAAAACAAATTGAAATAAGATAACGTCACACTAATGCAACGCTTATTGCTAAGGTCTCTCCAGCTGCAAAGCAAAAGCTCAAATACTCTCGACAGCAAATCTCGATACACCTGCTCGGACTCCATACTCGACTACAGACGAGAGATGCAAAGGCGCAAATAACATGCAGCTTGAATCCTCAAACGATATTAATCTACGATTGAAACACAGTTCTGAAGTCTCATTTGTAGTTATTGCACTATGGTAGTGCATTAAAATGAAGAGAGGCTAAATATTGACATAGGATTGGTGATATGGGCGAAAACAGAAAGATGTATCACTCTCTTTATTAGCCAAGGAAGTGTAGTCAGCAGCGATTCACGTTTCAGGTAAGATTTTATTAAACCTATTGTTCCATCAATATGAACCAATTATTTTAAAGCTCTCCAATTTTTTGTTCCCTTAAAACTAAAAATTATGTATAAAAGAAAATTAAAAGATCTTGAAAGTTCCTGGATTTATAATATAATAATAATAATAATTTCTCTGGATGATGGAGAACACATCCAGAGGAGTTTATTGATAAAGCTCAAACATGACAATATTATTAAATATAAAACACAGTGATTTCATTGCTAAATTTGAAAAAAATATGATTCCCCACTATAAAATTATGTGTCGGGGTGATCATCAATATAAACCTTAGATGAAGCTAATACTATTCCTAACTAGCCATTATAACTAATACAATAATAAAAACTATTTACTACCTAAAACTACCTCAGTATGCATAATCGTATTTCTTCTATTCACATCCTATTTGCTATGAGCTCCTCACTACGGTGGACTCCAATATTATATAACCAATTCCTTATTTTTTTTTAAATCTATTATTATTGCTTTCTTCTTTTATTTCCAGTGGAATTCTATTGTTAATTTTTGGCCCTAAATATCCTATTGATCTTTGCCCAAATGCTGTGTTCATTCTGGGTACATCCTGATAATTGAGGCTTCTTATTCTAGTATTGTGGCTATGAGTTACAATATTATTTTCATTATCATTTTTCTTTATATAAGTGATTAACAACAAAATATACAATTGCCTAACACTAAGTATTCTGTTTTCCATGAATAGTTCGCTGGTTGGGAAGCGGGCCTCCCTATTCCCCATTATTTTTAAAATACGTTTTTGAATTTTGAAAATTGGATCCACAAATACAAACACACCACACACAATAAACAAAATATCCTCAACGGACAACTAAATTTTAAATCACACAAACCTTTTGATCACATTCTACAAAAACCACAATTCTTCTAACCATAAAACTGACATCAATGATCAAGATGGACGCCTTTGAAAATGGATATTTAAGATTCGAAAACGTTCGGCCTACAGAGTAAGTAAATTCTACTTATTCTTAATAAAAATTTGACTGCAAGACGTTGAATTCACTTTAAAAGTTAACCGAGACAGTGTTTCAATCGACTCATTGACTCCTTATCAGGCTTAATAAAACTAAATTGAAATCTATTATCTGAAAACTACGAGTATATTCTTCAGGCTTTATTCTTTTCGTTGATGTACTCTGTAACTGAAATCATCAAGAATCAATAGCAATTCATTACTTCCAAGCTCCAATCCTTCATCTACCCCCTAAGCCAAAAATTACCTTGAAAAGAGACAGTGGCGGTCCCAGGATTTCATTTGGGGGGGGGGATGACCACCAGGGGGGTCTGGGTCTCCTCCCCCAGGAAAAAATGTGGAATTTAAAGCCTAAAATGTATTTTTATACGTATTTGAGCTCTAAAATATGTTCAAGCTAATAGTATTTATGTTAGCTAATAAAATAGTTTTTCATTTAAAGTTTATTGTACCTGGGTGAAATAAGACCCAACCATAGTATGTGTTTTTCCTTTGATTTCCTTTAGCTACACAAAGAAAATTGATAAAAAGTCAATGTGATTATTTAATGAGCTAATGAGCATGATGACAAAGTTCAGTTAAATAAACGTATAATAAAATAAAAAATGAATCAAGTTTCACTGCGATTTTTTTCTTTATGGTTAGGCCCTATTTTTAACATCTAAGTTACGAAGGAATAGCCAAAAAATACTCAGATTGTTACACAACAATGTAATGGATGTAAGGATGTACACATCCTTCTTGTTTATTCTTCTAGCTAACAAGTAACAATGACACAGATTGAATTTATTTCTCGCAAAAACTATACATACATGATTATGAATAAATTCTTTTTTAGGGAGGGGGGGATCCATCTTGATATACCTCCCCCCCCCCACGCCTGGGACTGCCACTGAAAAGAGAGGTAAAATATTTTTTTGTGATTTTCTTTAATGGAATAAGTCCTATGGATTTCTGATCAGGGCAAACAAAAATAACTTCAAATCTGTGATCTCAAAACAATGACTTAATTTTTCCTCAACTTTTTAAGTGAATATAATAACCACCATGATTATATTACAGAATGCACCAATGGAAAAATTAAATTCCTGGATTTCTTGTTCCATGACGAACTGCGTTGTTAATATGTATTAACTTTATAAGTAAATTCAACGACTTGCAGTCAAATTTTTATTAAGAATAAGTAAAATTTACTTACTCTGTAGACCGAACGTTTTCGAATCTTCGATTTTTATTGAGAATAAGTAGAATTTACTTAATCTGTAGACCGAACATTTTCGAATATTGAAGATTCGAAAACGTTCGGCCTACAGAGTAAGTAAATTCTACTTATTCTTAATAAAAATTTGACTGCAAGTCGTTGAATTTACTTATAAAGTTAATACATATTAACAACGCAGTTCGTCATGGAACAAGAAATCCAGGAATTTAATTTTTCCATTGTTGTATTCTGTAATATAATCATCGTGGTTATTATCATTGTAGCAGCGATTCACGATTCAGGTAAGTTTTTATACCTCTTACAATTGATAATACCGTACAAAGTTGTAAGGTGTGTGTGATGCATTAAAAACCAGACTTATACCTGAATCAGAAAATCATACCTATAACGACTAACATAAACATTACAGATGCAGTGTGATGCAGAAACTCTCCATTGTTTTCATCTGCTCTATAAATAAGTTATCCATAATATTATATGAACAATGCAAAATTAAATACCTCAATAATAATGATTAAATGGGATAACTTAATGAAGAACGGATGATAAATTGAGGATGAATGTAGTTTAAAAATAATGTTGTCTTTTTGATTTAGCTTCAATCCGAGCTCAGACAATCGATAACATTTTTTTCAAAGAGATGGGAACTTGATCATGCCGTTCGCTCGAGATTAAAAGTGTAGAGAATGAAAGAGGTATAGTTGGTTGATGAAAGATAAATAGATGAACGGTCTGAGTGAGAGAACGGTGACACAAAGCGATATTTTAACAGAGTTTTTATAGTCTTACGGCCCAAATTTTCGAACAAGATCTATTCGGCTTCAGATTTGGAACATTGATCACTTTCTGTGAAGTAAAATGGAAGAGTTGTTCTTCTTTCTAGCGATCGAAATGAAATGTGTAGAAAAGTGAAAAAGGTAGGCTGGGAACTCGAATGGGTGTTTCTATAGGGCGAGATTCAGCTTTGCATTGAGAACGAATGGTTGGGTGGATGGTGGAAGCTGAATGCGGCCTGGTGCCATGCTTGGAGCCACATCTTTGATTTCTATAAGCTTTTTTATCCATTCCAACTCATTCATAATGCCTTATACAATATATCATTCACATCACTACGAAGAGTCGAGTATTCTCTCAACTCTATACTGTTTTCCATATGAATAGCGACTAAAAGATATGGAGCGTTTCTTTTCAAAACTCTGCCTATAAGATGAGGTGGACTGCAATACAACATGAGCGGGCGAACGAGCGTTCGAAACCATTACCAGCTACGAAAAGCAACATTGCTCGAACACAATTCAATCACTCATTATTCTCACTCGCTCCAACGTTGGACTCAGTGCTCGGTTCAGTATGCTCGAATTGCATTGACTAGAATTTGATTGAAATACAAAAGATACAGTCAATATCCGCGCTCAGACAAACTGACAGATGATCATAATAGGCTACTCATTATTTTTCATCGCTTTGCTTTTTTATAATACTGCCTTTATCTACTAGATTATCTTTTTCAAAAACAAAAATGGATAAAAAAGCAAATGCGAATGGATATTGTACATGTTATTCAATGATTTACGGATATTCATTTATCACTCATTGAATTTCTTTCAATTGGCATGTCATTTATAGAAATAATTTTTTTTTTTTTTTTGAGGATGAAGCCCACATAGGTCTGAGACCTGTGCGTGGGTAATGAGTTGGATGATGGTGATTGATGAGTTGGACCTACAGTTTTAGGTGGGTTCCGAACCACCGGGAAGTGATTTTACAGCAGAGAACAGTGTCTTTTTTGCTGGCCAATCTAATCGGTCACCGTTACGAACAGGACTTACGAGAACGCAGCTTATCTCTCTGATTGAACAGATACCTGCTACGGCTCGCGGCTATCACTTCCAATAATAATTCCGTACTTTGAATTTTAATTTTCTGATATGATCTCGTTCATTGATGGACTCCTCTGAGCAATTGTCATGTGCTTGGATGTAAATAAAAATTGAAAATAAGATACATCAAGACGTTTCACAGTGAGAATTAAACTTAAGAAGAAACGCGAGAAGAAAACGCGGGTCAGAGGTGGTGTAAAGATGGTGAAATTTAGAGACCAATAAAAAGCGTAATTTAGCTATAAAAATAAAATTTTAAAATTATATTTACTCAGGTGTACATGATATTGAATTCTAATTTATTCATTTCGTCAATAAAAAAACATTCAATGTACAAATAAGGTGATGAATACGATTACAATTTAAAGCCCTCAAATATCTGAAATTCCAATAAATTTCGATTTTGGTTGAGACGGCCTAGCATTTTCCTTTGAAAGACACAAAACGTGGGTTTGCAGAAACCAGACAAAAACATCCGATTTAGTTTTAACGCATTTGAGCCTTTCCGCGACAGTATTTAACTCGTGCGTTTCAATTACCTACCTCTTGATCTTTAAAACGCGCCTGTTAACGCTTGACATGCATAAAAAGACACATTTGACTTAATAGTAATTACTTCACCGCGTTTATTGTCGCGTGACAGGAAACGCGGTGCATAGAAGAGGCTTTAAAAATCAAGCGTTAGGTAATTAAAACGCGCGAGTTAAATACCTGTTGCGGAAAGGCTCAAATGCATTGAAACTAAATGGGATGTTGTTTGTCCGGTTTTATGCAAACGCGCGTTTTGTATTGCTCAAGTTTTGGCGCGGCACCAGGCCCATGAATGCTTTTTAGGCTGTTCAAAGCCGTTCCAACGAAAATCGAAAATTGTCATCGTATTCCTCATTTAACCTATAAGTACATACGTTTTTAATTTTTTTTCTTGTTGGTTATTAAATTTTCTTCTAGTATAAAAAATGCAGAGAACAATTCATAAATAATTATTAATGGAATTTGCCATGAGAGTTATAGTTATGGGTAGAACAATAGCTTCAAAAATGAGAAATTTACTTTACAAATCACGAAATATATTTAAAAACGAATTCCAGACGACATACAACTCACAAACTTCTACAGGCGGTACAGGAATACTCTAACCGAATTGATCTCCCAAACAAATGAACAATATTACAACAATAAATTGAATGAAGCAGAAAGAGACAACAAAAAAGTTTGGAAGTCATCAGAGATTCAAACATGAACAATAAAATGAATTTAAATGCTATAAAAAGAAGTTATAATATTGTGACAATGTGAGAGAGTCCTGAAACTCTATTTAATTACATATACTATGATTTTTCACTAATATGGCTATGAATTTACAAATAGTTTCAAGAAACCGTCAAATCAAATAATTTCAGAATATAAACCTCACACAAGAACCATAGCAGGCCCTGAGCCATGGCAGGTATCTGTTCAATCAGATTAGATAAGCAACGTTCTCCTGCGCCCTCTTTGTAAGGTAGATCGATTGCATTGGCCAGCAAAAAATACGCTGCTCTCTGCTGTAAAATCACTTCCCGGTGGTTCGGAACCTACCTAAAACTGTAGGTACAGCTCATCCGTCAATAAAAAAATCAATTTTTCTTAGTCCAATCATTGTGCAAAAAATATTTGAGGCAATTGGTACTTCAAGTAATAATAGCTTAATAAGCTCAATGGTATAGATAATAAAATATAAAATTTATAAATTCATCAATTTCCAAGGTATTAACCCATATATTCAACCTGAGCTTGTTTAAAGGAGAGATTTGTGTGAGGCCAAATATTTTGTCACCTGTTATATTTTTACTCCATGTGAATGACGTGTTGAAACTGAAACTAAAGAATGGCGAAGTTCACTCTTTTGTTGATCATACTGACATTATATTTTCAGGCAATAACCGGAAGTATTTATGAATGCTGAATAATTATGATATCTTCTCTATAAAAAATTGGCTTGATCATATTATATTAAGCTTGAATCTGAGCAAAACTAGATAAATAACTTTTTCTGCGAACTTTGTTGGTAAAGCATCCATTATTTTTAAATTTAAACTCCATAGGGAATGTAATCTGATATCTGGGCATGGAAATGGCAACTGCAATAGCTGCCCTGTATTTGAAACTGTGAGCTCCACCAAATATGCCCAGCCTTCACTAAGAAGGCTTGGTGTCTATGAAATATATTATTTGTTTCTCATGTGTAGTTTTTCTTTGTGGTGAATTAATATTTGGATGTGATAATTGATGCGAACCTCAAATGGGGTCCTCACATAGATTTTATCAATAAAAATCTGAAATTTATAGCATACAAAATTTATAAAATCAACAATGTACTAAATATAAATCAAATTAGAACTGTATATTTTGCATTTATTGAATCGATTTTTAGATATGGAATCACATTATGGGGTGGAGCATATGACACTCCAAAGTGGCTGTGATCAAGACTATCCTTCATAAGCCAGAAGATTATTCAACCCAGCTAATATTTAAGGTTTTTGATGTTATGACTATAAGACAAATGTGTTTGAAAAACTAAAAAAGATATATTAATAATTACAGATAAAACTTTCAGGAATCAGAACAGCCTTCACATATTTTAGACCTAATGTGCTGAAGAAAGAAAAAAATGTTCACACTAACCTCAGTTTTACAAAGGCAACTTCTTTATATCAATGCAACATTTATTGATATAGTTCTAGAAGATCTTTTGGTTCATTGTCCTCAAAATAAGATTGTCAAAGTGGATATGCAGCAACTTCTTTCAAGATTTAACTTTCTTCGAACAGCATAGACCTCACCACTTCTAATTTATAGTCAGCCTTCCCTAAGATCTTTATTGTTTGGTGTCTATGAAAAATGCATTTATATATTATTTGGTTTACATGTGGATTTTTTTCTTTTTCCTCTTTTCTCTCTTCAATGTAATAGCTTACAATAATAAAAATGTGTAATATTCTCATAATTATCAAAAATCAGATTTACAGAAAATACATATATAAACCTAGAAATAATGATTCCCATTAGAGCAAGCAAGTTTTACTTTTGCTGGTGGTGCCTTTGTTATTCATGACACATGTGAACTTGTCTAGTATGTCTCTTTGCAAATTTATGTATTTTATTTATTCTAATTTAAGTTTTCTTTGTATGTTTATTTTTGTTGTTTGGCAATAAATTTAAATTTCATTAAAGGGGATAATTATTGTAAAGTACTTTGAAAAAATAATCTCCCATCACCAAATCAATTTGGGTATGAATACAGAGGCTGCAGTTCTGGAGCCTAAAAAATGTATAATAGAAAAACTAGAAAATAATAAAACATGTCTAGCAATTTTCCTGGACCTTGCTAAGACTTTTCATACTGTCAGTCGTGACTTGTTGATGAAGAAACCAGATGCTAAGGAAATAAGGGGTGTACGGTGTCTCTCTAGAATGATTGTCACACTTGTGTAACCTTCAACAAAGAGTAAAAGTAGGAAACTATCTCAGTGAAAACACATCTTTGAAATTTGGAATACTCAAAGGCGCTGTACTAGGTCCTATTTTAATTTTGATATTTGCTAATGAATTGTGGTCAACTATTATTAGAGGTAGAATCAGAGGTAGAATCTATTATTAGAGGTATAACATTAGCAGATGATACACTTTTATTTCACAGAAACACATGAGACGAGACATTTGATGCAGCTAAAACAGAAATGATAGAAATCATTAAGAGATTTTGCAAACTCTCAATGGAGGAAAGACAATTTTTTCAATTAACAAGTAGACCGAAGCCTTCATCCTCCGAAGAAAAAGAAAAAAAATATTTATCCATGCTGTACTCTTCAATATGAAGGGAAATCCAGGAAATAATATGCTACCAAATCACTTAAATAATACTAGAATAAGAATTATTGTCAACATTATGAGTCCATGAATGAGTACAGCTTTGGGTCAAAGATCTTTTCTCAACATTGGGTCTAAAATTTTCTATAAAATCCCTTCATATTATGAAAGAGGAAACTACACTTGGCCGTTTCAAAAGAAAAAATAATAATAATATAAAGAATATGGCTGATTGCAGTTCCCTGTGAAGAATTGATGCCCAATGAGTGATTTAAAATAATAATAATAATAATAATAATAATAATAATAATAATAATAATAATAATAATAATAATAATAATAATAATAATAATAATAATAATAATAATAATAATAATAATAATAATAATAATAATAATAATAATAATAATAATAATAATAATAATAATAATAACAATAATAATAATAATAACGTTAAACCAACAACTTATATTATTTACTAATTCAAAAAAATCTTGAGCTATGCATATAGATTATTTATCATTGTGGTATTGAGTCATTCCATATTTATGTTGATAATTTGTTTATTAGGATTTCTCTGATTGTACATCAATTGAAAAGCACAATGATTATTGTAGTATTGATTATGACAATTATCGTATTATATTTACTTCAGACTGTAGTTTTTTATAGTTAACGACTTTCCACCCAAACACATAGAATTTTTATAGTGGAGTTTTGTTCTGCTAAACTGCATTAGAGAATTTTCCTGTAACCTATGATTTATACGAATAAAATGGGAATACTTCTCTTAATATTAGAAAAATAAATCAGTACTTTAATTTCTTTATACATAATTTCTAATTTCTAATTTCATAGTTTCATAATTTCATAATTACACATATACATAATTTCTTTATTTGTTTTGCTGTTTAAATCTTCTTGATATCACTGCCGCCAGCCCGAATGATTATAAATATTTATTTCCAAGTTGTACAACATTACTTTCCTTTTTCCTCTCCATTTCTTATCCTATTTCTTTCTTTTCTCATTATTTTCTTTGAGAGGATTTTAGTTTATTATTATTTTTTTCTTTCTTTCTCAGTTTTGTATTTACAGTGTTTATTTCTTACTTTTACCACTACATTCTTGTAATGTAAGTCTTCATTAACTAATCTCTATTTTTCTTTATAATTTTAAAATATAAGTGAATCTGTTTCTTTGTTGCAATAATTGTGAAGATTGGCACCTGCTGAGAAACCTACGGGTTTAGCAGGACCCTACAATGCTTGTAAATTGCGAAAATTAATTTGATTGATGATGATGATGAATGTTCAGATGATGAGAAAATTAAAATTGAATAAATTGAATATGTGATAAATTCTCATAACCAATGATAAACGTACACAAATAAAGTAAACTGCATCTGAATAGAATTGGAAGTTACTTGTGTAAATATCGACCTGTAAATCAATCATCGAACTAGTGCTGGCGCACTCAGGTGACTGACGCGCTCCTTTCAAAGTTTGATGTGGGAAGTGTGGATGTGGATTGTGCATGGCTGAGTGGTGATGGAAGAAAAGGCCTGAACTGAACAGGTAGACGGGACGCAACAACAAAATGTAGAAGGTTTAAAAGACTGGCAAGAAGGTTGGGCCAAAAGTTTTTGGCAGTTTCGACACTTGATGTGCCTACAGGTGCAGCAGAAACGATTGTCTATTAATTAACAGTACATCAATCAACTTAGTGTCAAGTTAATACGCTAGCTGAGCTTCCCTCAAAATGTTGCGGCTACCCCTCCAATCCAGCAGCTTACGCAAAAACAGCTCTACTGCTCTCCAACCTACTTGATTGGACCACCGAAAATTCGAGCTTAGCAAACTAAAAGAGCCTGCAAAGAACTGTGATCACTCAGCATTTGAGTTGCACGTCATGCCCTTCTTCATTAATCATCTATTTCCACGGTGAAGCGGCGAAGTCGCTAAACGATCGCGAACAAATTAGTTTCGGGGCCAAAAGTCGAAAAATTGGACTGCCTTGCTGGGGGTGTCAATCTTCTTATCGCCGTCAGAAAAAATATTATTAGATAGGAGCACAGGAGCAAATAATGATTTATTGTCTTATAGAACTGCTAATTGCTAGAGACATTTTTGACAAAGATAAATATCATATTTAGAGTATTGGCATTTATTATCATCTTTTTCAATCATTCATCCTACCATTGCATGACGTCATCGGTTCTTGTTAATATAAATTCCTATTGCGATATGAATATTTTGTCTAATAAGGGAGGAGGAGGAGTAACAAAGCTTATAGAGATAATCAACAGAAGATATCACAATAGAAGTTTCTCAATTGCTACTGATAAGAGCAATTAACGTTAATTTAGAAGATTATGATTCTAGCTGTAAGTGAATTAATGAGATCAGCACCTTCTAACAGTAAGAGACCTAAAAACAAGTTTCTATACATACATACATACATACATAATCCTGATACCGTTCCAGCTAATGCCGGGTCTGGGTGTTAACAATGCCTCTCCATCTTCTTTCTATACATATAAGTTACTATTTTCCTGGATTTCTTGTTCCATGACGAACTGCGTTGTTAATATTAACTTTTCATGTGAAATTTAACGACATGCAGTCAAATTTTTTCAACTTTTCATGTGAAATTTAACGACATGCAGTTAATTTTTGACTGCATGTCGTTAAATTTCACATGAAAAGTTAATATTACTATTTTCATTAAAAATGGCACCCATCGTTTCCCTGATATATAGTTATATATTTAATCAGCTGTTTTCATGCAGTATTTGTATATCAGGACGATGGACGCCACTTTCAATGTAATTAGTGCATCTATAGAATCTCTATGAAGCAGAAACGTGACCAGCTGACAATCGAGAATATTAATTTGAATAGTTTTATGCTTAATTTTTGTGAATCATGAAACATACGTGAATCTCAAAGTTTGTCATATTAATTTTGAATCGTAGACACTTGAATTAGGAGAGTAGGCTAGATTGTCTGCGACATTTTTTTGAATTTCAAGTAATATGATTATTATTTTTGATTTATTACTTTCTTGGAAATTTTATCTGAATCAATATCTTTAGAACGGCCATTTTTTTGATACCACCTTCTAGGATAAGCTAGAAATAAGTTTCCCTTTCAAAAACTTGGCAAGTTCTCCGGCCCAAGGGGGCTCACTAGTTATTCAGTTAAATACATATCAATTCCCTAAACACTCACATAAATATTTCAAAGATTAGTTTGATAACTCATAATTGAAATTCACAATTTAAGATGACTGCATTTCATAATTTTCAATTGTAATTGTATTGAAAAAGATTTATAGCGTACATTTATACGATTAATATTATTAGTGAAAAACTGTTAATTCTCTTATCGTCTGAAATTTTTCTCATCAGAAATAAAAATATTGATATATGAGATGGAGGTTTTTAAAACAGACAAGAATTTATTTATGTTAACAAAAACCGATGATCTAATCCAATGTCATGGTGAATGTTTGAACAAGATAATAAGAGGAAACAGATTATTGGCGGTGAGAAATGCTTTCGGTAGCACAGAAGCACGGCCTCCACCTGTGACAGCATTTTATAAATGATGTTCGGCTCTATTAATTATGATGTATTTCTTTTGGGTGGCTGAGATCCTTTTGTACTGATAGGTCGATCCTAGCTCAAGATTCATTAGAAAGAGGATTCAAAGAGAAACGAAAGAGGCCGGGAGCATTTGAGAAGAAAATGAGAGGGTGTCTATGAGACAAAATATTTTAGGTAAAGCTGTGTTGCTTCTTGAAGTGAGAGAGCTTCTCCAGACCTAATGTAACCTAATAGATTAATAATTTTTATTGAATAAAAAAAACAAAACTAATAATAGATTTTGAGAACAATAAGAAAAATATAATGTTCCTCTGTTATTGAGAAAAAAATTATAATGAAATGCTCACCCACTTGATAGTTCTGAAATTGTTCATTATACATTTTCTAAAAAAAATAATTGTTTGCGGATATTTTTCTTATCAGTGAAAATTGAGAATAATAACAAATTTTTCCACAATTTTTTAATATTATACAATAAAGGCACGCCTTTTGTAATTATTATTAGTGTAAATATTTCATTGTATTCCGTGCAACATTTATTGAGTTTTGGAAATTCATAGATAGAAAATATTGCATCATTTATTGTGTGTTATATTTGTAGAGAATAATAATAATGTGTGGGGATCAAATTTATAGGAAGCCTCTCTATGAAATTGAATTATTATCAATTCGATTTGTAATAAATAAGTTTGGAATTTTGACTGATCTGTTTAAGCATTTGTCTGTTTTTTTACTGGGATTTATACTGTAATCAAAACCAAAGTCTCAGTATCTCGAGTCTGCTTTTACTGTGATAGTATGATTGCTGAAGAGGGGTGGGGTTTTGATAAGCGTATGTACCGTCGGCCGTCTAAGCCCCCATAAAGAGAACCACTGATGAAGAACGTCGAACTGAAACAAGCAACGAGGAAAGGAAGTGCAGAGGAAATTGAGATGGTTAATAATTCATTGAACGGACTCGTGTGGATAAGTTCGCTCCTTGGTGATGGCGATGGCAATGGCGATCGGAGAAAGAAGTTATTTTGATACGAAAAGCGTAGTCACTGACGTGAAAGGGGTGAGAGAAAGGAAGGGTATAGCTCCCTCTGTTTGGAGAATGAATATTACGGGGGTGGGGGTGGAAATGAGAAAGCAGCGCTGATGAGAAAGTGGGAGCCGGGAAAAAGAAAACTGATAGAGAATATAACGAGAGAATGTAAATATGGAGGGCCACCTGTCTTGCAGTGTCCTCAGGGACCTGCGAACCCGCTCTTTTCTCCATCGGGGAATTTGTATTTGTCAGTACCAAACAGCTGACGGTCAAATTTCCGGTTTCAAGACAAGCAGGTTGCCTTTCATCTGGTTCTTCCCTTGACCGACACAAACGAGCCTGAGTCTATTCCCCAGTCTCCTTTGTAACCACCGCTCTCTCCATTTCTCACTGGCGTCTTCGTCTCACCACAACCTTACTTCGAAATTTTATGAAACAGCGCACAATGCCAACGTGAAGATTGCAACCCTTCTCCACTTATCACTGACATTAGTATCACATCGATGAATTTTGAACTGAAACATGCTACTTTGGCTAAACACAGTTTATAAATCGTATAATATGATAGTTACATGAAATATACAATGAATATGATTAGTTTTATCGGTATGATTAAGAATAAATAGGAACACTGCAGTTAACCCTCCGTTACAATTCTAAAAGAAGTAGACTAAAAAGAAAAAACGTATTATAAAAGGAGAAACAGAGGAAAATATAGTTCGAGTTAGTTAAATAATTCTGAAAGAGAGTAATACATGATCCCAAAAATCATCCTAGTCAATTATTACTCCAAATCGTCCACCCTTGAGAGCAGTAGAAAAAAATCGGTTCAATTGAGAACCTCCTCCTGTTTGGAAGTTGGTTAGAAATCATACTTAATAAATAGACAATATATTCAGTCATGTTTTGATTCTTGAATGAATCGATAGTAGCTGACATGGTTTTGCCATGACTTTCTACTGAGTTTACTGAGATTGAGGAACATATTTTGAATTCTCTATATAGCTAGATAAATTCATGCTCATATTTTTTTACTCTAGCGTCGAAAGCCGTGTATTTTACCAGAGTTTCGTAAATTTATGGATAGCTTTGATGAGATAGAAGATCGGAATTACATTCCAATAATTATACTAGCGATAATCTCAATTAAGAAATTCAATTGAATAATTTAGTAATTGGTGGATTATTGTTGAAGAGGGAATGAGTGAGCTGAGAAACGTTTTGATTTTATGTATGACTTATTGTGTATATAAACGAAAAATCTATTAGAATTTTTTTCTTCCCTTGTCCTGATACCCTCAAAAGCAATGGTCTTTAAGGCAAGAAAATAATGAACTCACTGACACATATCCAATAGTTATCACATAATCATATGCAATAAATTGAATAAATAATTGATAAGCTTCATTGTAATAATTCCAATGATATTAGTAAAAGAGAAATAAAACATTTATTTATTTATTTATTTATATTTATCTGGTGACCGGGCCTTTGCGACCACGGACTTTTGCGACTAAAAGAGTTCCGACAGAAGGGTCAGGGTCCTTGGCAGGTAGAATCGGTAGGCGGACTCTTGCGACAAGGACTCTGTCAATAAAAAAATAGAAGCTATTCCCAGACTCAACATTCATTGGGCAGGTTAGGTTAGGTTAGGCAAGGTTAGGTTAGGTTAGGTTAGGTTAGGTTAGGTCAGTGATTTTATCACTGATTGTTCCATTTTACACTGTAAAATATGATAGGGTTAGAAAAGTTATGTAAGGGCGCATTTACAATTGGGATTTACTAATACTTCATCAATTGGAAATAGTCGTTTATATATATTTATAGACTATTTAATATAGTTTATTATTCAGATAAGTCCATGCTATCAGAACCCTTTTAGTCGCAAAAGTCCATGGTCGCAAGAGTCCACCTTCACGAGTTTGAAACTACCTGACTGAGGAACCGTGCAAAAAGGGTAATGACTTACCAGGTAGAACCTCAAGAGTTAGTCGCAAAAGTCCGCCTTTTTGAGTTGGTCACAAAATTCCGTGGTCGCAAGAGCCCTACAACCCAGTATCTCATGATGGATCGTGAATATGAATTTCATTGTATTTTTTTCTATTTTCGTCCCAAACAATGAATTCTAAGGCCAAGTAAAACCTCGTACGTACAAAGCTTATCTGAGGTGAGAGTACACAGCAAACTGAGGATAGTAAAAGTTGTAGGGATGCGTGTGTGATATTAATCGTATTAAGAGACAGGGGCATGAGTCATCCAACTTTGATGTTAGCTGGTTTGAAATGGCAGCTAAGTCTAGACAGTACTCGTGATTGGAGCTGTGACTTAAAGAGAACTATTGTATTATTACTAATATTATATTTGAGATATCCTCAAATGTATTTCGGGCTATATTTCTGTATAGTTTGGTTGGATTATAGATGATAGACAGAATTGTGTATCGTGCATGTAAATAGGAAGATAGTTGGTTGTATGGAAATAGATAGAGACGAGGGTGAGTGAGAAATGCTGAGAGGGAGTGATAGAGATAAAAATAGATAGTGAGAGAAAGAGAGATAGATAGAGAGAGAGAGAGAGAGAGAGAGAGAGCGAGGGAGTGTGTATGCGTGTGTGAGAGATATATATCTATGGTGATTGTGAAGCTTGACACCTCATGTACGTCCTCAAAATAATAATTAAATTACAATACATATCCAAACTTGGCAATCCAAAACAGAAATGTTCATGATAATGTTGTAACGTCGTGGAAAAGGCTAGCAATGTCGTTGAGTTGTTGAATTAATCTGCGTATTAATACAGATTTCCAAATAATAATAATGTTCAACTGTTCTCTACAGTTTGCTAGTAACAGTGCCTTGTGAAACTCGTAGCGATACTTGTTTGCAGCCTTTTCCTGACTCCATAATTTCTAGTATTTAAACTGCACTGATTTTGCTGATCTCGTATGATATCAGAAATGAATTTGTGAAAAGCAATAGGATTGTTCATCTATGACGATTCTTGGGGAAAAAATGAAAATTTATGAGTGCAATTTCATTATCATTGCGTTTAAAATTCGACATCAATCTTACTCTCTACTGATGCCAATGATTCTCAAATGATATGTTATCGTATTGTTTTTCGTTAAGTTATGTAAAACTTTGTACTGCAGCAAAAACAAATTGACAAAAATAAAGCTACAAAAATGAGAAAAATCAAATCAATTCAGCAACTACTTAAAACTATTATTTTACAGGTGTCTTCACTCAGCATTTGAGTTGCACGTCATGCCCTTCTTCATTAATCATCTATTTCCACGGTGAAGCGGCGAAGTCGCTAAACGATCGCGAACAAATTAGTTTCGGGGCCAAAAGTCGAAAAATTGGACTGCCTTGCTGGGGGTGTCAATCTTCTTATCGCCGTCAGAAAAAATATTATTAGATAGGAGCACAGGAGCAAATAATGATTTATTGTCTTATAGAACTGCTAATTGCTAGAGACATTTTTGACAAAGATAAATATCATATTTAGAGTATTGGCATTTATTATCATCTTTTTCAATCATTCATCCTACCATTGCATGACGTCATCGGTTCTTGTTAATATAAATTCCTATTGCGATATGAATATTTTGTCTAATAAGGGAGGAGGAGGAGTAACAAAGCTTATAGAGATAATCAACAGAAGATATCACAATAGAAGTTTCTCAATTGCTACTGATAAGAGCAATTAACGTTAATTTAGAAGATTATGATTCTAGCTGTAAGTGAATTAATGAGATCAGCACCTTCTAACAGTAAGAGACCTAAAAACAAGTTTCTATACATACATACATACATACATAATCCTGATACCGTTCCAGCTAATGCCGGGTCTGGGTGTTAACAATGCCTCTCCATCTTCTTTCTATACATATAAGTTACTATTTTCCTGGATTTCTTGTTCCATGACGAACTGCGTTGTTAATATTAACTTTTCATGTGAAATTTAACGACATGCAGTCAAATTTTTTCAACTTTTCATGTGAAATTTAACGACATGCAGTTAATTTTTGACTGCATGTCGTTAAATTTCACATGAAAAGTTAATATTACTATTTTCATTAAAAATGGCACCCATCGTTTCCCTGATATATAGTTATATATTTAATCAGCTGTTTTCATGCAGTATTTGTATATCAGGACGATGGACGCCACTTTCAATGTAATTAGTGCATCTATAGAATCTCTATGAAGCAGAAACGTGACCAGCTGACAATCGAGAATATTAATTTGAATAGTTTTATGCTTAATTTTTGTGAATCATGAAACATACGTGAATCTCAAAGTTTGTCATATTAATTTTGAATCGTAGACACTTGAATTAGGAGAGTAGGCTAGATTGTCTGCGACATTTTTTTGAATTTCAAGTAATATGATTATTATTTTTGATTTATTACTTTCTTGGAAATTTTATCTGAATCAATATCTTTAGAACGGCCATTTTTTTGATACCACCTTCTAGGATAAGCTAGAAATAAGTTTCCCTTTCAAAAACTTGGCAAGTTCTCCGGCCCAAGGGGGCTCACTAGTTATTCAGTTAAATACATATCAATTCCCTAAACACTCACATAAATATTTCAAAGATTAGTTTGATAACTCATAATTGAAATTCACAATTTAAGATGACTGCATTTCATAATTTTCAATTGTAATTGTATTGAAAAAGATTTATAGCGTACATTTATACGATTAATATTATTAGTGAAAAACTGTTAATTCTCTTATCGTCTGAAATTTTTCTCATCAGAAATAAAAATATTGATATATGAGATGGAGGTTTTTAAAACAGACAAGAATTTATTTATGTTAACAAAAACCGATGATCTAATCCAATGTCATGGTGAATGTTTGAACAAGATAATAAGAGGAAACAGATTATTGGCGGTGAGAAATGCTTTCGGTAGCACAGAAGCACGGCCTCCACCTGTGACAGCATTTTATAAATGATGTTCGGCTCTATTAATTATGATGTATTTCTTTTGGGTGGCTGAGATCCTTTTGTACTGATAGGTCGATCCTAGCTCAAGATTCATTAGAAAGAGGATTCAAAGAGAAACGAAAGAGGCCGGGAGCATTTGAGAAGAAAATGAGAGGGTGTCTATGAGACAAAATATTTTAGGTAAAGCTGTGTTGCTTCTTGAAGTGAGAGAGCTTCTCCAGACCTAATGTAACCTAATAGATTAATAATTTTTATTGAATAAAAAAAACAAAACTAATAATAGATTTTGAGAACAATAAGAAAAATATAATGTTCCTCTGTTATTGAGAAAAAAATTATAATGAAATGCTCACCCACTTGATAGTTCTGAAATTGTTCATTATACATTTTCTAAAAAAAATAATTGTTTGCGGATATTTTTCTTATCAGTGAAAATTGAGAATAATAACAAATTTTTCCACAATTTTTTAATATTATACAATAAAGGCACGCCTTTTGTAATTATTATTAGTGTAAATATTTCATTGTATTCCGTGCAACATTTATTGAGTTTTGGAAATTCATAGATAGAAAATATTGCATCATTTATTGTGTGTTATATTTGTAGAGAATAATAATAATGTGTGGGGATCAAATTTATAGGAAGCCTCTCTATGAAATTGAATTATTATCAATTCGATTTGTAATAAATAAGTTTGGAATTTTGACTGATCTGTTTAAGCATTTGTCTGTTTTTTTACTGGGATTTATACTGTAATCAAAACCAAAGTCTCAGTATCTCGAGTCTGCTTTTACTGTGATAGTATGATTGCTGAAGAGGGGTGGGGTTTTGATAAGCGTATGTACCGTCGGCCGTCTAAGCCCCCATAAAGAGAACCACTGATGAAGAACGTCGAACTGAAACAAGCAACGAGGAAAGGAAGTGCAGAGGAAATTGAGATGGTTAATAATTCATTGAACGGACTCGTGTGGATAAGTTCGCTCCTTGGTGATGGCGATGGCAATGGCGATCGGAGAAAGAAGTTATTTTGATACGAAAAGCGTAGTCACTGACGTGAAAGGGGTGAGAGAAAGGAAGGGTATAGCTCCCTCTGTTTGGAGAATGAATATTACGGGGGTGGGGGTGGAAATGAGAAAGCAGCGCTGATGAGAAAGTGGGAGCCGGGAAAAAGAAAACTGATAGAGAATATAACGAGAGAATGTAAATATGGAGGGCCACCTGTCTTGCAGTGTCCTCAGGGACCTGCGAACCCGCTCTTTTCTCCATCGGGGAATTTGTATTTGTCAGTACCAAACAGCTGACGGTCAAATTTCCGGTTTCAAGACAAGCAGGTTGCCTTTCATCTGGTTCTTCCCTTGACCGACACAAACGAGCCTGAGTCTATTCCCCAGTCTCCTTTGTAACCACCGCTCTCTCCATTTCTCACTGGCGTCTTCGTCTCACCACAACCTTACTTCGAAATTTTATGAAACAGCGCACAATGCCAACGTGAAGATTGCAACCCTTCTCCACTTATCACTGACATTAGTATCACATCGATGAATTTTGAACTGAAACATGCTACTTTGGCTAAACACAGTTTATAAATCGTATAATATGATAGTTACATGAAATATACAATGAATATGATTAGTTTTATCGGTATGATTAAGAATAAATAGGAACACTGCAGTTAACCCTCCGTTACAATTCTAAAAGAAGTAGACTAAAAAGAAAAAACGTATTATAAAAGGAGAAACAGAGGAAAATATAGTTCGAGTTAGTTAAATAATTCTGAAAGAGAGTAATACATGATCCCAAAAATCATCCTAGTCAATTATTACTCCAAATCGTCCACCCTTGAGAGCAGTAGAAAAAAATCGGTTCAATTGAGAACCTCCTCCTGTTTGGAAGTTGGTTAGAAATCATACTTAATAAATAGACAATATATTCAGTCATGTTTTGATTCTTGAATGAATCGATAGTAGCTGACATGGTTTTGCCATGACTTTCTACTGAGTTTACTGAGATTGAGGAACATATTTTGAATTCTCTATATAGCTAGATAAATTCATGCTCATATTTTTTTACTCTAGCGTCGAAAGCCGTGTATTTTACCAGAGTTTCGTAAATTTATGGATAGCTTTGATGAGATAGAAGATCGGAATTACATTCCAATAATTATACTAGCGATAATCTCAATTAAGAAATTCAATTGAATAATTTAGTAATTGGTGGATTATTGTTGAAGAGGGAATGAGTGAGCTGAGAAACGTTTTGATTTTATGTATGACTTATTGTGTATATAAACGAAAAATCTATTAGAATTTTTTTCTTCCCTTGTCCTGATACCCTCAAAAGCAATGGTCTTTAAGGCAAGAAAATAATGAACTCACTGACACATATCCAATAGTTATCACATAATCATATGCAATAAATTGAATAAATAATTGATAAGCTTCATTGTAATAATTCCAATGATATTAGTAAAAGAGAAATAAAACATTTATTTATTTATTTATTTATATTTATCTGGTGACCGGGCCTTTGCGACCACGGACTTTTGCGACTAAAAGAGTTCCGACAGAAGGGTCAGGGTCCTTGGCAGGTAGAATCGGTAGGCGGACTCTTGCGACAAGGACTCTGTCAATAAAAAAATAGAAGCTATTCCCAGACTCAACATTCATTGGGCAGGTTAGGTTAGGTTAGGCAAGGTTAGGTTAGGTTAGGTTAGGTTAGGTTAGGTCAGTGATTTTATCACTGATTGTTCCATTTTACACTGTAAAATATGATAGGGTTAGAAAAGTTATGTAAGGGCGCATTTACAATTGGGATTTACTAATACTTCATCAATTGGAAATAGTCGTTTATATATATTTATAGACTATTTAATATAGTTTATTATTCAGATAAGTCCATGCTATCAGAACCCTTTTAGTCGCAAAAGTCCATGGTCGCAAGAGTCCACCTTCACGAGTTTGAAACTACCTGACTGAGGAACCGTGCAAAAAGGGTAATGACTTACCAGGTAGAACCTCAAGAGTTAGTCGCAAAAGTCCGCCTTTTTGAGTTGGTCACAAAATTCCGTGGTCGCAAGAGCCCTACAACCCAGTATCTCATGATGGATCGTGAATATGAATTTCATTGTATTTTTTTCTATTTTCGTCCCAAACAATGAATTCTAAGGCCAAGTAAAACCTCGTACGTACAAAGCTTATCTGAGGTGAGAGTACACAGCAAACTGAGGATAGTAAAAGTTGTAGGGATGCGTGTGTGATATTAATCGTATTAAGAGACAGGGGCATGAGTCATCCAACTTTGATGTTAGCTGGTTTGAAATGGCAGCTAAGTCTAGACAGTACTCGTGATTGGAGCTGTGACTTAAAGAGAACTATTGTATTATTACTAATATTATATTTGAGATATCCTCAAATGTATTTCGGGCTATATTTCTGTATAGTTTGGTTGGATTATAGATGATAGACAGAATTGTGTATCGTGCATGTAAATAGGAAGATAGTTGGTTGTATGGAAATAGATAGAGACGAGGGTGAGTGAGAAATGCTGAGAGGGAGTGATAGAGATAAAAATAGATAGTGAGAGAAAGAGAGATAGATAGAGAGAGAGAGAGAGAGAGAGAGAGAGCGAGGGAGTGTGTATGCGTGTGTGAGAGATATATATCTATGGTGATTGTGAAGCTTGACACCTCATGTACGTCCTCAAAATAATAATTAAATTACAATACATATCCAAACTTGGCAATCCAAAACAGAAATGTTCATGATAATGTTGTAACGTCGTGGAAAAGGCTAGCAATGTCGTTGAGTTGTTGAATTAATCTGCGTATTAATACAGATTTCCAAATAATAATAATGTTCAACTGTTCTCTACAGTTTGCTAGTAACAGTGCCTTGTGAAACTCGTAGCGATACTTGTTTGCAGCCTTTTCCTGACTCCATAATTTCTAGTATTTAAACTGCACTGATTTTGCTGATCTCGTATGATATCAGAAATGAATTTGTGAAAAGCAATAGGATTGTTCATCTATGACGATTCTTGGGGAAAAAATGAAAATTTATGAGTGCAATTTCATTATCATTGCGTTTAAAATTCGACATCAATCTTACTCTCTACTGATGCCAATGATTCTCAAATGATATGTTATCGTATTGTTTTTCGTTAAGTTATGTAAAACTTTGTACTGCAGCAAAAACAAATTGACAAAAATAAAGCTACAAAAATGAGAAAAATCAAATCAATTCAGCAACTACTTAAAACTATTATTTTACAGGTGTCTTCAGAGTTTATTACTGCATTTTTTGGCACTCGATAAGACTAAGCTTTCATTTGCTGAGGTAATCAGGTAATTATCTCCCAAGATTATATAAGATTATATAAGATTATATTAAGATTCTAATTTTTCAACAACTCCAAATGATAATATAATTATGAAAATTCATTATGTGATGATACATAACGTATGTAAAAATTGTATATAAGATGACAGTTGATGAGATGAAAGATGATAATTGTACTAAATAGAGATGATAAAGCTGCTGACGCTTGATCCTCCAGGCATGCCCAAGAAATAAATTCTATAATAATTATTAATTATTTAATAATTGATTGATTGATAGTTTCAACTCTAGAGTCTCAGTCACCTCAATGTTTCTGCTCATTAACCTTTGTGAAACGCGATACGGGGTACCAATAAATAGAATGAATTAATGTGTTGATAGAATAAAAAACAAATGTCTTGATAGAGTGAAGTCAAACTTCTATACAATTAAATGGAGCTCGACATGAAAAAGTGGAAAAGTAAGGATGTCTTGAAATAATATTAACAATACCAATCGACCTGCTAGGATGTCCTAAAAAGTAGTAGTAGAGCGGACCGGAGAAATGAAAATTGGTTTTGTAAAGAAAAAATGGTTATTGCTACGACTTGGGACATTCTAATCAAGTTCCGTTAAAGATGAGGGGCTGACCAAGAAAAAGCTCCGATAGGGAGGACAACGGATGAGTATATGACAGTTATTGCTATTTACTGCTACAGCACTATCACGAGTTTGGTTTCTTTCAAAGAATACAATAGTCTCTATTCTGTTTTTGATCGTCCGCATTCCTAAGGAAGATGCAACATGACAAAAAGAACTCTTCACCATCGTTCGGGTAGAATTTATTGATTGGGACTAATAGGTAAGAGGATTACCAAGGAAGAAAAAACCGTACACATCTTCTTTAATGGTTCCTCACGAATTGGACTGTTTCTTCAATATTTCTTGCTTCTTACTATGAAGTCTCAGCATGTTCAGGAAATCTCTGCTAGCCTTCCAGCTGGGAATCAATATTGGATATTAGTTTCCTTTCTGAAAGAAGCTGAAAAAAATATTTTGAGATATGGGTAATCAAAAAGGTTGATTCTCTCAAAAAAAACTTGAATAATTTTTTTTTGAAATTCAAGGGTAGAATGATAATATTAAGAGTCGAAGGCTAGCTCAAGAAAGCGGAGCCAAAATATATTTTGAGCTGTGAATGATCAAGAAGAGTGATTCAATAAAAAAACCTTACCCTTGCATAAGTTTTTTTTGAGACTGAAATGTAATTCAATGAAAGAGACGACGGCTATCTGAAATTCTGTTATCACAATCAAATAATTATTTCTTTTTTTTAATGCTGTCATTCCTGAACATGTATTTTCACAGTTGTTTTTAACAAGAAAAATGAATTTATATTTCTAGAACTGCAAAATTTGAAAGCCAATTTTACTCAATATAAAGCAGTAGATAGTTCAAGTTTTCATATTTATGGTCCTCCCTGGCCGTAACTAATAAGTTTGTACATTATTTTGAAATTGAACTGCATCAGTAAGCTGAGTAGAATGAGCTATCACACGATATGAAGAAGTAGATAGTTCAAGTTCGTAGCTTTTCAGGGTTTTACATGGTTCTGAATCTCAACCGCTTTGGTAAACAGAAGAATTAGCTATCGCACAATATGAAGCAGAAGATAGTTAAAATTTAGTATTCATGCCCCCCCCCCGCATCATGTCTAACAATTTTTAAACGGGTTCGTGTTTTTCAAGGGATTTTGAATTTGATCTGCATTGGTTAGCTGAGTAGAATGAGCTATCACTCAATATGATGCAAGTGATAATTCATATTATCAATTGATGACCCCACCCCCTGGCACCCCTACAAATAATTTTTTGGGAGACTCATGTTTTTTGTGATTTTGAATGTTGATCACGTCAGCAAACTGAGTAGAATGAGATATCACATGATATGAAGCAGAGGATAGATCAAATAATATAATTATGAACACCCTCTGCTGCTTCAAAAAATAATTTTTGGGGTAGGTTTGTACATCAATTTGGAGCTTTATAAACATAGTAGAATCCTATAATACAAGTCATATACTCAAATCCTACTCAGAAGCCAAATAGTTGAAAATGCCCAAAATCGAAATTTTCCTCTCCACCGGAGCCCCCATTTTTATGAGAAATTTACTAACTCATAAATCTTTCCAGGCATGCTAATAAACATCCACCAAAGTTCATCCACCAATGACTGAAAATGCCCAAAAATAGTTTGGTGGGTATACCAAGCACCATTTTTGGGAAGGGTATTTAACTAACAAAAAATTGTCCCAGTCATCCATCAAAGCATCCTCAAAGTTTCAGTGCAATCGGAAGAACGGTTTAGTCATTGGTTGGAAATACCCAGAATCAATATCTGCCCCCCTCCCTGTGAGGCCCCCTGTCATGGGGTGGATTTTACCATAGAAGAACCATCTTAATCCTTAATCTATGATTTTACTAACTCGGAAACGAACCCAGGCATGCCAGCAAATTGGGTGCAGTATAGCCATTGTCCAGCTGGCACACTTCTTTCAAAAAGCTTGACCCAGCATTCCCTAAGTAGGCCCTCAACCTTTTCTCCTGACTTGCACACAGATCTGAGATTCAGGTCACCCAAATTCTGTGGCAAGTACAGTTGGCTCATTGATGCTCATGGGAGATTCATCCAATTCTTGGTCATCGTTGTTTGAACAAGCTGGTCCATTTTGCTCAAGGTGAGTGTCTGACCACTTTAATATACCGAAGCTGTAGGATAAAGCTGGGATAACCCACGAGTTTATAGCCTAACAGTGCTTAAAAGGCCAGCTGTCTTCAATTCTCCATTCTAGACAATTTAGAAATAGGTGTCCATATAGGTGTGCAGTCCATTGTCCAATTCTTAAGTCAGTTGAAACTCAAGCTACCGCAGTTTTTAAAGAGTCTTGAAAATATAGAAATATTCAAAAAACAATTGAAAAAATATTTAGTTGATAAAGCTTTTTGTAGTGTACAAGAGTTCCTTTCACGAGTTCTCTCAAGAGTTCCTTTTAAGCCTCACCTCAACTAATTGTTATAGTAATTATGGTAACTAGTGTATAAGATAGTATAATTATTGTTAATCTGACGTGTCTTATAGCTGGAGTCTCCAAGACGTATTCTACAAAAAAAAAAAATGCTTTAATACTAATACAGATTCCGCAGATTCCTGTTATCTGAGAAATATAGCATGCTAAGAAATCTAATGAATTATTATTATTATTATTATTATTTATTATCAATATTATTATTATCATCGCAATTCATCAGCGTATTGTATCACTAAAATTTATTGATGAAATCTATAGTCAGAATAATCACTACTGATTCAAGCCTAACAACTTTGTTTTTATAAACTCATTCAAAAAGTATTCCCAAGTAGGAATTGAACATTTCTGGACCAACAAATATGTTTACAAACTTGCCAAAGAAAAACCTTGGACTTTAAAAGGTGTTATTAATTGTTTTGCGTTCTTTTCCAAATGAAAACTTCCACCTTAACACGTCTCTGCTGAAAATGAATTACAGAATGGCGTGATAGAAGAAATGAGGCTCGTGAACTAAATGGAAGGGTTTGATAGGAATGGAAGGAGTTTGTAGTCAACATTGTTGTCAATGTACAATTTTATTTTCTATAGGAAGTGGGAATTGACTTTTCAATGACATTTATCACATGTTCCAGACACTGTGATTTTGATTGAGCGGCAGAAATTGAAAATACTGACATAAATTCGATTTTATTTTATGCATATATTATTGACATTTTATGTTCCATTATCAGCTGCTTTACTAAATTACTTTTTAGTTTGAAGTGACGGACAATTGAATAAACTGACAAATATACATAAACAGAATTTATTAATTTCTGTAATAGTAATAGCAATTAAAGGAATTCGAAATTAATAAATTCTGTTTAAATTACTTTGCCGCTAAGCAAAATAAACTTAAAATAAAAAAATAAGCTAAATTACTTTGCCGTCATAAAAAGAGATTCTGAATGCTGGAATTCTTTAAGAAGCATTCAACCTTCTTTGAAAAATATTTAGAAAAGAGCAAAAAATGAACTTAGCTCTCTTCTGTTTCAGACGCCATTTTCAAAGTTTAACTTGTTAAAATGGGTTCAAATTACAAATAAGCATTGACTTGAATTCTGTATCACTAAAAATCCAATAATTACTTATAAATTCTCAATAATCACAAACCAAAGTTCAAACAATAATCACAGTTTGTATCATAATGACGTTCCGCACGTGCACACTGAATGTACGCATCATTAACTGTCAGGTTATCACGATATCAGGATATCACGACGGTAGGCTATGATAAACGTTTCTGACCATTCAACTAAATACTACGATGATTATTAATCAGAAGATTTGAAATGTCCTTGCCACGGATTTTGGTATTTCCCATCGCCACAAGGATCATCATAATAATATTCGCAAATTATTGATAAGATGATCATTATGAAAGAACTTCAATCACTGATTCTTTCTCATTTTTTCCACTGTAACCACTGTACCTTTTTCTCTTTCTCGCTTGAATCAAACCGAATTTCTTTATAAAAGAGTTAGTTCTCTGGCGTTTTATTCGACGCTCAATTAAATACAAATTGATGTGGACGTTTATGCGCCTTAAAAGTTTTGAGAGCTCAAACTTCAGAGCCTGAGAACATACAAATAGGCGGGACGATAGAATTTAGAAGCCTCTATCATATACAGACGCAGCGTTTGAATTTGTCAGCTGAGATAAACTTATATTGGGTGTTATATTAACAGGTCTTCATAGATATTCTGTAATGTGGTCGCCTTCATATCTGACCTTCACACAAGGAAACAAACAAGGAAACAGGTAGCTCACAACGGACCAAACATCAATAAAAGTATCTATTATGAATTGTGTGATCAGAAGTGCGTTTATTAATCATTAGTCATAGTTGCGATTCTACTTACATTAGAAGTACTTTTTTCAATCAATCAAGTCATTCTATTCGGGATGTGTCTGTCCAAACATACAAGTCCACACTTACAATCCTGTCCATAATAAGATCACTCAATACATAATAAAAACAATATGATCTATAAATTATTATTGTATTCAAGACAATACAAAAGTATCATAAGTTGGACAATAATACTTTAAATATTGGTTACATATAGTATTACTCACAATATATGATACACAGAATACAAAATAAAATACAATATAATCTGAAAATAATTGTATTCTAATTTTTACGTAGATTTATAAGATTGGTAGCTTTCCTGCAATTGATTTATTATTCTGTATGAATTCTCAATGGTCTTCATTGAATTCATATTGATCAGGTGGTCTGAAATACTGGATGAATTTCAATTTCATGCATAAATTTATTTATTTATTCATTGAAACTAAATCACTATGAAATGTTAAGATTTCGGCACAAAACTTCTTTCTTCACAAAATTACGTCTACAGACTCAAAATATTCGAAGGTTCAACCAGAAGAAAAATTCTGTTTCTGGAAAACTTCGTTTAAAAAAATAACTAGTTTCTTTCTTAGTTGAAGGCTATTAATTTGAAAGTTTACTGGATTTTTTTTTGGAAATGAAGCCCACATAGGTCTGAGACCTGTGCGTGGGTAATGAGTTGGATGATGGTGATTTATGAGTTGGACCTACAGTTTTAAGTGGGTTCCGAACACTAAAACAATTATTGAGAGTTGAAATTGTAAATTCATTGGACAACAAAACATCAATCTGATTGGAATAGAACGTACTGATTAATTTACGCGTGCTAGAAAAGAAATTCTTAATTCTCGAATCATCATTATACACTGGATAAAAATATGAAAAGAAGATCCGAACCGTACCGAACGATAATTATTACGCGATAATAAAACAAGATAAACAGAGAAGTTAGTTAGCGAAAGGGTGGCGACAGGTGACGATATTGGAGCCATTGTCTGGCTCCCCTTGGATAAAACTGTTTGAAAGTCGAAGCTATGATTTTTCATTTTTGTTTTCGGAGCCTGTCAGACTATATCTGCAGCGTAATTAAGTTTTCTTCGAATTTTCATTTAGGTGTCGTATCTTAAAGCCGTAAATATTCTGGTGGGGGGAATTGAAAACGTCTGTTCGGGGTGGAAAAGGGTTGCAAGCTGAGGGAACTTGCTTAATATCGGTCAGTGTAAATTATTCCGTCACAGGGGAAGGGGGTGGAACAGTACTGTTGTGAAATCTTAATGAATCAATTCTCAATTTTAGCTTGAGAAGGGGGCAGCCGAGTGTCGACGTATTACTCTTTCTTTCGAAGGAAATCTCCAAGCATATTTCATGCGGGAATAAAAATGAGGGTGGGAAATGAAAGGGTTAACTTTTTATGAAGAAATACTTTTGAGGATCCCCTCTCGTCTTGGTTGTGCGAAGGCGATCGAAAAGCTTTTCCTCTTCAGTTGTCGAGGGACTGCAGATGGAAGAGGGGGAGACCATGTCCCGATTACAGAGAGACAGATTGTGGGTGGATGCAGACATGGAGGGAAATTGGATAACGTTATCGTGTATAGACATGGCCGCACAAAAAGAGGGACTATTTTGAAGTTCTTCTGACTGCCAATGACTTCTCCAACGATACCTTCACTAGTACTGTAAACATTGAGCACATCAAACGAAAGGGTGAGTACATATTCTACTCTCAGATGCGGTTCTAACGATAATGTTTTTCCTTTTCTAATGAAAGGCGAGCGAATAAAAATGTAATAAAAAGGAAGGGATCTCACGATATAAGGCTTCATTTTTACATGAGTGCAAGTTAGTAATTTCATACACGAACAGTAATCAAATTATTCACACAAATGCAAACCTCGCATACACTTTATTTTGTACACAGACACTTACAACTTAAAAATTGAATATTGAAACAAATATTTCAAAAAATTGTCATTGAAGCCAAATGTTGAGAAGTGATGCCTAAAAACGTCGGATCTTTATTTATCTAGCCTACACCTACTTGATAGTTCAATAATTTACAGTAGTAGCCAAGTAACAACCAACAAATTCAACCAATAGTATATATTACTCCTGTTACTCAATATTATTCCTAATACAGCCTTGTACATTATTTATCGGTGTTTGAATTATTATTGATCAAAGTCATCACTTCAGTTTGCACACAAGTACCAATAAGTCGGATGAATCTTGATATGAGTCCATAGCTCTGGTAATTAATTTCAAATCCAGCTTGCTCACAGGCCATGGCCCATGCAAGCTAATTTCCTTAGGAAACTATATTTTTTTTGTTACATTTGTGTTTAGTCTTATTCTTTAATTTTATTTGAATTGCTACTGTGTAGTAACTATTTGTGCATACTGTAACAAAGGATTTGTTGTTGTTTTATTTTAGCTACAATGTTATAATTTATTTGGAAATAAAATTCATTCATTCATTCATCACAAATACAAGGGTTTTATACCAATTGCCTATGACTCTATGTGAATATGTTTGTGATTGATATATATTAAGACTAGTAGGCAGGCTCGCTTCGCTTGTCTGCCAGAGGGGGGAAAATTTCAACTTTTTTGGCAACGTAATACATGAGAACGCAAAAAACAATGAGAGAGGACATTACTCGAGCGTATTTTCGGGAAATTTCGAAAACCTTTCTTAGTACGCGTCTAAATCCAAAACATAACATATATAACAAATTTCAACTTTTTTCTCAATTGATTCTTGAGAATGCAAAAAATCACTAGAAAACATCAACTCTGGGCGTATTTTTGCGAGCTAGGTTTTTAAAACGTTATTAGCACAAGTTTAGGGTCTTCGCTGAATATGTGTGTACCAAGTTTTAACCTTTTTCGGCCATGTAGTCTACTTTTTGAGAACGCTAACAATATACTAAGAAAATGTTAAACTTGGTCGTATACATGGGAAAATTACAAAATCTAAACCTAAAACCTTCCAAATCCAAAACCTTACATCTAAATCAAATTTTAAACTTGGGCGTATTCTTGAGAAAATTTCAAAAACATTGAAATTGTATTGGAATGTATTCGAATACATATGAAATTATAACAATTTTCAAAAAAGAGAAAAAGCAGCTTTTAATTTAAATTTAACTCTTAGACGCTTTTATTATTTTCAAGTTATAACGTTAGGTTAACGGGGAATAGTTTCTTCATGCATAAATACATCAAGTAGAGACTTACAAAAACCAGTATGATTTATTTAAAGTCATAGGAAAATGAAAGGTCTCGCTACCTGCATGATCGCATACGAATAGCGTTAGTTATCAAAGTTAGGTCTACTCGGTGGAATCCATTAAGTAAAGAACTTCCCAGATTGTGAACACTCACTGACTTGACAGAAGTTCATACAATTCGGTAGGAAGTTGATGATCACATTAGATGTTATCATTACTAATAAAAAATGTCGGATGGTGATAGATGCTATTAGTTCAACTACAATCGTGGCATGTGATTCAATAGAATAAATTCGATGTCAGCGGCCTGGAGTTCTGCATTTTTTAATGTACGATGCAGTGAAGCTGGCGACACAAATTAATAACCGCAAGAATCCGCACGCGACAATTGTCGCATTCGCTGACGATTCACGTCGCCAGATTTATTAAATCGCGTCGCTTGGTAGCGCATCGCGCTAATTTAGCGTTCACTGTAAAGGAACGAGTGAGACACGGTGAGAAAGAGTGGGAGTGAGAAAGAACTCATTAGCGGCCGATAATTATCTGTTCGAGAGACAAAAGGCTAAATGACAAAGATAAGAACAACGGGAAAGAGCTTGGTGTTATCAGATGCAGTCACGGACCGCGACCCTTAATTGTACCTTTCCGTCTGCAACGGTCGATCCGCAGATGCCCATCACTCACAGTATGCTAGGTATTGTAGGCCTTTATACTCACCCATTTCTACAAATTTCTTCTCATTCAACTACTTGGTCCAGTCGCCATACATTAAATCAGGTAGTTTGTTCTAATTCTTGGATATGATTGTTCTGGAAGATGAGAAGGTAAGAACCCTGAGTATCCGTCATCCCTACCCACTTGTTTCGTCCTCCCCCTTTGAAAAACGACAAGAATTCAGCACCTTGTTCAGTTTCTTCCCAACATCTTTCAAATTATGACTTTCTCCCAAAAAGAATTAAGTATAATTCTTGAAGAAGACAAACTTTGCAATAATACAATACTTATTTTGTTTCTCTGCGATAACTACCAGGTGAGATTTATCAGCTCAAAAATAGGGGTTGCTTTGCGAAAATTACGAGATTTTGTAATGTTTTTTTTTGTAGATTACGTTTTGGATAATTTATCATTGCACGCTAGGTATAAACCAACGGAGTTAGATAATTTTGTATCAGTCAATAACATTTGTCAGTGGCTCAGCGCCATTAATCTTAATCTGAATGTGAGTAAAACTGTCAGAATGAGCTTTTCTAATGTGTGTGTCATATTGGTCTTTTGCTGGATAATGAGTATATTTCAGAGGTTGAAGAATGTAAATTTCTAGGTATTAATCTGGATTCCAATCTCAACTGGCAATCTCATGTGAATAAAATTAGTTCTTGGTTAAGTTCAATCATTTTCATTTGAGCATTATCTCGCTTTTGCTCTTTCGATATACTTAAATGTATACTTTGCTCTATTTGAGTGCCATTTGAGATATGGAATTACGGTTTGGGAGAACTCATCTGATAGAAATTTTAAGAAGATATTAACTCAGCAGAAAAAGTCCATCCGGTGTATGTGTAAATTAACAAGAAATCAGTCTTGCCGAGACTATTTTAAAACATACGGCATTCTCACTTTCCCATCCTTGTTCATCTACCAAACTATCCTTAGCACTATTGAAAATAATCCTTTGCCCACTAACAACAATATTCACAATCATAGAACTAGATCAGCCCTTAACCATCATTTGCTAGTGTGAATTTAGCCATAGCCATGAAAAATCCATTTTACCAAGGTATAACCTTCTACAACAAAGTACCTGATGAAATAAAATGTATGAAAACAGACATGAATAAATTTAAAACAGAAATAATGAAATTCCTTTTGAACCATGGCTTTTAATCTGTAAAAGGGTATTCTGAATACAGCATTAGCTCTTAGTTATTGACAAAAATTAGCGTTTTTAGGGCATTATTTCCAAAATTATTTTTATATGTTAACTGAAAGGTGTTGCTTTTAACAAAGTACTGTAGTAGTATTCATGTATCTTTTTGCTCATAATATTAATGTTTGTGACAATGTATTTTTGATGTACTGAACTGTAATTTTATTATTTTATAAGGTGATGAATGTGATGTGTTTTTTAAAATCAAATCTGACGTATGCTATAATTGTAATGTACAAATTCTTGCAATAAATTGAATTGAATTGGACGTAGATTTATTACTTGCTGCTCAATTGAACTCCTCCAATTGTGCTCCAAAAATTCACTAACCGAGTATTTAACAAGTAAGTGATAAGAAGTTTCTGAATACAATTTGTATTCGATATAATTTACAAAAGAGTTTTCAACAGTTCTGCTCAACTCACAAATGTATTGGACAACAAGGAGTTGGAATGGTTTTGTGGTGAGCTTCAAACAACTTGAACGCAACCCCAGAAAACGTTTCCACGTTTTGAAGACAAAGACCAACACTATTAAAACAATAGCCGGGTTTCTGATCGATCATTCGACCTTTGAGGGATAAAAGGAAGTGTCCGAACTCTAACGTACACCATTATTTATCGCTCTTAAATTAAATAGCGTGATTTGACCCATTAAAACAAAGCATCGATTACTTTTCTCAGATCTGAATTTAGATACAGACCGAAGCGATACGTCCGTATGCCAGGTTGAGTCTTGGCGAATATTTAATGCTCGCTATCACGAACCGGAGTCAAGCATCACGCTCCCGGCTCTCACCGTGCCGATATCGGAGTTTAATTATCCAGGTTTTCGATAAGGGCGACCTTCCTCTTGTCACCGTGCAGCTCCGATAAGACTACGACACTGAACGGTGACCTCTATATGAGCTAAGCACTTATCCACTCTCAAACCTCTTGAAAACAAACCAAAATGTGGCTCAAGTATCTTGAAAAGGAACCAAAATGTGGCTCAAGTATCTTGAAAAGGAACCAAAATGTGTTCCAAGACGCTCGAGAATCCTAAAATTGTTGTATGTACAGAAGAAATACATCATGTTCTATGTTCACATACATAGTATGTACAGTACATACAAGGATCATTGAAAAAATACAGAAAAAATAAAGAGAAATAGAAAAATACAAAGAAAATTAAAAGAGAAAAATAGAAAAAAGAAGGAATTCATAAGAAATTCTATTGAATATTATACAAATAATGAAGAGGTGATAAAAATGATTGTGATCACCTTGGCTAATCTTAGATTAGTTGTCTCTCTTGAAGGCTGTTCTTACACATATCATAGCTTCAAAATTTAATATTATTTTATAAAAAAACAGGAATTTAACGCTGATAAGTGAAATAATAGTACGAGGTAGTGTCCGAAATCATGATCGCTGTCATTCAATAGCTAGTAGCCAACTGTAGACTTTCAGATCAACTGATGTCGATTCAATGTACTCAAATTAGCTTGCTGCGTGCTGAGAACTATTGGAAGAAGACCCGCTATTTGGCCCCCCCACTGGTTCACTATTCTCTACTCCAGAAGAAGGCCGTGAGACAGTTCTCCTCCTTCCCGGTCTTTTGTCAAACCTATGCTTTGCATTTCGGCAAGTCTATTGAACCGACACTAAATCGTAGCAGCTATCACTCACTGATCTATGGTCGACTAGATAGATGTCTAACACACACTAGTTTCAAAGAACCGAGTGGTATCCATCTCTTTTCTGAGCTGATCGTAGTGGGATGACATTTTTTGAAAAAAAAATCTCTGATTTGTCTGAAATCAACAACCTAAATCACAAACAAATGAGTTCTACACCTCTGGATACTTTTTGCTTTTTTGTAAGAGGCTTACCCCCGGCTGCTCAAACGTCATAGTGATAGTTCTACTTTTATAGCAGGTTATCATTCAGTACGAAAATGAACCATTAGTTGGTATAAAAGTGCTCTGTTATTCGAGCAATGATAGCTAGATTATAATGCAGCCAACAGAGTCAACTAAAAATTTCAAATTCCGAGATCAGCTTAGCATGAAATATAGTATATAAATTAGTAGAATAATTCATTATAAATTTAATAATTTGAATAAATCATATTATTATATGGTTTGGAGAATAAATAAGCTCTTAAAATTATACATTACATGTATTAGTGACTAGTATTAGGCATTAATATAAGGTTTGTTCAAGGTTATGTTGAGATATAACAAGATGGCTCATGTACATCAATGATGGGAGCACTTTAATACATTTTATACTAGGTATGTGCTCCACTTTTGAATTTATATAGATCATACGAATGTTATAGCATGTATATAGGTATAATCACATAGCAGCTTGGTATAAAAGTGTAACGAATGGTTCTTGTAACCAGTTAATCTATGATAAATGGCTTTCAAAAAAAGTCATATAGGAATATATTAAAATATTTAATGTGTTTATAATGTATACAGGGGCGCACCCAGACTTTTGGTTGTGGGGGGGGGGGGCTTAATTACATGACTTTTAAAATGGTATTAGCTATGTAGTAACAAAATTTGTCCATCATGTGTCTTTTATACAGTGTTTCAAGAGTTCAAGATGATTCTGCCACTGCATAATCATCTTCTCATGAAGATAAAAAATTCAGATGAATGATGACTAATTATTATGCTACCTTTGTACAGTTAAAATTCTGCAGCTATGTAGGTCCGGGAACGCTTTACAGTAATAAATATAAAGCGTAAGATTACGGCTATTCCCATCATTCTTTCAATAATCTGTAAGGCCTTCATATATGAGGTGTGAATTCAATTGTATCAATACAAAATTAGCTGAAACGTGCTACAAGATCTACTACCATAAATTTTTATGATGCCCACTTCATTCTGAGACTTGTGCATGGCTAATGAAGTGAACGAAAAATTCCTGTCTGAACGAGAATTGATTCTTTAGAGATTACCTAATCTTTAAATTAGTGAAATATTTTACAAAATGATCATGAAACACCTTTTTTTTACTGTAGGTCTAGTGGATTAACTAAATTAATTGCCAATGAACCAAAAAGTCCAATTTTTCTTTCAAAGCTTGTGAATTGAAAAATGAAATTTGAATGTACCCAATAGTCAACAATGTTCCCAAAGTTTTAAAGTAGAGTTTTATTGAATCAAAGCACACTGATTTTGCACGGATGCTTTCTTCTCGCTATTTTTGTGTGTTTCAATCCAATTGAAATTCTGTTTTACTCTCGGTGCGTTATTCGCTATCAATAACTAAGTTTATACCCTTCAATCTTAAAAACGAGTCTTGGAATTTTTTGGCGTATTTCAAAGAATAACTCAATAATCACGGTAGTTGATGTTCTATGTTATTTTTCAGCTCATTTCACATCGAATGTATTGAATTCTCCACCTTTCTCCACAATTCTCTAGAAGCCTAAGGTTTTCTGAATTGTTACTAATTTATTGATTTCTTATGGATAAAGCTCCCGCTTCTGCTATCTTTATTTCATTAATGAAGCTTTTAAGGAATAAGCTATTACAATCAGGCAGATTCCTTGCGAAATTTTTTCGCAAACACCTGTATACCATTTTTAAAGAAGTGATAGCCGCAAGCTATCTGTTCAGTCAGATAAGATAAGCTACAAATTCCTGAGCCCTCTTTGAAAGGGTGGCCGATTGGATCGGCCCCCAAAAGAGACTCGGTTCTCTGCTATAAAATAACTTCCTGGTGATTCGGAATTCACCTAAAACTGTAGGTCCAACTCTTCAATTACCATCATCCAACTCATTACTGTACTCATTACAAAACTCAAGTTTTTCTAGACATGAGTCTAGAATCACTTAGAATACGATTTTAGGGGGATTGATTCTCAAAATTTTTCCGGGGGAGGACTTCGGACCCCTCTCTTGCAGGGTGGTATTCCCCGTTGACCCCCACTCCAAAACGTTTATCTGGATCCTCCACGGTACGTAATGTTCAAGAACAAGATTTTTTTGATTCCCAATAAGAATGAAAGACTCACAAAAATCAATAAATGAAGAGCTACAGGGTTTATTTGATACAATTGACATTAGAGTACAGCGGCCGGATATATTCTAGTAGACTGTAATATTATCAGCTACTCTTCTATAATTATGAATAGTCATGATATACCTAGTCTATAATTTATTATTCTAATGGAATTTAAAATGCTAGTTGGTTGAGGCGTCGCAACTTCAGCTTGCTGTCGTTTCAGTGGTCGCGGGTTCGAATCCCGCTCCTCCGTCTGGCATCTTGTGTTATCATTCACCTCATCACCCACGCACAAGTCTCGGACTCATGTGGGCATCATCAGCAATAAAAAAAAGGAAAAAAAGTAAACACTTCATATGATATTATTTAAATTGATTTAGTTCGATATTCTTTTCTTCTGGCATGATTGAACTGAAAAAAGATCCAATTTTAGGTGGAAGAGACGCTTACATTTTTGTTTTACGATTGTTCCATTCTATTTTATGAATATCTGGCTGCTGACAGTAATAAACACATAATAAAATATATTAAAATGATGATATTTTAAAGATATATTAGATATAAAGATATATAAAAATAAATAGATATAAAGATATATAAAGATAAATAGATATATTAAAGTGATAGACCTGTTTTAGTGGGGTGGTAATAGATAAATCCGATGTATTAACACTCAAACCACTGTCATTTCGGTAAGTACTGTATCTGAAAGACTTGAAAAAAATAATCGAGGATAATTGAGAGTTCATGATTTTTTCCCAATTCTTCGAGAGCCTTTAGCAGCCAGAACAAAGTGTCAAGCACTTTTCAATATTAATTAAACGGTAGAGAGGGAGAACAAAAGGAAAGTTCTGTCTTGTCGCACAGGATGCATGGCCAGGCGATTTTTAAAAGTGATTTTCCTCCGTTGTTGAGAATTTTCGCCGAGTGAAAAGTCGAGTCGGTCGCTGCACGCCTCGTGTCACAAAGCTCATTAAAAACATTTTCCTTTCGATTTTAATTAGTATTTAGCTGGGGGCGTCGGTGACACCACATCATCAAACGCAATAAGCGCTTCAATTGATTTCGAGATTTGAAGTCTCGAGATTGAACAGCACAAAAAAAATTCGATTCCTCTTGCTTTAGGGGAAGATTCCACTTGCTTTAGATGCTCACGACTGGTTTGCTCTTGTTTTTCTCGTGATGAAGTTATAGTCTTTCTTGCCTTAAATAGAAGGGTTGTGCAGAAAGGGTTAAAACTCTGTTGTCTGTAGTCGATTCCTTTTCAAGATGACTCTCCAGGGGAGAAAAATTATTGTTTCTCAATCAATCTCAATATTACTGTGATAACCTTGAACTGCGAAAATACAACATTGAAGATTCTTTATCTTACCACTACACAATTATAACCTTAACAATTTTCCAAGCTATATTTAAGAAATTTTAAAAGTTCATCCATTTAGTTATTAGTAACGATAGATAGAGAGATTTTTATTGACAATTGTCACAAGGCTTACGCCTATTGTAACTACAGTAGTAAACTACAATTAACATATTAATACAGCTTAACATAAATTTGAAAAAATGGTTTTCAAATTACAGTAACTTATACATAAAGAAAAGCATAAATATAAATAGAAAATAAAATTAAACAAAAGGGAAATAGATAAATAGATAAAGATAAGCATAAATATATATATATAATAGTAAATAGTAAGATAAATTAATTAACAAAGTAACTATAAATAATAAAAGATGAGTATGAACATAGATTCACAATAATAAGTGATTGTCTTTCATAAAAAAGTATGTAAATCAACGCACCAAGCCCAGAGCACTTACAACGTCAAAGTACATTGACTGCCAACAAACAGTCAGTTCTGGTGAAAAATCATCTCAAAGTTTCCTTTATCAGTAATGAAAAGAGCCTCGACTTGAAAGTCTCAAAAGTGCGTGAAAATACTATATCAGCTGGAAGATTGTTCCACAGTCGAGAAGCTGTAACAGAAAAAGAGTTATTATACATTACAGTGCGATGCAAATGGATCTGGAGGAAAATATACGTGCTGCCGTGTGTTTCTTGTATGAGTAGCTACTATAGCTACAAGTCTTCAGCTCATAATCATTAAGATGTGATCAGAGACTACTCAAAAATTTACAATCGATTCCAGTGGAATCGTATCATATCATCACCGTCGAACATTTTCTCTTAATAAAAAAAAACTTTGTTTTCTCTTGATTGCGCATAATTAATTATAACTGGGTCAGACAAATTTATTGAAGTTATTGAAATTCCTCTTATATACCAAACATGATAGCTATTCATATTTTTTCTCTCTTCCTACTTCTAATATTATTGTCATTTTTCACCTCCATACAATAAATTCATCTATTCCTCCATTTAAAAAATATAAATAAAATAATATTATTATTTTTTATTAAAAAAAATCAATGAATAGCAATTCGGAATTTTTAGTTTTAAATTGAAACTCAAACTTGGGTGTGTTGAGAAAATTTCAAAAACATTGAAATTGTATTGGAATGTATTGGAATACATAAGAAATTATAACAATTTTCAAAAAAGAGAAAAAAACAGCTTTTAATTTAAATTTAACTCAGTATCAATTTTAGTAATATCAAATTTGAAGTAATATCAAATTTCAGTACAGATAATCAGAATTTCAGTATAATAAATCATTCCTGATTAAATCCAAGCTATCTTAAATGAGCAAAATTTTAAAAGAAATTTATCAGGCTCTTCAATTATAATAATTTAAGTGCGTTATGATTTCAATTCAATTAGCTTTATTCCATTAAGTGATGTTAGGTTATTCATTAACTGATATTAACATTAATAGAGAAAAAAAATTACTTTTCAAATTTTTATTAATGATAAAAAAGCTTCATTTAAATTGAATTAATTGAATAATTCAAACCAATTTTTCTATTTTATCAGTGCTATTTTTAAATCAGTTTTATCAGTTGAAGTAAACTTTGATTTTCAATTTCAAATCGAGTAAATAAGTTGTATTAGTATTATTTATTCAAGTGAATTCTAATTCAAGTGCAGATTTGTTTATATTAATCTGGTTTAGAAATAATAGTTTTTCATATAAATAGAATTTAGGACAGAGTATGAGGAAAACTATAAGAAATGAAAATTATTCCAACCCGATTTGCCTTTTAAAATGGAAAATTATTCCTTAAAATTTGGAATTTATTGTGAACAAATAAATTGGCGTCGACCTTAGACTTGAAACGCAGGGCATCCGCGTGAAAACTTAGCACTCAATCAATGAGGTTTTGGCGGATTTATGAAATGTGATGTAATTAGAAGTATTTTAATAACAGCGGTTGATCACTGCTAGTGTAATGAAATCGGGCCGTACTTTTAGCGTACAGTAGAAACAATTAGTCTGGGCGCACGGCCGTTTGGTAGTCAGCCATGGCGAGGGGAGTGTTTATCGCTCATTTCTAAAAACATGTGGCCCGTGCGACGCTGCTGATGTCTTTGAGGTCAACTAGTCAACTTTTAACAGGACGGCTAGTAGTGAAACCAGAGCCACGCGCCCAGACTAATTGTTTCTACTGTAATGTTAGCGTAGTTTGATGTTTATCAAATGCTTGCATTTTCTGCGATATTCGTAAGACAAACTCACTAAGGAACAATAACTAAATACAATATTATTGTTTAATAAATAATAATAATAATAATAATAATAATAATAATAATTTCAACATTTCTTTGTGTTACATTGTCTTCAATGTGTCAATGTCGTGATCCCGGAAAACAGTTGTTGTGAGTAACAGAACTTGAATTTTCAGTTATGAAAAGCTAAATAATTTAGTGGATCATTTTGACACTAGATGGCGCAATATTATGTTTTTCCAGGCTATGGAACTTACTTTACCAAAACATATTTGATACATCCTTCAAATAATTGCTTTATTATTAACGAAACCAATAATTTATCGTTTTATGACAAATATTTTCAATGTCTTTGGCGCAATGCCCAATTTATTTTAAGTTTAGATTAGGTGGTATAATCAATGTACTGTGGGTACGTTTTACGTTATACTTCATTTATCAAATGTAAAGCAGAAAACCAGTCGGCTTATATAATAAGAGATAAGCTTATATATGCTTCGAATAAGAAGTTCCAACACTTCTAACATTTCCCACCGCCTATTTATATTTTGAATCAGATGCTCTAGTGTGCTTCAAATTCAAATAAGAAGATATTATATGGTCTCCGATTGATCTTAATTGGATACAAATGGAGAAAAACCAGAAAAATGTTAACTTCCTTGACCATGGTATAATAACAACTGGATAAAATAAGAATGTATTAATCAGGTTCAATCAATCAACCCAGATTAATGGGAAGAAGTGATAGCCGCGAGCCGTAGCAAGTATCTGTTCAATTAGATAGAGATAAGCTGCGTTCTCGTATGTCCTGTTTGTAACGGTGACCGATTAGATTGGCCAGCAAAAAAGACACTGTTCTGTGCTGTAAAATCACTTCCCGGTGGTTTGGAACCCACCTAAAACTGTAGGTACAACTCATCAATCGCCATCATCCCACGCACAGGTCTCAGACCTATATGGGCTTCATCCTCAAACAAAAAAAAGAAAAGATGCTTATTCATAAAAAACAAATCTCCGACCAGAGATCGGTTTTTTGAAGTCCTCTATAATATATATTTTGAATAAGAAGTTCCAGCGTATTTCCCGCCATAACTCGGTGTGATGAAAGAGGAACTAAAGAGGCTTTGCATTGAACGACCAGCAGGAAAGTTTTCTCTGAAAACAGCGGAGATGACAGTGGGCCTCCGATGTCGTGATCCTGAACATTATCGTCGCTTTGACACTGGGGAGGGGTAGAAGGTGGGGGTAGAGCTGATGTTCTGGATGGGGAGATTGAGACCGCAGACCTGCTCGCTGAGGAGGAGACTAACGACGGTAGTGGCTAAGAAGGAGGCTGTGATTGATAGACAAGCAGTACAAGAGCAGTAAGTCAGATGGCACTAGCCGCCTTGCGGCCGCTTGACAAATATACATCGTTTCTCCAGCTGCCTTACGGGCTGATCTGAACTAAGACATCTATCCCTTAATGTACAAATGTATTAATATTAGAATTGTCCTTACTCTCCTGCTACGCAACCGACAGAGGGAGGTATGCCCGAAGAAAACTTGGATTTAACCCTCGCTCTTCATATCTATCTAAATTTATCTTACTTATGCCACATATCAGCTGTTTCAGAATGGTAATAATCACATCGATCCTTCTGTTTTTGGATATTCTCGTAGGAAAGTGACCAATCAAAAAGACATTACAGTCTTGTAAAAGTACATTGTCTTGTAAAGTCTTTAAAGTATGTTACAGTATATTAAAGCCTTGCAAAGTCTTAAAAATATTTATTTATGTGACAAATTTACAACGAGTGTGAAGGTGCAACAGACTCAAGTCCAAAACTGCTCCCTTCACAAATTTTCATATGTTACATTGTCCAAAACATTGAGGTTAACACAGAATAAAAATTTAAGATTATGCTGAAAACCTTCACTCGAAAAATAATAAAATGAATTTTCTCACTTGACCACTATTAATTTAAAAGTTCACTTAAAACGAAACACTAAAAACAGTTAAAAATATTTAATAATATTAATATAATATGTAACAGTTCATTGAAGTCTAGTAAAATCTTTGAAGTAATTCAGAGTTATGTACAGTGTTATAGTACATTAAAGTCTCGGGAAGCCTTGAAAGTATGCTACAGTCATGTACAGTTATGTTGCAATACGTTACTTTATGTTGTAATTCTTGTATGTTCGTATTTATGTATCTAATGCACTTGACAATTTTCCTGTTTGTACAAATGTCTTGGAATGAACAATAAATTCAAATTCAATTCAATTACATTAAAGTCTTGAAAGACACTGTTCTCTGCTGAAAATCACTTCCCGGTGGTTCGGAACCCACCTAAAACTGTAGGTCCAACTCATCAATCACCATCATCCAACCCATTACCCACGCACAGGTCTTAGGCCTATGTGGGCTTCATCCTCCAAAAAAAATTTTTTATTATGTATTTGATCATTTGAAACATGGAAAATACATGCTATAACGATGAATTGGGGGTAATTCATCCTCAAAAAAAAGTATGTTTCAGTACAGTCAAGTCTTGTAATACCTTAAATATGTGTTACAGTACATTAAATTCTCATAGTCTTGAAAATATATCTCAGTTACTTGTATGACAAATAGCTCTATGTCTCCTTATCAAAGGGTTCTATGTGTCTTCAATTCTTTAATCTCTTAGTTTATTACAGTTCCTTTGAAATGAATTTATAAAGGGCTAATAATATTGAGAACAACAAAACATTTAAAATTATGTATCCAATAAATCTTTTAAAATAATTCTATTTGATCTTAGAGCCATAAAATAAAGTCTTTCAATGGCTATATAACTATATACTCAACTTGAATTTTGGATAGATATATAATTTTCTTTTCTCAAATATCAATTTCCTCCCGTTTTTCAATTTTCTTATTCTTCGTCGTTGTATTTCTAATTGGTTTACTTGAATCTTAAACATATGGGTTATTGAATTGAGAAATGAATATTTATTATCTGCTATGGTAAAGCCGGCTAATTTTATCAATTCACTACTTTGTAAAAATTACTTCCTCTATACTGTTGCTCCACACTTGACTACTAGTTCTTACATTCTTATTATAATAATGCAATGTCTACAATAACTAACAGTATAATATACTTTTAATTTATAATATCCCAATATCTCCGCTACTAATGTTACAGCACCTCACAATATGATTCAGTATTGCAATTCTTCTACTCTTGATTCATTAGCTCTGTGGAATAGAGATATTATAGATTTTTTTTTGGTGGATGAATCCCACATAGGTCTGAGACCTGTGCGTGGGTAATGAGTTGGATGATGGTGATTGATGAGTTGGACCTACAGTTTTAGGTGGGTTCCGAACCACCGGGAAGTGATTTTTCAGCAGAGAACAGTGTCTTTTTTGCTGGCCAATCTAATCGGTCACCGTTACAAACAGGACCTACGAGAACGCAGCTTATCTCTATCTGATTGAACAGATACCTGCTACGGCTTGCGGCTATCACTTCCTGTATTTAGATATATATATATAGATATAGATGTAGATGTAGATTTGGATATAGATATAGATATATTATAATCTAGTCCTTCAGTTGACTAATAATTATTAATTGTACTAAATGTAATAGAGAAAAAGTACGTTGTGTGAAACTCATTTTTTGTGGAACAAGATGGCCATCACAATAATTTTCTATAGCAAGACTACAGTGTATATTTTAAAAGCACAAAACATATTCAGTTGAGTAGAAAAATGAAAACTTCAAAGAAAATGTGATACACTCCTCGATGAGTTTTCCATATGACGTTCACCAGCTAATCCCGGTTGGAATTCTAGCAAAGGAATTCCATTCAAAAAAGGATAAGGATGAAGATGGAGATATGGATAGGATATTAATAAAAAAGCTGAGCAAATTACAACAGTGCTGAAAGAGAAGGAATGTCATTTACTTAGTCTGATTATTGAAGTGTGCTCGGGTGTAACATCAAAAGAAATGAGGGATCAATTGTGATGATGTACGGGAAGCTTCTGAACGATAATTGGCTTGATAAGTTCGGAGTATTGCCTGAATAAGGGTTACGAAAGCTCATATTCTCCCTCTCCCATACACTCTCACTCTCTCTCGCTCTTTCTCTCTATCTCTCTCCGCATCAAGTCAAAAAGAAATTGATTCAAAAGTATCATTCATGCTCGCGTAAAGATGATGATAATATTTCGCTCGCGGCGAGCTGAATAGAATTCACCCTTTCAAGAACACACTCCATTGAGGTATTTCGGAGCTTCTGCCAGCTCAAGAGATGAAATGTGGAGAATTATCTGAATCGTCTGTAGTGATGAAAATTGGAAAGTACTTATTATAAATGAAAACGTGTAATTTTAAACTTGTCACACACAGAGTTTTGATCACGCGAATCTCTTCAATAAACCCAATTCAAATAATTATTATTAGTCCTTTGTTTATGTTGAGTTTAATCTGGTTTCATTTGAATGGACTTTTGGTTCTTGAGAATATATGTTGCGGTAGACACTCCATTAAAATGGTAGAGTTGATGATCATTGACTAGTTTCACGAGCCATAATAAATTACCATCATGTCATGTCAGTTGATGAGTTATCACAATGTCAGTCATAGAGAACGTGGGTTATAGATTGATACCTTCCTATACATCACTAAATATATGAATAATGTCATATAAATATATAAAATAAATAAAATACAATATAAGATAAATAATTATATTGATAATATGAATAAATATAAAACAATAATGACTGATTGATAACAAGAACCAGTAATGAGTTTGATTATTGCAAAATCATCTTAATTAGTTATGGATTACGGAATATATAAATTATTTATTCAACTTCTTATTTATCTATTTATTTATTGATTCATTTATGTAATCATAAAACACAATTAAAGTAAAGATAGAACAGGCTATAGCCTAAAACTGCTTTCTTCACAAATTTTCAACTGAAAAGTCCAAGTTTTAGTTTATTATATCATATAAGTATTCTTATTTGAATAAGTAGAATATACATGCCTACATCTGAACTTGTTTCTGAACGAAGATCATGAAGAAGATGAAGAAAAAGAAGGAGAGAAAGACTAATAAAAAATTAAAACAAAAAACGAAACTGACTTCAATAAAATGATAATAAAAAATTGAATCCGTAATAAAAAGTTTAATTGAACGAGCGAAGCGAGTTCTTCTTTTTGACTTGAGGCTCGAGGCGTTGTGTTTGTGGGTATGTTCCACGATAACTTTCGAACGCCTTTATCAATCAACTTACAATTTGAAACACAGATTCTTGGTATCTTTAGACAGATAATAATAATAAAATAAATAAATAAAATAAGGGTATGGCTTTTAATGGTGGGGAGACCCTTACGGGTAGTTCCACCTCGCCGTTTGTGCCATGTTACGGGGAACATGGTGGACCTACTGTTTTAGGTGGGTTCCGAACCACCGGGTAAGTGATAATAAAGCTTGTAACATCAAGTAATTGAAGCATTAGACAGATCAAGTTCGTTGGCCAATAAAATTAACCGACTCCTTCATCCTTTTTGAGGCGAATCAAATAGGCCCTTTATTGATATATATATCTATATATTACTATATATAGAAAATAGTTGTTTCTACGATTCTACCATATGATGGCATTTGCAATAGATTTCAAAATATATTTTGAGTTATTATCATCTGTAGGTGAATATAAATGTGATCAGGTTTTCTATACAATCTCTATCTGATATACTAATTTTATTGCCCTGATATTTGGATATAATTATGAACAGCTATTTTTATGTGGTAAATATATCTACTATATATATTTCATTACCCTGATCTATAGGTATATGATTACGGTAGGTCTTTTTTTGTGAAAAATAAATCTGTGTATCAGAGCAACGATGAACTTGAACTTAAAGTGATATGTCTTGTGAATTTTTAAATAAGTATCTTCAAAGCAACTGTTTTTCGTTACTACCTTACCCCTACGATAAGATTTCAAATGAGTTTCCCTTTCAAAAATTAATTGTTTGCAAGCGAGTTCTCCAGCCCGTTGGGCTCACTAGTGTAAAGTATTCACTTTAAATGGAGAAAATTTAAAATCTAGAACCTATTGTCTAAAATCTAGAATCTATTGTCCTTTGCTGATGAAACAGCTAATTGAAATTGAAAGTCGGCACAGAATTATCCATTAACTCATATTACTCAGAATTTTTTTAAATTCATAAAATATTTGGCGCCGACTTCAAAAGGTTACTTGCATTAAATTTAAAATTTCTCAGTTTAATGTGAATACTTCATTTTAAACCTTTCAATACAAGAGTATTTAATTTCGTAAGTATCATTTTATTGAAGTCGGTTTTTGTTTCAATTTTTTTCAATTGAAGCTCAATAGTTGAATACCGTACTCAAATTCTAAAAGTATGAAAAATTTGTACATGTCTGCATTTTCTTATACATTATGAAATCTTTAGCAAATCGAAATGATCTGAATTGAAGTAACCAAAATCCTAACTATAAAATTTGTTGAATTTAGGAATTCGTAGAACAATAAATAAACTAAGTAACGTACTATAATACTTTATTAAAAGTAGAATATTTTATTTACTGAAATTATGATAGTGAAAGGCTTAATAATAGTGAAATGGCTTTTGATTCGTTATTTTAATTCATAGTACAGTAGAATCTCGCTTATCCGAGTCCCGGTCAACCGAGCATCCGGGTTATCCGAGCTAGTGATAAGAGAAAAATTAAAATAAAGCTATTTCTATTTTATGAATAATACGGTGGGAAGATGCGTTTTATACTTTTTTATGATGTAATGTCATGGTCTCAGTTAAAATAAAGTGTGTAAATAGTTATTTTACGTTTTAACCTTGTTATAAAAATTAAGATTTTGACTTTTATTTGACTTTTCCTGGTAGTTGCATTTAACCTCCGTATTATCCGAGTTTTTTTATATCCGAGGTGGTCTTGGTCCCTACTACCTCGGATAAACGAGATTCTACTGTATACACACACTGAAAAATCAATAACTTTAAAGATTAATAAAAAAATTGTTTTTAATGACCGATCTCAAAAACATTTGTTACTCAAACTGGAACTTTTTTTGGAGCTTGAAGCCCACATAAGTCTGAGACCTGTGCGTGAGTAATGAGGTGGATGATTGTGATTGATGAGCTGGACCTACAGTTTTAGGGTTCTGAACCACCGGAAGTGATTTTACAGCAGAGAACAGTTTTTTGATGGCCAATCTAATTGGTCACCCTTACAAAGAGTGCCTAGGAGAACGCAGCCTATCTCTATCTGATTGAACAGATACCTGTTATGGCTCACGGCTATCACTTCTCTAACTATAATGAACGTATTCCTATGATTGCATAACATCAACCCAATTATCTACAGTGTTCAAATAAATAGAGATATTATATTCTTATTTTTATTCAAATTGACATATGTTAATCCCTCTCTGACGTTTGGCATGCCTTATCAGATAAACTGTGACACCTTTCAACTTGTTTAGTTCACCTGATTGGCAAAAAAGGGACATTACAGGATTGTTTCATACAAAACCGATTTCTTTTACCTGGCATTATTACATTGCATCATATGATTTCAAAAACCGGGTAGGTGTGAAGCGCTCCATACAATACAATGATCGGCCTGGTAAACGACACCGGTTACCCGACTGGTTATGTGTGAAACTAGCCTATTCGAACAAAATTGAAATGGAAACATCGATGAATGCTCCTTTTTGTTCGATATTGGGCTAAGTATTGGGCCGATCTTATAGGCCGATATGATGATCTTTAATCAAAAAATAAATATTGGAATCGGCTCAATATAGTGCTCAAGTAATTGATGTACAAACATAAAAAACCGGTCGATTTTTTGAGAACCTCCTTCTTTTTAGAATTCGGTTGAAAATAACAAGTAAAAGATGTTAGATGGTAACAATCTTGTCCATTGGTCACAGCTACTTAGCGATCGACGCCGGCAGGAGGTGTATTTGGAATTTTTCCGATGCTGGTCTGCTCACTTCCGTCAGATGCCGGCCTGTTAGCAACTACGGTACGGTACACCGTGATAATCGGTAACCGATTATAGGCAATGAAATCCTCTAATGTTACGGCGCATGCCATGGATGCAGTCTATTACACATTTCGACAATCGAAATATTTCCTGTTCGCTTTGAAACAGCTGAGCATTGGTCAATATGTGATTGCTGAGGAACCGCGAACAGCAGCAACCACTGCATGCTTATTGAAATTACTCTGGCGTCTTGCACAGATTGTCTAACCTTCACACATGCCAGATTATCTCGGCACTGATTGATGGAAAGAATGTGGTATGCATGGAGGCCGCAGACATATCTTCGAATTAGAAATGATCGCCCCCATGAAACTGTGCATTCCAAGATGCAACACTGTTTCACACACATCGATATCGGCCGTACGATTTCACCCTTATTTGCATTGCTTTTCCTCTTCAGAGACTTCTCTGTCTATATAAATAAAGTAATTTTATTTTTCTCTTATCTTTATCTATCCCCATAAAACCGGTCGGAGTTCAAAATTTGTTCACTTTTGTCCATTCCGTCCGAGATCAAACGAACGGCTGAAATCGTACGGCCGATATCGATGTGTGTGAAACGGCCCTTACGGGTTCTATCACTAAAATAATACTGGCAACACTTGAAATTAACACTCGAACTTTATTTACACAAATTACTTACAACATGCACTAATCACAAGAAAAAACAAATAAATAACGTTCAACTGATAATTTTCGGTATCACTGTACAAGAATTAATTACTAACTATGGATAGGCCGATCGACCAATTAATAAACAATCAACTAATAAACTGTTCAATGACGTAAAATGAAATGAGATTAAATGAGATTGGGGTTTGATTGAGATTAATAATGGTATAACAACCGAAACTAGTTTCTCAATATTTTTTAATAAATGTGGTTGTGATATTTTCGTCTTATTATTCATTCTTTAAAATGAAATGTCTAAAACAGTTGACATCTCAATAAATAAATGGAACACTTATGAAGCACAGTGTCTATTACAGTATTTAATAATCCTAATAATAGCACTGAGTATTCTGCCACAAGGAAGGAAGTCTACTGTCAAAGAATTTACCACATTCACTGATCACGAGCACTTGAGATGCATAATCTCACTGTCTATATAAACTGTCACTGCTTACGAATGTTGAGAAGAGCAAACAACAACTGAATCCTGTTTACGTGTACTACTCCTTATCATTATGTGAGACGACTTGAGTACGTTTTATTGAGTTTCTGTTTGTTAGGTACAAAAGCTGAAGGCTCATTGTTTGAGAGTATTCCAGAAAATGCAAGAAGCTAGTAACATGATCTGGAAAGTTGTTGAAAATACTGGAACTGAACCTGATTAACAGGAGTGAGAGACATATTGTGAGAAAAGGAGAACAAGCGTCAATTTACAGCACGTCAATGAATGGAAGCGATGTTTACAGAAACATGTAGTGTCTACTATTGTTTTTTCTTGCATTTGTAACACTACAGTTTATCCCAGGCTTTAATAGTATCAAATGCCAACTCGGACCACTCCATTTTTTGGTTCCGTCTGGCTTCTAAAGGTGCATCATTATGGGAGTCGTCTTGGATACGTTTTATTGAGTTTTTGTCCGTTAGGTACAAAAGCTAACCTCCTGAGCAATCAAATCGTTCATTTTATGGTATCTTAGTGATCTAGATTCAATAGATTTGAAAAAATTATTGATTGGCGTCTCTAGTTTAGGATTACTGAACTATAAAATGTTTGTGGGACAGGTGGAATTTTCATGGAGCATAGAAAGCCAGGTATGAATTTGCGTGAAAGATAAAATGTCGTCGGCCGAACGTTTTCGAGGTATTGAAGGCGTTGAAGATGAGATTCAATACCTCGAAAACGTTCCGCCGAATGTGAGTACATTTATTATATATTCACAAACAAAAACTGACTGCAAGTCGTTAAATTTACAACAAAAAGTTAATTTAAAAAAATTTTAAATCTCACTTGAAGAGCTATCAGAAACTATTCTAGCTGCTTGGCATTGTAGAGTGTGCATAAGGACATACTTGTTAATAGTAGTGAGGTTTTTAATGAGCTTGTAGACTAGGTAAAACGGAACGGTACGAGTAGTGTTGTCAATTCGTGCATTGAGCTAGATGATTCCCTACTATCATCTGCGGGCATTGTCTGGCTAATTTGTTGGCTTGAATGAACAATAGCGCTCATGACATTGTCATCAAGGATGAGGTCCGGACCGCACTACCACCCCTAAAGCAAAATCCTGGCAGAAACTGTACAGAAGATTCAAAGTCTAAAATGAATGCAAATTGATAAATCAGTAGTAACTATTAATTAAACAGGTAAGCTGAGGCAGCCGGGACACTGCCTTTAAAGGGCTCAAACTTGCAAATAAAGATCATGAATCTGAAATCTGGGGCCCCTGAGTTACTCCTTGTAAATGGGAGTCATACACTTGAAATAGTGGGCCCCCAAATTTTCTTCCTTACTCAGGGCAGTGGCGTAACTAGAGTCGACTTATGGGGGGGGTTTACCCCCCCCCCCCCGGTCAACCACTCTTACTCTCATCAAAAAAATCTCAGAATATAGATATAATATATATTATACAATAATCATGTAGGGTAAAGGAACCAGAAGCTGACGACCCCCCCCCCCCGCCCAGCTGACATATCTTCATATTTTTTCTTATTAAGGCCATAGTGGGTAGTTTTGAAATTCAAACCATTGAGAATTAAACTGGTATTTTGTGCATAAACTGGTACCATTGAATCATGTGCTAGGCATCATTTTTGACGGGGAAAAATACTTTGAGTATAAGCTGTCAGACAAGAATCCTTTATTTCTAGGTGGAATTCTTTAGGAAATATCGAAGTAAGAGTGTTTGAAAATCTCAAAGTACTGTCAAAATAATCATTATTTAAAATTAACTAATGCTTAGAATGCTAGAGCTTGAATATATGTTGATTATACCCTGAGTTCACCTATTAGGGGATGATTTTCATATTTTATGTTAATTGGGGGGATGTCAACGTATTAAGTATATTTTCAACACATACACAAGTAGCTGACATGGTATGTCAGCCACTAGGGACCATGTCTGAATTTTTTTTTAAATTATTGTTGATATCTTATGTTTTATATGTATGATTACCATTTGATATATATGAAATCAAATTAGCTCATTCCTTACCTGATACGTATATCAGCTACTGGAGGTGACAAAAATAGGGGTGTCAGCTATTGGTATAGATGTCAAGTGATTTTAAAATCAAATCAAAATTAAATTTGTATCGAAATTTATTCCAGTTGCAATTAGTCATGAAAATGACTTGAATGAATTTTTTTCAAATTCAAATACTTTATTCACTTGAATAAACATATTAAAAACATATAATACCGTACAATTAAATTTTTAAGTGTATTCCTCATTAGGCTATAGCCTGCGTGGAGGAATGGTTTGTCTCTCAACATTAGAAATTATACAGTAAATAAGAAAATACAATAACAATATATTATAAAATAGAACAAAAATACTGCTGCTATGAACTAATGACAGTTATATATACTATGCAAAAATATAATTATGAAGAAAAAAGGGATAAAAAAGATATATTCTGAAAATGTTTGTATTAATCCAGACAATAGTTCCAAAGTTAATAGATAATATTCATGAATTTATTTAGTAAGGAGGTGTCAGCTACAGGTTCCTTTACATTAGCTTCAAATTAAATAAATAACCTTTCTAATTTTTACTTTCTCCAATTGTTTTTTAACATTTTTTTTTAATTTCTTCCAAGCAATGGGGGGGGGGGTTACGACCCCCAAAACCCCCCCCTCGTTACGCCTATGACTCAGGGCATCCAGAGACTTAGCTACGGGATTGAAATTGACAGTAGTAGCTTTCTTGTTCCGGAACGTTATCAAAATCCTGGATATTATAATGAATTTGCATTCATTCTTTTAATACCCGTAGTTCTTCATTTGATGCATTCTATGATTCCATCATCATAATCTCTCCTTCCCACACATTTCGAACATTCTTCATGCTTGTAAAAGGGTAGCACATAATAAAGCAATTAATTCATCTATCATACGTACGTTACAGCTACCATACATCTTTAATGCACATTACTCTTGAACAGTAATGACATACTGCACATGAGAGCATAATTCCAATATGTGGACTATCGGCTGTATAATCTATTATTGTCACAGCCTTTGAGTGCTACTATATGGAGGTATGATATACGACAGGGGCCAAAGGCTGAGACTATCAATAATATTGTACCCTTCTGTGTGATTCGAGGTCTGCGTCACGAATTACGAGAACAGTTGTACAATGAGGAATCGGATTGTAGGAATTCCTGTTGCATAGTTTGATCAAGTATTGAAAATATATACATATATATATATATATATATATAAACATATACATGTATTGAAAATTGTTCTGTACCTGAATAAGAATAACAGTAATCTTGTAACCAGAAATATTCCTTATGAAACTCGTCCAGCAGTGTCATGCACTTTCAATGTCAACTTTGCAAGACTGACAGTCTGTAAACATCAATTTAACTACCTTTGTAACATAGTTTCAAACAAAATCCCTATAAAATTTATCTATCAAAAGATTACGAAATCTCTCAAAACAGAAATATTCACCTGGGTTAAACATAATATTTATTTCACTTTACCTAAAGCACAAAAAAATTAATTATTATATAAATATTGTCTATACTGTCTAATTATTTATTGATATATTGCTATTTTCTGGGTATTGTATTAGTGTATTGGTATTAATTGTTTTATTAGTATTTATTGGTCAAATTATTATTATATCCTGTTATTGTCTATGAGAAGATGAGATCTGTTTTTGTGACATGAAATGTTTCGTGTCATTGGTTAACCGAAAGCTATACATTTGTTGTATTTTTTGTATTTTGATTTTTGTATTTGTATGTCTATGATGAACTCGCAGCTGGCGCACAAGTGTTCTCTTTGCTAGCTGTGCCAAGTATAAGATATAATGTACATTTAAATATTTTCTTGTATCGTTTTTTTTTTTTTTTGGCAAATAAATATTATATTATTATATTATTAAGTTGTGAATTATTTTCGAAATAAAAACTCATATTTTTGTCATGTTAAAACCAAAAGAGAAGAAAATTGAAATGCGTGAATAATCTATCATTTTGGATGAAAATAATAATTAAATAAAAGTTTCGATGAGTAATTGATTGCTCTGATAATAGCAGTTGCACCCAATCTACGCAGAGATTGTCAGAAGGAATCTGCAATACTGCTTCAGCTAACTCCTCTCATCAATATAAAGAAAATTGTTCGTATAGACATAGGCCCGGAAACGCATCGTTACAGAAATAACGATGAGTGAATTTAATAGCTATTTCTATCAATTTATACATTCAAAAATTTTTTGTACCTTCATTTATTCTGTAAAGTGGTCAGGTTTCGTGTGGAATAAGCTGAAAACTTGGATGAAACATGTTACAAGACTTATGAGAACAAGACTTTTGAGATATTCAAGAAAATTTGCCAAAATGACCATAAAACACCCTTTTCCTAGTTTGGAGTAAATCAACTTGGTCAATTGTCAATCAACCCAATTGTCATTTTCACCCAAGAGCTTGTAGAGAATTCAATTTTGAGAATGTAATGTCGAATATTCAGCGGCTAAGAATGCACCCAAAATTCATAAAGCCTAGTTTTATATAGACAAAACAGAAGAATAGCGAATTGAAGGGAACCATGCCTAAACAATGTATTTTGTTCCATTAAAACTAGATTTAATGAATTTTGGTTGTATTTTTGGCCTCTAGATATTCTAAATTTTATTTTAAAAATAGAATTCTCTACATGTTCTGGAAGCGAAAATGATCGGTTAACCTAGTTAATTTGCTAGTAAAAATGTGTTTTCTGCATTTTTTTTTAATATCTCAATCATTATTGTAGTTACATACAGACTTTTTGCATGTTTCATTCGATTTCTCGAATAATAAATTAATAAATAATAATCTAAATAAATTAATAGGAACAGAATTTATTAATTTCGAATTCCTTAAAGTGTTATTTATACTGAAAACTCATCAATCACCATCATCCAACTCATTACCCACGCACAGGTCTCAGACCTATGTGGGCTTCATCCTCAAAAAAAAAAAAAAAAAAAAAAAATACACAGTCCATGCAACTTCCGCAATGCTGGATATTGACAACAGCATTGAATAGCTGATGGAAATCGATGAATGTGCTAATGTGCTGCTGTACAAAAATATCAGTCACCATCGGGAATCGAACCGCGGACCTCCCAATTGCCGGTCAAACGCCTTAACCACTAGACTATAGTGGCCTTTCTGCACAATAGCACTCATTTTAAACTTGGCCATAGCGACTCGTATCTCCCAAGTTAGTTTGAAGTAACTGAAAATTTAAAAAACTGACAAATATACAGAAGCAGAATTTATTAATTTCGAATTCCTCGAACCAATATAACTGAAAACCTCAGCCATATCTATTTCTGTAGTGAAGCGTTTCCGGACCTTTGTTTATATGGACTTTCATTTTAATTCTGGAAAGAGGAATGAGCTAAAGTAGTATGGCAGATCCTGAACATTCTGTATATAATTATTGCACACTATTATTGATTGAAAAAGCAATGAAATTAAAGAAAACCCTAAAAGTTATCGACCTGTGTCGGAAGTTATGTAGGAAAATGTCTTGGGATGTTTCAGAGATCATCTCTCCCACTCACCACAATTTCTGGACTTGGCTTCCATTGAGCGCTCAAGAATCGCATCAATGGTTACGGAATACAGAGAGTGAGCCAGAAGTACAATTCATGCGAATAAGTAAGGAGGGGTTGCTGTCAGCTCAAAGGCTTCCAAGCAGCTTTCTTTAGCTGACTCTTTCTTTGTCTCTGAATAATTAGAGCCTTTTCTAATCGTGGCAGGATATTCGGACCGCTAATCACGCGGAGTTGGTGTTCGAAATTGATAGTAGCATGGTCTCAACCGCACCGTCTACGACTTAGGTCTCTACCAGAGTGCGGAGCGGCTGCCCGTGCCTGCTACGGACTCCAAAATGGCTGAAACCAAACAGCTGACGCTACCTTTCCTGCCACCATCATGATAATTAGCAGGGCGTTTTTAAAACGGTCCAAGATCCGATCAGGGTAGCTAGTTACCCTGTCACGCAAGTTGCTTGTCTTCATAAACAGTCTTTAACCGACTTCTAGTTATCTTCATTTTGACGTCTTGGTTGAATCATCCATTTTTTTATTTACTGAGAAATACAGGGTCAACTAATAGTCAAAGTATTGATTTTTAAGCCAGATATGTAAGAGCCAATTCTTAATTGGAATTTAAGAACAGAATCAACATAAAGAAAATACATATTTTTTTAATTTTCTGGAATATAATGTGGAGTTTTTCAAGACATTAATCTTGATATTTTTCCATGCATAATAATAATAATAATAATAATAATAATAATAATAATAATAATAATAATAATAATAATAATAATAATAATAATAATAATAATAATAATAATAATAATAATAATAATAATAATTTTTCAATTTCAATTTCAATTTCAATTTATTCATCTCAAATACAAACAGTTTCATATACACACAGTGCAATTATTTCTCTTCTAGCTATAAGCTATTTGAAGAGAATTACAATATAATTTGCAATGAAAATAAATAAATACAACATTAGTAATTATGGTACACACATTTCTTAAATAAATATAATTAATTATAATGCTTTTTCTTCCAATAATGATGGGAATATTCATGAACATAATATCCATTATAACGATTTTCTATGTAACTCTATATACTTATGTATCTAAGCTATCCAACACTTCCTCATCGTACAGACCATTGTCTGTACTTTCTGTCAATCTCTAGATGGCATTGATCGTTGCTAGCTAGTGCCCAGTGGCCAGTTCTACTTCTACATAGTTAGAACAACCTTAACCTGAAAGTTCACATTTTAAAGCACATAAGTTCTTATTTTCATTAAGAAATCTCAGCCTACCAGAATATTAAATTATCAGTATCATCATCCTTTGATTTATTTTCCCCTTTTTATTCTACCCAGTTATACCTCATATTATGAATCTTAGTAGAAAGTTTAACCATGAAATAATAATAATAATAATAATAATAATAATAATAATAATAATAATAATAATAATAATAATAATAATAATAATAATAATAATAATAATAATAATAATAATAATAATAATAATAATAATAATAATAATAATAATAATAATAATAATAATAATAATGATAATAATGAATAAAATGCCAAATTTAGATAACAAATTTATTTGAATAAATTCCGAATTTGAAGAAAAAATTCTTGATTCAAAGACAAAGACTTTTGATTTCAAGGCTTGGATTGTCAGAGTTTTTTTTTATTGGTTCGATTTCTAAGAAGAAAATTAATAATTTAGATTGACTATAATCAAATGACAAATAACAAATTTCCTATGATAAAATTAAGCAAAGTATTACCATAATTGGATGTATGACAAGTTGTGCAAATTTCATATGATAAAATTAAGCAATGTATTACCATAATTGGATGTATGACAAGTTGTGCAAAGTAAATCCAGGAGTGATTTAAAACAAAACTCTTACAATATTTGATGTAGTTAAATGGGAGTCAAAATTACAATATTAGAGTCAGTGATGTATGAGTGTAAGAATGTGTTCGAATTAGTAGGCAATCAAAGAATCCTGATGCTAAAATTGGAGGCAACCAAAGAATAATAAATTATACTTAAAAACAGAATTCAGCCTACACCTGAATCCAGTTATCTTCATTCATTATTTTTGGACAAAACCTGAGCATATTTTCGTAGAAATGCAAAGTTAATAGTCAAAGTTTTGATTTGTTTAGGTCAGATTTGGAAAGAAATTATAGGATCATTGTTTCAAGAAACGACCAGAGTGACCATTGTTATTAATAGAAATGGTAGCTAGATTGACAAAAACTCAAATATGCATCAGAATGCATATTCAGATCTCGCATCAGAATATGCAAGATCCATTTTTTTTATTATTCTTCAATCCATTTGCTTATTCCTCTATATTGCGTTATGCGAAGGCAGGGTGGATAAATAGAATGATCCCATTACAGATTCTCCAAGCATCAGTGTTTCCTCAGAAATGCATGATCGAAAAGGATAAAGCAGACTTCATAAGTAGGTGAGGGTGAATGAATGGCTGAATGGCAACAGTTGACCTATCGGATATCCCACCTGATTTTCAGGGCCGTTTGATCGTTTTACCGTAAAAAAGCAGATGCTGACGCTCAGGGGGGCTTTCTTTTATGTAGGTGCTGCCCTTTCCTGTTTCCCTTGGCCGGCAACCCTATAAAAAAAAGCTTCTCTTATGAAGGAGAGGGTGAGAGAGTGGCCTATCAATAGATTGGTGGAATGTGCAGTCAACAGCGCCGTTCTCTTCACAAAGAATACACCCCGGCGGTTTTTTACCCTTAAACTGTGCACCCTAACCTATCAACAGGTGTTTTCCCGATACATCAATATTTACAGAAGAGAGCCGAGTTATGGTGCCCCTTCCCCCTTCTTCACCATCGCCCTTTGAGAGCAGATTCTCTCGATTACCCTTCGCCCGATTTATTGCTCTTTCCAGTTCCCGGCAAAACAAATTTACCATCGTTCGCACTTCGACAGGCTTTTATTCCAAAATCTCCTATAGATTATGTGGGAGTTGTAGGGTACACGAACGTGTATAGAAACGTTCAGCTCTCTCATTTCGTTGATCTACTTGTCTCAATGCCCGCAAAAACATGACAATACTCACTTTTACTCACCCTCCATGATAAAATATACACTTCATGATACAATATACGCGTCTTCTCTCATATTTTAAGTAGATTCGATACTGAAAAGATGGTATTCATCTCTTTCAAGCATAGTTAATTTTCAAGCGAGTTAACTCTTTCAAGCGAGTTAACGATCACCAAGGAAAAATATAACGAAGAGGTTCCGTTGCTTAGTACACCAATTTATATTTAGAGGGGTACTTTTTCATATATTGAAGCCTAGTGACCCAAAATTTAAAGAAGTTATCGCTACTTACTAATACAGTAGTAAGCTTATCCTTAGTCTCTGAAACATAGTTCTATGTTATAATGTTGATATAAAATTTTATAACAATCTACTGCAGTTTCTGTAGGGTAATACTGACATGGCTAAGAACAACTTATGTCCTAGCTTCACAATTTCATATGAATATCCCCCTTAGATTTTCATTGCTAAATCTCATTCTCTTTATTTATACAGGTATAACTTATTTAGAAATAACTTCTACACACATTTAGAAAGAATTTATTTTGGAATAGTATTTTGCTTCAAAATGCTCCAGACTCTAGACTGGGAACAGTTATCAATGAGACAATCAGTCAAATTTTCACTGGTAACTGTGGTTTTTTGTAGATCTCAAGGTTCGGTAAGTGAAAAGTCAGATTATCATCGCCAACGTTTTATATGACTTGTATACATCTTCAGGGCATGGACAACGATGAACCATACCGTCGAAACAAGAAAGAAGAAAGGCCCATAAACTAATAAAACTATACTATTGCAATCCATACTGGGAGACAGCCAAGTGCTGTGTAACTTGTATGTTTAAAAAGGCCATCACTGTGGAACGGAAATAATGATGATATTTATAATTCAACAATTTCCACTTGCTCAGTCGATAATTGCAGCTCATAATAAATTAATCGCATTGATGTCGTCCAAGTTTATGTCTAGATATTTGTCAATATTATAATTTGGTTAATTCATGTATTTCAGTAGTCCAAGTATGAAAACAATTCGCTGTATCTTGAATTTTTCCGACTTTTTCTTTTTAATTTTCAATGAGCTTTTTCAAAGACTCCATTGATTATCAAGTAATTTCCAAGTAATGACCAAGTCATTTCCAATGAGTTATCTACATGAGACAGGAATTCTCTACACTCCGAGACACTACAAGACAGAACACTTCGAGTAATTAGGCTACCAAGTAATTTCCGATGACCTCTCCACTGGACAGTACATTCCAATTGACACAGACTGGAAGCTATTTTCAAATTTTTTCTGGTCACATCGAATGGCTAAAACCAGATTGGGTAAACATGTCTGATCACTTGATAACATGTTTTGATATTTTTTGTGTTGGTAGTTTGCGTCTCTCGCACGCACCGTTGCAAACCGACGTTTAATTACACATCGAACCGACTGAAATATCACAAAAGTGAGCGTGCAACAGGAGTAATTTATAGTTTGGAAAAGGAACTAAATTATCATGAAGACCGAGTAAGAGTCCACCTTCCTGTCTTTTCATGAGCTGAGGTTCTGCTCGAATAATTTCATTGTTAATGCTAGAGGAAAATGAAAAGGATGGCCGAAGAAAGCCCGTATACAATACAATAGTAAAATCAAAGAATGTTATAATTTGACTGAATACGTCCGACCAAGAATGACTGTAATAATAATACAATGGTTATTTGATTACATACGGCTCAGAAGTGTTCCGTGCATATGAAGTGGACCGCGAAATAATGCAATGCAATAGCAGCATGGTTCATGGGAATGAGTAACAACGATGGCCGTCCGTTCACTCACCGGCATGAAATCAACTCTAATCACGTTCCAATGGCCGATTCGCACAAATCTATAATATTACTATTGCCAATTTTCAGCCTGCATTTGGCTAAACAGCTCTATCTCTCTATAGACTACAGTGGCTACTCGAGTCTAATTTAAATTAGGCAACTAGGCATAGATAAACTCAATAACTGGCGAAATTATGATGTTGAAGATCCATCTTGTTTCCACTAATATGTAATATAAACTTAAGTCGTGTGTACTGTGGGTCGTCTGACTATGCTCTTGACAACAGAGTGAAACGGCCGTCACGCCATAACGTGAGTTAATTTCCACTTGAAAGTGTTTTTTAAGTTTTTATTGAACTGGGCTCTATATCTTGTCATGCCACATTATATGCGATGTGATTGCTCAAATTGCAACCTTATTGCATGTGTATATTATTCCACCTTTCTTAGGCAGTACAATAATAATAATATTTTCATATTGATAGCACAAATTGTGTATGTATATTTGTATATTTTTATATGTATATTTTATGTATAATTGTGTATGCATGTGTACAAGCTATTCATCGTTTTTAATCGTATTGTAACAAGAAGTGGGAGGGTCATTGTTATGACACTGATTATTGTTTTTCATAGAAAACCCGTATTCGTGCTAAACGCGCACAGTGCTAAACGCGCACAAGATTTATCAAAGGGTCAGTAAAGGGTCTCCACTACCTGGAACTGCCGCTCTGGTAGTGAACCGACCGGAAGTAAATTCATTATACAAATTCATATTACAAAACAATGGGAACCTATATTATGATATGGAACTGAATTTATTACCTCATGAAATTGGGAGACTCTTCTCGTGATCAGCTCTCCAAGAAATATTTTCTAGTTGAGCTGTATCAGTACCAGTAACAAAATAGCAATTTCCATTCAAAGTATACAGTTTGTTATTACTTATGATCTGATTGATCACTATAATGATCTAAAAGTGATTCATAATACTTCGGAATCTACTTCCGATTTGCCTTTCTACATGAGGGGCAGTTCAGGTAGCCGAGGCCCTTTCTTGACCCTTCAATAAAACTTGTGCGCGTTTAGCACAGAATTCCATGGAATTTCAGTTGTGCGCGTTTAGCACTGTGCGCGTTTAGCATGTAATTATTCATAAAAAACAATTTCGAACGAATCACTATCGAGTTGATGTGTCAGTCTTTTAAAAAACAGTGTCTTCTTATTTTTTTAAATTACTTTGTCCCCTATAAGGACATCAAGCTTTAACCAATACACACAAGAAAAAACCGTATTTATCAGCCTCCTGGAATGTAGTATCGCTTATTCCAAAGAATAAATAGGACTTGAGACTTTATTAGGACATTAAGCTTCGAGTAATAAAATACAAGGTACAATGAAGAAAGAATTAAAAAAAGTATCACTAATTTACTTATTTTTGATATACTGGTCTATTTGGGACTTTTTTAATCGGATCCACCTCGTAGAAATATTTACTAAATAATCTACTTTATGCCTTCTTCTATAGACCATCAATTAGTAATTGTTATCTCGGAAAAATCAACCAATGAATACAAACCACATCAATAAATTATTTTTGTGTACTCTGAACTGGAATGTCAATGTTGTGTTAATTTATATATTGTGTTAAATTATACGCTGCTTTATAATGCTCCAATTTAGAAGAATATAAATTTTTCAATTATATAGTGGTTGGTATCTTCATAACACTATGTTATATTCTGCTTGAAACCTGAGTGTGAAGGAAAAGTCTGTTGTCTCTCTTGAAAATAGAATATGTCCAAGTTCCTTCTGAATTGGGAGAGTTTATAAAATCCACTACATTAAAAACAATATTCTAGACATATTCTCAAAATAATTGAGCTTTCTATGTTTACTAGTAATATTATTGAATGAACTCACAGCTAGCGCTCAAGTATTTACTTTGCTGGCTGTGCCAAAAATGTGTTATAGACTTTATATTGTGAATTTTCTTATATTTGTATTTTTGTATTTTGGCGAAATAAAAATATTATTGTTATTATATTATTAATTTCTTTTTCGAACAGTACTTTATCTATACTATTCACCAGTACTCGTAATTGCTAAGGGAGAGCATCTAACCTCCCCTCAAATACATCCAAGTGTATCTTGATTGATGAAGGAAAAACACCTCTTCAAATATATGTAAGCAGCTGCTGGTATTCCTCGAAGCCAAATCTCGCAGATTTGGTATATTTACTGCCATCAAAGCAATGTATCCAATAGAGTACGATAAGTGATTGCATTTTCAATTCGACTGATCGAAAATGTGGGACACTCACTTGCTAGACGAACGACCAAAGCGACTAAGACGTACTAGTAGGCTGGAACAAGTTATGGCCTGGGAACGAAATCGGTGGAAGGCCTCGCTGTAGTTGCCAAGACTCCTAGAACTAGGCGTTCAAAGCATAAAAGATAAAATCATATTCAGAACTCGAATTCACACTCTACAAATCGATGAATTATTCATCAAGACGAGAGGGGTTTGACAATGGCAATAAATCTATTCACTAAACCGACAAAAAACGAGGATTTCCCTCTCTACATATCAGTGGAGCGGAACCTTCCTGCTGACTATAGCCCGGTTGCATAACAGGCGTTCATCGCTTGTCCCGAACTCAGCTAACTGATAAATTCACATTGTACAACTGACATGCATTGCTCATTCCCTTGGTCCATATCGATACACTTCTCAATGTTGCTATTCCAAGCCCAATTCACTGTGGGGATTAGCTCTGGGGATGATGCTTTCACTGTGCGTTTGCACAAGTCCTTGGCTTCGCTTAAATAAATAAAATTTTTTCGGGTCTCTTTAGTCTTATTCTCTTATTACACTCTTATTCAAAGCTCCTTTTTATATGTCCGGAAGAAATAGGACAATTTCAGGAACTAAATCACGTAGTTCCAAGTTCCAATTTTTTCGGCAATGCATTTGCATATCTACTGGTAGACTTTATGAACAACGTGGAAATCTGTCCGGGAAAAATTTCAGTTTTTTTTTTGGAGGATGAAGCCCACATAGGTCTGAGACCTGTGCGTGGGTAATGAGTTGGATGATGGTGATTGATGTAGCTGGACCTACAGTTTTAGGTGGACTCCGAACCACCGGGATTTTAAAGTAGAGAACAATGTCTTTTTTGCTGGCAATGTAATCGGTCACCGTTACAAACAGGACGTGCGAGAACGCAGCTTATCTCTCTGATTGAACAGATACTGTTGTGGTCTGACAAGTTGATCACTGGTTTTTTGGTGCGGGAGCGGGCGGCGTTAGTAGGAAGCCAACTGCGCATGCTCTATTCATGCTTTACTCCTAATTTGACAACTACGGCCAGAGACAAACAGGTTTTCAGCGCTTCAGCCAGCTTCAACTAGACTGGTTGTGTCTAGGGCTAATGTCATTGCAATGCGCAGTAGCAGAGAGTTGGAGGAGAAGGGGAAAAATCGGCCAGGGATCAACTCGTCAGACCACAACAGTACCTGCTACGGCTCGCGGCTATCACTTCCCTAAAGCTCCCTAATAGTTGAAGTTTCCATGGCTCCGATTTTTTCGGCCATCTATACCTACTGATATGCTGCTGCTGTATGAACAACATGGAAAACTATGAATAGTGATTTAGTGTAACGAGAATACCACATGTAGTCCCGTATACTGTGAGATGGAAAATGAAATTCTCACAAGCTCGGTTGCTCGGTGAGCGCAGTGTCGGAGCGATCGTGATGTAAAGTCACAAGCGCGGATCTGTGCTTGAATGAGTGACCAGCCTATAACATGACGTTACTTGCTTTATTATCACTTACGTGGTGGTTTAGCAATCGGAGCTCACCTAAAACTAAATGTCTTTTTTTCATAATATCATTGTACTTTACCATCAGTAACCTTAACACCCACGCACAAGTCATGACTCAAGTCAAGACTCATGGCTACATCATCAGCAAGAAAAAAGCAATCATAGTGCTTAAAAAGATGAGATTTTCCATATAACTAAAATATCATAACTAGATTTCTTCGGCTTTCTGGGCATGAGTGAAAACACACTAGAGTGAATGTGCTCTCAGCGCATGAGAAGAGATCCTATAGCGTGACGTAAAAATTGAAGATTTGAGAGTAGCATGTCATTCATGTTACTATGAGAAAAATATTGAGTTGGTCAACTAGTCCAATGTTTTTGTGAGTTGGAGTATTTGATGGATCTCTTGCTATTTATGTCAATGCAACTCTGTGAAAATTAGAAATTTACTGTTAAAAATTTAGGCTACATGAACCAAGTAAAAATTATATCGGAAATTAATTTTTTTTTTCAAATCAAATCAAAATTTATTCAATCAATAACATAATAATTACAAAAATCCTTTTAATTAAACTTCATGAATACAGAATATTTTATGTCAGTAATTCACCTCTAGAAACCCCACTATAAAAAACTATGTGTTGGGGTATATGAGTCTGTTAATATTATTATTATTATTTTTTTTTAGTGCTATATAATATATTGTTGAATTATTTTTCAAAAATGAAGTTAGTTGTTGATATGTTATGTTAAATGATAAATGTTAGTGCATATTACGTAATTAAACAAAATTAATAAATGTGAAAAATTTTTAAAAATTATTACACTATTTAATCTTAAAGATCGATCATTATGAGATATTGTACAGCAGGTCAATTTTATTTTTTATTTTATATTCTATTACAGTAAACAGCTGATTTGCAGATATTTGTAATAAGGAAAATATCACTTCCAGTGACCCCCTTTTACAGTCTTCTCTTGTTTATATATATACACTTTTTTGTCAACTACTTCTCCATCAGTTTTTCTGGAGTATTGTGACTTTCACAGAGACTAATAACGGATGAAACAAATAGTTAGGACAAAATTTGCTTCGTGAAATAATGAAAGAATGGAATAATTGGCTTGAACAGTAGTCAAATCTTCGCGTGAGAAAAAGCAGTGAAATGGCAGTAGTTAAAAGTAAGATGCGGTAGTGAGGTGTTTCGGAATAGGTAACTCAAAATCACACCACTGGTTCCTTAGTTCAATGACAATAATGTGCTCCATATTATAGAAGTATTTTCATTATTTAAACAGCATTATTCTACATTGAATGTTGACATAACATTGGTTTATATTCTATTACAAAACTTTAATAAAGTTAAACTTTGAAGTTAAAGTTTCTTCAAATAAAATAAAGTATTTTCATGAATATTATTGTTTTGACGGATACAGACATTTCTATTTAGTTCTCTGAACCCATCGGATGGAACACTTGACATGCACTAAGTTGTCAGTAAAATTCGCTCAGCTCCAGCATTCTTGTGATAGATTATAAGTCCGACTTCACCATAGATTGAGTCATAAACAGATCCAGATAGAATGAAGCATGGATAGATAATATAAAGATAAAACCCCCTTAATTTATCAACTGGAAATGTTAACATCCTTAATTTAATAACTATTACTCTCACTAAATTTATTTCTATTATTGTTTTTGATTGTATATAATAATTATTTTAACTCTCTATCCTTTTATCAATTACTCTCTTTATAAATAAGTTTTATATTTTTGATTCCGCTAAAAATAATAAATATTCATCCACTTCATAATAATTATTAGAACCACCTGCGGTAAAAATTTATGTTCCTCAAAATTTTACAATACTCTCATCATGAAAATCAAATAATGTTTTAAGAGATGAGAATGGAAACATTCACTTCCTCTTTTTACTTTTTGATATTTTCTTCCGATGTTCATTTCTTTACTTTTTCAGCATCTCAGGATCAGACTTCAGTTCTGAAGAAAGCAGTTAAATATTCCTATTGAATTGTATGTTGAATCCTGATGAATAAATACAGTAGAAAAAACGTATCGTGAGTTTATTATTGATTCTTGGCTATTATAAATGAAGTTTTATATGAAGTATCATATGACTTATGTAGTCTAGAAGAACCTAAAAAATTGTATGATAGAATGTACTTTTAACAGAAAAGTCGATTCATTTCTGAAATATTCCACGACAATTGGTTTCTATTCATAGTTACTTTGCGATTACTAAGCGTAGTTACTGTGAAAGAGTTATATTTCAATGACAGTATAGAAACTTTTGTCATAAAAATTCTGGTTTAGCTTATTCTGAGCATACTTATTCAATAAGACATCTCTGTTGGCACGTTATAAAAATTGTTGGCTAGAAAAAGAGATTGTGCTGGGGTGTGAGGAGCTGTAGTGTAGAATATCTCCACTTTGCTCTACTGAACAGTCGTTTTGCTTCGTTAGTCAGTGTTGAAAGTAGAGAAAATGGATGTGCCTGGGGCGGTTAAAATATGCCATATTTGCGTTCGGTAGGACACTTTCAGTGCGAAGTGGGATGAAGAGATTTCATTCCGGCTGGTGAAGATACAATGTTACTTTTTTGTCAGAGCATCGACAGTGAGAAAGAATTAATAAGTTGGATCAGGATGGAGAATACAGCCTGAACATCCTCTATGAACACTATACAAGTTTCATTAGGATCTGCGGTCCTTTCCTTTATGGTTTGACAATGCTTTCACCAGATTCCTTGAGTATTATCGGGTTTTTAATTTTCAGAAAGCTTCAAAAATTAAATTAGATAAAATATGATTATTATTGATTTTTGGCTATTATATTATCAGGAATATGAAAGAGCAGAGAATTAAATTTTTAGAGATTGGGAATAGAAGAGGATTTTCGAAGAATATTAATGAGATTTAAACCTAAAAAATGAGGCTTTTGACAAATCTTTCTGAATATCTCAAAAACCAATCCGGGTATGAATTTTTATTAGATTTTCCAGTTCATCTTACATAGAATCTAACCAATCAAATGAAAATACTACACTTTCAGAAAGTGTATTTTGATGGTGAAATCTGAAAACTTCTGCATTCTCCAAATCTGTGAGGAAGCGTTTACAGACCCAAATTTGTTTGGAATATTTGTTATTTTGATTTGCTTGATCAGTTTCTTAACTATGATCCATTAATCCTAGAACAATCTGTAGCCTATACACTTTCATAGGATGAAAAATCATATGAAAAATATTGATCACAATGTAAAATATTATGTAATGCAAAATTTTTTGTAATACCCGAATTCCTGTACAGTGCAGAATCTAACTGGAAGCAGAAACAGCTGGCCAGCATCTGTGAGAGGTGAATTACAAGCGGGCAATAGCATTGTTGACAAGGTTCAACATACAGTACCATTTGTGCTAAACAAAAGCGTGCTTCTCGAAGTATAGGCTTATTGCAGCCTGTATGCTTATCTGATAGAACAATATCGGAATGCAGAATATGGCCACTGCATTGGACAATGTGAACTGAGAAGGAGATGATGATACGTAGTGCGCCGAGTTGCTTATCTGTGAGATCAGTCGATAGAAAAATAAATTGGAAATAAGCCTTCTTTCGTCTTCGAATTTCCTCACAGTCTAAGGTCAACCGGTCTCGCTTACGAGGCCAATATTTATACATGGATGCCGCGCATAAATCTGAAAATATCTTATACTTGTCTATAAAATATGCCAGACGTGGCCATTTATTAACATATGAAGCGATATTTAGGTCCACGTTATAGGAATGCGAAGAAAAGATATCGTTTTTCATTGATATCCGACTAATACGATTTGTCTCTGTAGTGTCCTCGTATACAGTCCTCTCGATCAGGCTGTATTGGGGCCTCCAGCACCCTGCAAACGGTCCCATCCAATATTCTATCTCACTCTCTTCTTTGCCACCTCTCTCTTACCCCTTCCTCACACCATAATCTTCTCTTTATCACCCAGTCTTTCTCGCCCATGCCTTTCACTCCTCTCCATCCATACCGATACGTGGAAATGAATTTTTCATATCTCTCCCGCTCTCATTTCATCTAATTTACACACAGAATGAAGATGAGTATCGACGGATGACTCCTCAACCCCCTCTCCCCCCTCACCACAACCACCAACCTATAACACGGTATAAAACTTTCATTCAATTATCTTTTCATCGTAAAAATTTATTTCATAGACACGTCTGTCGACGATCAGCCACGGAATTCTTAGATACTCGGTTGTCCGCAGCTGTAAAAAAAGGACAAAAAATAAATCTGATACCGAATAAAAACGACAAACCATGAGCATTCTTATTAAAACATGGCATTGGAGATACTGGTCTTCAGAAATAAGGAATGTTATTGTGGATTTTGATATCTCAAACGATTAAGCTCCTTCCTTGCCTCTTGGTTATGATCGCCGTTAGGTTTTTCCACTCGGGATATCAAATTGATAGATATAAACAAATAAAAATAATAGAAAGAGATGGATTACGGCTTTATTGTCAGTAGTGATAGTAAATGTTTGAATATTCTGATGTTGCATAGTAATATTATTATTAAATAAAATTTTTTTTGTTTTCCTGATGATGCTCACGCGATCTGGATCCTGTGCAATGGAAGGAAGATTATTTGTCAAATAAAACTTGTGCTTTTAGCCTTTCAATTAGAACTACTGCACTTTCGTCACCATTTTTTTTAAAGTATTTTTGTTAAGAGGTAATTTGAATCTTTATTCTTATACTATACTAGAAGGCAACTCTTACAACATTTTTTCAGTGATAAGTATATAGTTTTCTGACAAGAGTATATGTCTCATTCTATAATTTTTTATCGAAGCACAGACTCACTAATAATAACTTTGAGTATCCTCATAGCTGTAAGGAAAACACAAGCATTTTAAACCAATTCTTAACTATAAAGAAGTTATATTCAAATTACCTATTAACAAAAATACTTTTAAAAAAGAAGTCGACGAAAGTGCAGTAGTTCTGATTGAAAGGCTAAAAGCACAAGTTTTATTTGACAAATATTTTCAAGTGATAACAGAAAATCATCGAAATGTTTTTTTAGTATCATAAAGATCAAAAAGTGATGAGGCTCGCATGGTAGTGACTCAGAACTGTCCCAATTAATCATTTTAAATTATCAGAACATGGATTTGAATTTAAAAGTATGGAAATCGATTGAATTTGTCTCGAAATATATTCAATCGAATTAATTTTCATTCTGTCAACAGCGATAAATTGAATAGAGTTGGGGCTGCTGAGAAGGCTCTCATGCGTACAACTGAGATTATTCTACGTAGGATCGCTACACGAATTATAATCATTCGGAATGGAAAGAAACTTGCTTTCGAATTTATACAAGTTGGGGATTATAATTTACGCAGCAGTTTACAAATTATTGGACACTAAAGGCATAAAGTATGTGTTTTAATGTGAACGGAGAAACCGACTAAATGGCACGGCCGAGACAAATTAAATAGAGCCGTGACACATGAAAACGTTTCTTCTTATTTGTCTCAGGAGGCTACTTTTTCCTTTTTCTTGGACTCAGGTCACATCTCGACAAAGTCGATTCGATTTCTTCCTTCGACTACCATTCTTGGAGTCGACTTATTTTAAAATTGAATATTAATAATCATAGAGCTCCCATACGCGATTACGTTTCCCCTGAAAGCTCTAGTTTTGAAACAGCCTTTTCTTCCTGTCATTCTGTGAATCTCAGATTATTGAATGAAAATGAACGTTTCATCTATTGATTCAGATATTATTGGCGGGCCGCTCAGCGCATTTGCTTGGAGCATCACTACTTCAGTTTGCTGCCGTTTCAGCGGTCGTGGGTTCGAATCCCGCTCCTCCGTCTGGCATCATTCACATCCACAATCACAATCACATTCATTCACATTCACAATCCCGCTCCTCCGTCTGGCATCTGTTATCATTCACATCATTACCCACGCACAAGTCTCGGACTCATGTGGGCATCATCAGCAATAGAAAAAAAGATAATTGTTTCAGAATGTAGCTCTTCACATGTTGAGAAAACAAAAAATACATTCATCTTTGATATGATTGAAGATAATCTTATAAATCTTTGTTTAAATACATTAATCATTTTTTACTTTTCTCTGCATTTCTTCTTTTCTTACTGACATCTGAGTGTAAATGAGAACTCACATTCTTGAGCTACGATCATTTCTCTTCAATCGACGAACTTCTTCAGACCCTGTTGATAGTGAACATAGATAATCATGGATGACCAATATTTGTGACTTTCATATTTTACTTTCAATAAATAGGATTGATTTGAATGTAGAATAAACCTTAGGTACCAGATGAAAGTTGAAAGTAAGTGTAAATACTTATTCAAACGGGTACACTTATTGCTGTAGAGCGCTTTCGCAGATCAATTTTGGTCGAGCCTCAAGTCTATAGAGGCTAAAAGAACATTGAGAAAACCTCCTTTATATTTACTACACAAGTTGGTTAGCTATGGAATAACCAGGGCTCGATTTGAGTCGAAACGGCGTTCCGGGACCTCTCTCTTTAAAAAATAAAAATAAATCGGCACTAACAGAGTTAAAAATCGGAACTAAATTTTTTTTTGAGTTAATTACGAATTTGATTATGGACATCAAGTATTAAACTGAAAATGAAATGAAGGAACTTGCTTCCAGGTTTAAGCTTAACAAAAGACAGTTAATTACGGGTTTTCGAGAATTTATCTACTCCACAGTGTTACCTCTGTCCTCTAAAGCAATCAATGAATTCGGTTGCCACTTCATCGAGTGAATGTGGAAGAGGATTCTCTCAAATGAATTTGATAATGACACCACTCATCGTCACTCAACATTACCTACGGTTTCTGGCCTGTTGTTTGTGAAAATTAATGGATCTCCTCTCCAGCTGTTAGATCCATAAAAGTATTTGTACTCCTGGCTTGTTTCTGGACACCATTCAGCGCTAGCTGTCAAGAGTAAGGAGAGATCAAGAGAAAGGAAATATACTATGAATACAAGTTGAAGTTTTGGACTATATTATACGACGATTTCCTGAAACAAAGAGTAATGCTGTATTGTTTTACTGCTTTTCATGTCAATTAACAAGTTTGATTTCAATAAAATGTTGTTTTTTCAACCTAATACTTTACACAGGCAAACATTTTTTTGGTGGCGGTGGAATGAGACGTGATGTAAATCTCGGGGGGTAAGTCTCGGCAGGGTGCAGTTCCGGTACTTAAATTTCTAAAAATCGAGCAGTGGAAATAAATATATTTCATACTGAAGGACGAGACTGAACTTTACGTAATACCACTCATTCCAATCAAAAATACACAATGCATTATTGTTTATTAACTTATTCATTAAATTATTATTTTATTATTATTATTTTTATAATTATTATTATTCTTATTATTATTATTATCATTATTATTTATTATTATTATTATTATTATTATTATTATTATTATTATTATTATTATTATTATTATTATTATTGGCGAATTCTCCCAAGACGGAAGACGATAAGCAGAAGACTCAGTCATGTAAGCCTTTTGCTTTTCTTATTACCCCAACAGGCTTTCATCGTTTCTGAAAAGGCTTTTTTGTATTCTTCCGACCACTTAAGTCTGAATTGCTTTTCTTTTGGCTGTTTTGTAATTTTCCAATTATTGTCTACCTTGTGTCTAAATGTGTTTTTTCAAAAATCTCTGTTTGTGTTATTATTATTAAATTATTATTATTATTATTATTATTATTATTATTATTATTATTATTATTATTATTATTATTATTATTATTATTATTATTATTATTATCATCATTATTATTATTATTATTATTATTATTATTAGTCAGTAAATTAATTATATTTATATCAGTTGATTTTTTGTAAGGCTCAGATTTTGGAAGGGTTGATCTTGGGACTGCCCTTGCTACATTATGGCCTACTACTGAACAATGTTCTTGCAATATTCAGTCAACTATTTCAGAAATTGGCCTTTACAAATTTGAACGCTCTTAACATTCTACAGCTTGGTTCTTTTTTAAATACATTCTTCAAACATTCCAAAAGCTGATGTATTCACAACTTTACTTGTATCTTTTCCAGCTGGAAATAACTTAAAAGTTTGTGTGCTAATCATTGAGATTTTCTATTGTTGCTGACTTTTGCAAGATTGCTTCCTTCCGCCCTCTCCGTAGTAATGTCCTGATATAGACGTGATTGTGTAACCTAACCTGACTTTTTTGCAAGATTGCTTCCTTCCGCCATTCCTTTCCGCCCTCTCCGTGGTAAAGTCTCAAAGTCTAGAAGTGATTGTGACTGATTGACCTTGGCCTTGTTGAAAAGGTAGGTATTGGAAGCTATCAAGAACTGCAACGTTTGTGCACTGGACTTTTCTAGATACAATGATGTTGAAAGTGAAAGTTGACTCATGTGATGGACGTTACCTATTCGAATGATAGTGGAGTCGTGTGCTGGAGAATTCGGCGATAAATATGTAAAGACAGTACATGCAGCTGGTCGGAGTATCATTATTACTTGTTTTAGAAAGGCTTCTGCGTCGACAGAGGTCTTCACTGGCGATGGTGTTTTCCTTTTAAGATCGCGCAAAAACAGAGATCGAACGCATCGCTTCGCATCGCACTAGTGCCATACCATGGGGCGGCGTCTTTCAGAAGGGATGTAAGGAGACTTGCAAATTTAATTAACGGAGCAAGGGGGAGCTGCAACAACCCTTTACTTTCTTCCACCCCCGTCGTTGATTTATTTTTATTACCAGACTTTTAGCTATCGTTAAGTCTCTTTTTCCCGACCACGAGAAGCAGGATCTGGCTACAAGGAAGGGGTGGACCCAGCCCCAGTTCTCCGATTATTATATACACACGCTTGTATGTGCACGATTTATACGTTGCCTCTCCACTCTTCTCTCCCTAACTAATTATTCCTCTTCTCCCATCCTTTTCTTCCAAGTCACTATCTAATGCTTTCCTCCAACAACCCTTCCAATAATAACGTAGATTTTAGGCCCGGTACTGCGACGATATGTAGGGAGACTCAGTTGCTTAGCGATGTGCCTGCCTGTTAGATGAAAGAATATTGTCATCAGATCCTGCATTTGAAACAAGAACGATAAGCCTCTGTAGATATTTTTCCTTTCTCATTAAAGGGAAAAAATTCCCTATTATTTGTTATTTATATATTAATTTATTTATTGTGACAAAATCACAATATTGGGAATATAATATAGAAGTGTTGAATTTAATTTAATTTATTTGCATTAAATGAAACACTACATAATCAAGCAATGCTGACATTTGTCAAGATTTTAAAATGATCTAAATTTGAATTTGAATATTATCATAAATTTGCTTCAGAGTGGAAACATGTCAATGTTGACTAATACAATGTTGAAAATCTGTCACAAAACTATGATCAACGTATTTCTGTCGTCCAATTGCGAAAGAAATTTTCAACCTGTGATCAGTGATTACATCTGGTCAACTTTTGTGCAATCGGCTGTGAGTTCTAATGACACATTGAATGTTTACTATCAATTATTACTGTTATTCTATTTAAATGACTGTATTTATTATTATTATTATTATTATTGTTTTTCTGATATTCCCCAGACCTGTGCGTGATTAAAAAGGTGAATTATCACGATCGATACCAAGGCTGAACGAGAATCAAACTCGTGACCGCAGGAGTCTTATCAGAGACAAGCTTTCTAACCGACTGCACCATCCCGGCTGCAATCACAAATAGATAAATATCAATCACATTCATCAAATTACAACTGATAATTCTCAATTATATTATAATTTAATCATTAGTTTCTCTATTTTTGGTCAATACTGTAATTTAATAATTTTTTATGTAGTATCAAATGAAGTATGTGTCATTTTTGTGCTTAATTCTCAATTTAATACAGTTTTTTTTCTAAAATTAATTCAATTTGTGAAGCTTCTTTATTTCATCTAAATTGAAGTGGATTTGTGGGTAATTTTATTACTTATTTTTGAAGTTAAGACACTAGGCACTTTTCGCTATGGAAACGCTGTAGTATCTATTTGATAACATATCAACTTAAATGGTAGGCTGTAGAAACGCTACGTTATACAATAGTACAGTAGCTATTTAAAAACCCTGTGAATCGACGCTCAATCCAATCACACAAAACTAACAGCTAAAATTAGTCGATTCAGTTTAATCCATTAATTCCATTGTCAGGCAAGAAAATTTCCATTTCAACCACTTTAGAGGGGTGTGGATGAATCAATATAATTCTATTTTCATCAGATTTATAGGTCCGGGTTTTAGTGAACTGGTTGTTTAATAGATTAAGTGTACTAAGTGTACTAGTACACTTAATCTATTAACAGGTCAATCTGATTAACAGATCTAATTAAAAGATTAATCCCAAATCTATTAATCTATGAACAGATGTAGTACTCCTGTTCAATTCCAATATAACTGATCTTTGATGAACCTGACTATAATTTTAGACTGAGTTCAGAGTTCATTGGATCTCATCATATCATTTACCATCACTCTTGATTAATTTTTTTAATTACTTGATCCAACAGATTCAACAATAGAAATAGAATGAGATGTTATTAAATTATAATTAATGTAACTCATTACTATTTAAAAAAATGGTTAATCTTTAGATAGATTGATGATAGTTTTACATCTTGTAAAACCGAACTCCTCCATACCATTATAATTGTTATATTTGATGGTAAACGTATGGAAATTACTGCTATGGATAGATATGATTGCGGTACATTTAAGTGTTTGCATGGACACTCTGTAGTGGGAATCCTCGTCATTATAGTGACTGGATGAATTTTGTATTCTTGGGAAAAATTTGGTTGGAAATCTGTGGCTTTTATCAACATGACTTGATGGAAATGGATAAAAATTCACATTTTACAAAGGTCTTATGAATCAATGATCAATAAGATCTGATATTTGCTGTTATCGAGTTTATATTATTTATCCAGTAATAAACAGAGAAACTTATAATACAGTTTAAAAGATCGGAATTGCAAAAATTTGCAAATTCTCTCAAATGGAGATCAGTACCACGATTTGAGTAGAATTTTCACACGGGATATCTTACAATATTATTGTAACATAAAAAATATGGCAAGACATGGAAGACATGGATGTCTTCTGAGAGCGTCAAATGACACCAGCGTGTGAAATAGACCCGCTAAAGTTCGTCAACCTTGAATCAAGTAGACTCCTGTGGATAAAGTCGATATCCATAATCCATTACGAAGTGAATGAGGATGCTCGGGCACAAAATACATGCATAATGCTATTCTGCAATGCTATTCTCGTCAGCGACGAACGAAGGATATATTTACTGTCATTCGAATAAAATTAATAAAATCTGTCACTAAAGATACGATCTTAAATGACATCCATCCATGAATAAATGGGAATGAATTGAGACATCGTAACCGATCGTTTTGGAGGAAATAAAAATACCCTTGATGTTTCAAGATTGTAAACTATTGAGGAAAAATACTTGGCAGCTATCAAGTAACTTATAATCGCACTGCAGTACTGCGGGTGTGGTGACACTCAAAATTGTATTCAGATGTATTTGAAGAGCTCTTCTTTAAGGTCGAAACTGTTCTAAATGTTGCGTCTGTTATGAGTTGAATCAAGAGGAATGATGATCATTCCTCTATTTTTAATGACTATGCGTTTGGCCGCCCAAAAAATCTAAATTCGAATAAGTCTAAATATTGTATATTCCAATTAGTTCTAAACAATTTTTCTTTTCTTTAGTTTTTTTTATCTTTGGCATTAATGTTTTTCCGCTTGCTTCAACCTCAAGCAAGTAGGATATAGTAGTTTGTATGATTCATTTTTTTTTTTTTGAGGATGAAGCCCACATAGGTCTGAGACCTGTGCGTGGGTAATGAGTTGGATGATGGTGATTTATGAGGTGACTTATTGGTGATATATATGGTGATTTATTTCTATGCTTTACTTCTCTATGAAATAATATTAGACTACATTTATTACCTTTATTTTATTTTATTTATTTTTTTTTTTTTGCTTTTTATAGGTTTTTAGTATTTTTTCATTCTCCATCGAAATGATATAAGATAGAAGCCCCACTCAGGAATACCTTTGGGGTTGCCATACTTAGACAATAGACAGTTTATTGTATAGTCGACATAGTTGTAACTACTGTTTGCTGTATATTAATATCAGCACCGAAAATTGTTGATATACTGTGGATGTTCTGTTGGTCGAATAAATAATATTATTTTGTTTCTCCTTATGCGAAGAAATGCTTAAAAATATTAGTATATTCGGAATAATATATGAATAATTATATTATTCATGCTTTAATTGTTATAACATACACATATTTGAATTAAACTGTTTGCACATATTCGAATTAAACAGATCAGATTAGATTCATTAGATATTGTATATTATTACTAATATTACTAATATTTGGCGTTGGTTTTTCCATTACCTTTTGTTTTTCTGTAGTCCTTCACTACAATCTTTCATTTTTTCCACTGGAGTACCAACATAGATTTACTATTTTCAATCATGTTTGTTTTTACAGCTTTTTCTGATTGTATTTATTTTAAAATTGTTTCTTTTTCTTTTCTGCAACTCACTGCCAACACTCAAGCTAAGCTTTTGTTAGCAGTGCCAGAAATTTTCTTTGTAATACAATTTAGTGTATGTAGGAGTTTTGTATATATGTACTCTACATTGTTACTCTATTGTACTTTTTCTAAGAATTTTTTGGCAATAAATTTCAATTTCTATTCTATTCTTTTATTTTTATCCCTCATCCAAGCAAGTATAGAGATCTTAATTTTGATAGTAAAAGTAAAAAATAATATTCTACCCGCTTTCACACACTTATGTGATTCTACCTCAAATCTGTCCTCATGAAGCAGATACTTCAGTGCATGATCTAAATCTAAATGGTTTGTTTCACTTCAATAATTGGAATATACACTTAACATTCACTTAATACACACTTGGAAACTCTAATCAAATCATTTGAATTCCAAATACAAAGCAAAAATTTATATTCCTTCTTCTTCACCCCTTTCTTTCCCAATAAGACTAACCCTTTCTTGGTAGGCTACATGGGTAATCATAGTTGGAAAGGGTTTTACTACACATCCTACCTTGAACTTTCTCTGCAAAGTTCTGTGTATTTTTATTGTGAGTGATTTGTTTCTATTGATAGATGAATCGAAAGAGATTCGTGTTGAAAAAAATTGCATAGAATTAATCAAATAATCAAAACTCGATTTTCAAATTCCTAATTTCAATTGCAGGAAATAATAAGTCGAATACTTAAAACTAAATTCTCTACAAACACGTAAACCTATTCTTGAATTTTTTCGGAGGATGAAGCCCACATAGGTCTGAGACCTGTGCGTGGGTAATGAATGGAAAGATGATGATGATGATGACGGCTTGCAATTTCAATTGCAAGAAATAATAAATCAAATATTTAAAACTCAATTCTGTACAAACACGTAAACCTATTCTTGAATTTTTTCAGAGGATGAAGCCCACATAGGTCTGAGACCTGTGCGTGGGTAATGAATGGAAAGATGATGACAAAATATTTGGAAAGGTCACAAGTAAAAAAATATGTTATTGCGTGCTGACAATGAAAACGAGTTAAAAAAAGAGATAGATGTGATGCTTTGGGTTCAAATATTCCAATAGTAGCTTATTTAAACAAAAACCTAGTTATATTGGTAGGAAACTCTACAAAAAGCTACCACAGTTTATAAAGAGTCTTAAAAATATAGAAATATTGAAAAAACAATTGAAAAAATATTTAGTTGATAAAGCTTTTTATAGTGTACAAGAGTTCCTTTCTTATAAAAATTAAGCTTCACCTCATCTAATTAATATAGTAATTATGGTAACTAGTGTATAAGATAGTATAATTGTTAATCTGACTTGTCTTATACTCCTTAACTGGAGTCTCCAAGACGTAATCTACAAAAAAATTCGTAATCATAAGCAACAAGGATTCCATAGACATTTCAAACATTGCAGACTGCTTCTTTGCAGAACAGTACCAGAGCAGTCTAAAGAAACGTTACCGTTCGGCTAGTATATCGATCCTGTTCCATATTATTGCAATCTAGGAAACGGCCACAGTGAAAGAGTAAATCACAATCGGATTGTGCGAATCTAACGCACCATCGCGTTTACCCGCCATACACCGATCAAGTCTTCTCAGAGCCAGTGAACAACGATTATAGACAACGATAATACGATAATAACGATAATACACAATCAGTTTCGGACGTTGAATCGTGAGTATGGGTGCCCAACAAAGGAGCCCACAATTTCATTTCTATCGCGGAAGATTGAAACGGCAATACCATAAGGATAAGGATGCGGTGTGAGGAAGAAGTGGGAAAAAAGAAAACGGTGGATACGCTCTTGTCCTAGATCGTCCGATTGGATTTGGTAGATTTTCAATTGTAATAATCATCCGAAGTCGTTCGTTGCAGGATTCTGTTAGGAGCTAAAAAGTGCCCTTTTCTCTGTCTCTCTTATCATTACCGTACAGGAGAGAACACATTGAATGTAGAACTGGATTCTTCGAGAAGGCTACTTATTGCAATAATCTTGATCTTGAATTCACATTTCCACTGATCCTATGTTCTAATAGAGTATTTTATAATAGTTATGAGAGGTCAAGTGAACCGGTATCCTAATGACTTGATTTATTTATCATCACTTTTTTAAACTTTACTTTTAAAATTTCTTCAAACAGTTGAGATCTCTGACTAAATAATCTGTGGAGAATTTCAATATTTCTATGAAAATCCCTTGCTCTTCTTCTTCTTCTTTTTTTCTTCTTCTTCTTTTTTTCTTCTTCTACTTCTTCTTCTTCTACATAACGTACATTCTAAAAGCTTGAAACAATATTCTGTTACGAAAGCAAACAAGCAGTTAATTACGCACTTGTTCTATTTATGTCATTCTATTGTTTTCATGGTTGGCCGTGACTTCGACATCCAATCTGCGTTCTCTTGCTCTTCACATGTCTTTGTCACTCCTATTCTTTAAGTCTGCAACTCTCTCACTCAATTGATCTTCTCGTCAATTCTACATTCTTCTTGAAGATTCTCGAAGTGTCTGGTGAGCTCCAATTCTTGGAATTATACAACTACAACAGCTATATAAAGGAGTCCACGTGAACCAGTGAGTTAGTTTTACAAAGCTTGCGTGACAGTTACGTTTTACAAACCCATGTGACAGATTGTATTACAGATCTTGTAGAAGAGACAATCCAGTGCCAGTGGAATAAACAGTGCTTCATTCAGTCTTAAGATAGTGTCAAGTGCAGAGACAAGTGTTTACTGTTTATGCAGCTTACTAATAGTTTAAAGACGATGTGTTAAGTGATATTATTTCGGACTGTCAAATAACTAATTGGACTGTGTTTTTGTAAGTGATAGTTGCTCATTTTATAATTTCTTTCTGCATTTTTGTACAGTTTATTGGACTCTTGTTTTTTTTTTATTATTGATCAGCCTGTAATTACTTATTTATTAATTCTTGTTAATAATTACTGGAAATAAGTATTAGCTTGTCATTTGATGATCTGTTTTTGTTTCATTAATTGAACTTGCAATTAATTTGTGTAAATAGACTAATTTGTGTAAATAAAGTGCAAGTGTGAACTTTAGTGTTGCCAGCCTTATTTTAGCTATTAGGACCCGTAACAACAAATTTCTTTATAATTTGAAGAAGAAATTATGCATTTTATTAGCATTCTTTTTAGAAGAAATAAGAAGTGCGAAAAAAGAAGTAATGTTTTCTAAATGATGCTATTTAATTATAAATAATTATCGTATAGCTTTTTTGGTGGAGAAATACTTGGACCTCGTTTTATAAAGGTGACTGGTTATATCATTGAGGCGTGGTATGTGGAACATTAAGAACCTATACTTTTAGATGAACTCCGAACCACGAGGTAATGATAATAAAGCTAATAGGCCAAACATAGAGTAAGAGAGCTCATACTCCAAGAAGAGAACATTTTATTATAGGGTACAAAGGCCTCAGTGCTCTTCCCGTTTGTATCTCAATCACTGTCTCTCCAACTAACAATAATATATTTTTTTTTATTGAGGATGAAGCCCACATAGGTCTGAAACCTGTGCGTGGGTAATGAATTGGATGATGGTGAATCATGAGTTGGACCTACAGTTTTAGGTGGGTTCCGAACAACCGGGAAGTGATTCTACAGCAGAGAACAGAGTCTTTTTTACTGGCCAATCCAGCTTACAAGAGCGCCCAAGAGTTTCGTTGCTTATCTCTGATTGAACAGATACCAGCTACGGCACTCGGCTATAATTGTTTAATTTCAACAATCACTGATCATTTATCTACCTTTGAAGTGATTGAAATGAATCTCCATGTCACTTTTTTCTTGATGATGGAGCATACATGAGCCTGAGACTTATGCGTGGGCAATGATATGATTGCGAATTATAACTATCATGGAAAGCCTACGGTATTTGGTGGGTTCCGGATCACCAAGTAGGTGATAATAAAGTAGCCTATTTACGCCATTCTATATCTGCTGGTCATTCATCCAAGCTAAGTCCCGAAGGCTCTTAACTAAACATCACGATCGCCCTGACACCGCGCTCAGCGAGCGGTCATCGTTCTTCCATTCGCTTAGGCCATTCGAGTGATAGAGATGTAAACTGGGAGATAGCCTATCAGTAAATTAATAGGATAACTACAAATACGTTTCTACCATTGATATGACTGTAGCGGTAGATCAGATGGCGGTCGCACATGGTCAGGTTACTCGGCTCTGTGGAGTACAAGTCACGTTCAGTCAACGTCTTCGTTTGGTGAAGTTGATTATTCCTTTTGTTTATTCCCATTTTTTTTTCTTTTCTTTTATACCCATCTTCTGGATATAGTTGGTGATGATGGTAGAGGGAGAAACGAAATAAGAAAGAGTAAGTAGGGAGAGGGGAGAAGAGAAAAGTGAGAGAGAGCGGGAATAAAGTGCGCGCGCAATTGCTTCTTACTTTGCCACATCATACGGGCGCATAAATTTCCGAAATATGCGCGAAAACTTATCCCGAAGATCTTTGTGGTGGGTGAGGGATGGTGAGGGGTTGGAGGCTCGTGTTTCACGCGTTGATTCAAGTCTCGCCGTCGAGAGTCTTGTGACCATCGATCAAGGAGATTTGTAACAGACTAAATAGCACGGCTACCTTAACAGCTGCTGATAAATCACGCTATGAAAGGACCCCCCGATCATCGTGCCCGATAAAGACCGTGTGCTCTAGCCCCCCCCCCCCCCACCCCTTCAACCGAAGTCACACTAACTAACCAACCACCTGCAAGTCCACACACAACCTTCATATTCATATTTCTTAGCATATAGAACGTGCCCCGACTTCGTTGTGCAGCTAGGAGCGAACAACAAACTAGAACAACTATCACAATGTAATAATAAAAGAACACGCATCTTTGTATATCTTACCTTTTAAAATTATAATAGTGAGTAACCTGATTTCAATCTGTTCATTTTTAGAATAATTCTCATTTGCTTTGAAGTTCCAGATTCCAGATTGTTTTGTAGCAGTAGGAACAAAAACCCAATTTCATTAGATACCTAGATTATCACTTGGTGAGTCACAATTGTAGCTTATTCAAACAAAAACCTAGTTATATTGGTAGAAAACTTCACAACAAGCTACCGCAGTTTTTAAAGAGTCTTGAAAATATTTAAAAAAAAGAACTGAACAATATTTTGTTGACAAAGCTTTTTATAGTGTACAAGAGTTCCTTTCACATCAAAATTAAGCCTCATCTCAACTAATTGATATAGTAATTATGGTAACTACTGTATAATATAGTATAATTGTTAATCTGACTTGTCTCCATAACTAGTCTCCAAGACTTAAGCTAAAAAAAAACAAGCTTGGACAGTACACTTGATTGGCTCTGTAATGAGACCTGTCACACCCACTCTAGCAATGGGAGGAGCTAGCCAATGAAATTCAAAATTAAACAAAAACGACTTTCAGTTAAAACATTACAAAATCGACAAGATCGAAACAAAACAATAAAGCAAAACAGAAAAGATACGCATACGTCATAATGAAGATTGATTAAGAAAATGAAATCAATTTAATAGATGATGAATTACTTTACAACTTCTGCACTTGTTTTAATTCAGGTACAAGCAACTTATTGAATATTACTCGAGAGAGATTGTTACATTATAGTTAACATCGTGAAATCGTAAGTTTTGGTAACAATGGGAGAGAATACTGAATTTATCCTTGAAAAAACTAATGAAAATTTGCAAACATTGGAAAGAAATTAGCAGATAAAATCACAAATAGACTCGGAAAAACACTCAACATTGTGTGTGAATCATTGCGGTAAGTTTTATCGCCTTATTGACGTACAATTCATCAATTACTCGAGGTGATTAATATATATCATAAAATAGTGAATTTTCAGGTAGAATTTGATTTAAGTTTTGGAGCCAAAGAAGTTGCATTTTATGTCATGACAACTCGAAAATTTTCAAAGGGAGCCTTATCATGGTTCCTTCTCTCGCTGGAGTGGTATTACATACCCCCCGAAACTCATACACCGGTTGTCCCCCCCCCTCCCCCGAAATCAAATCCCAGCTACGCCACTGATTATTCATTATGGGTATCTACCACAAAAAAAACCATGACCAATACTAAAAAGAAAAGAGCCATTCCATCATTTTAAACTTTACAATTTTCATTCAAAATCTCTAATTTCTGCCGGTTTTTATAATGTACATTTTTTTTTTGAGGATGAAGCCCGCATAGGTCTGAGACCTGTGCGTGGGTAATGAGTTGGATGATGGTGATTTATGAGTTGGACCTACAGTTTTACGTGGGTTCCGAACCACCGGGAAGTGATTTTACAGCAGAGAACAGTGTCTTTTTTGCTGGCCAATCTAATCGGTCACCGTTACAAACAGGACCTACGAGAACGCAGCTTATCTCTAACTGATTGAACAAATACCTGCTACGGCTCGCGGCTATCACTTCCCTTAACCCAAAACGGCTTGCATAGTGAAATAAAATACTTATTACAAAAAAACAGTTCAAGCTTGGTAAAAACAAATAACATAACACAACAATGGGTTTAAGAGTGTTAAATAGATATAGAACCGAAAGTAATGTTCCTATCCATTTATTCACAAAAATTATAAAGAATAATACAATAAACATACACTATTAAGCCACGGGATAACACAAAACGGCTTACATAGTGGAATAAAATACTTATTACAAAAAACAGTTCAAGCTTGGTAAAAGCAAATAAAATTAAATTACTTTTGTTTTTTAAATTCCGGTAATGAATCAGTATTGATATCACAACTTTCAAACATCATATCATTATATAATTGTAACATACTTAGAAAAAAAGATTTCTGTATATGTAAAAGATTTCTGTGATAGTAGTATAGTGGAGTAGATAGTGGGAAAAAATAAAAAAAAACCAGAAATACGAGTAGAATCGAATATCAATGGACAAGTACAATAATAGCACACGAATTGTCTGGTCATCCGCTATCTGAGCATTGCAACTAATCGGACAAAGTATAAAAAATCGGTGTTTCCAAGGTGTCACAAGTCATCTCGGCTAGCAAATGCCCCGGTTTGCAACGGCACTGAGCGTTCCTGTGATTTATACGGTCGTAGCTTATAGTCTATAAAGTACTGGCACCCAGACAGATTTATTGCTTATGTTAATATAATATTTAACACTAAAAAAGAACACATTGTAGGAGACACTCTTCGGACTCGAAGTAAATCCATTATTGTCTGTATATATGTATGGTTGTGATTTGTTCCAAACGTGGTCACAGCTGATAAATTATACGATTCAACTCGACCGGCCTTAAATTTTGTTTTTCTTTGATTGTTTGCCCTAATAGACAGGCTGGGGCTTTCTGTCGCCTTTAATTCGAAGACGAACGGTGGTCTCACACGTCTCATTGGATTAAGAGTATCAGGACCATGGTGAATCTCTCACACATCAACCACAACCGAACTATACTATAAATTTAAATGAAATTATATCTGCCTGATTTTCTCGATGCACTCGTAACAATGATGAGAAATGTATTGTTGAATAGAAAATATGATGTATCGGGTACAAAATGAATATTCCAATTCCTTATTGAATAAAAACATTTATGAAATTTCTTCATATCTCCACTTGATAGTTGAACGTTCAATATTATTACAGAGGAAAAACAGAGTGGAGAATATATGTTTTTCAAATAACCCTGTGCTAGAAGAGCTCTGAAAAATCCGTGCAATTAAACTGAAAACTCCAGTTCAGTTCATAGTATTTAAATGGTTGGACACCGTTGAAAATCTATTGAATCGAAATAAAGAGGAACACAATATTGCCTGGTTTTTGAGAGTTGGATGCATTTCCATTTGACTTATGGTGAATTCTTTTTGAAGTTGTAGGAGTATTTTTTTATTGCTGATGATGCCCACATGAGTCAGAGACTTGTGCGTGGGTAATGAGGTGAATGACTACACGTAAATGCCTGACGGTGGAGCGGGATTCGAACCCAAGACCGCTTAAACGACAGCAAGTTGAAGCTGCGACGCCCCAACCAAGTGCGCTAAGCGGCCCGCCAAAGTATTTATTTATTAGTATTTATTAAGTATTGTTTTTCAAAATGGCTGGCTATAATTGAGAATTCTATTGAATTATAATAATGTTAAAAATGGCCTATTCCTTTCAAATTGAATACATTTCTATATAGATTCAAGTGAACTCTAATTGAATCATGTTCAAATTTAATCATCAATAAATACAACCAGGATCTTTCTTTAGATAAATGGGGTACTCCACTCAATCATCAATCACATTCCTCGATCCACCAATTCAGCTGAAACAGTTTCATTGTAGATTTTGAAATATGCAGAGGACAATACAAAAAAAAACATTTCTATTTCATTAAATTTGATTTATCTTTTTGTATGAACTCAACTGAGATCTCTACTAGGAGCGGCCCCAGCTCGGGTGTTTGGGGAGGTTCACAAATAAGGAATTGGTTGACTTTTTTGTGATATTGTCCCCCTAACCCTTTTCCAATAAGTTTCCGATTTTGGGGGACCATGACCTGCATGATCCCCCCCCTGGAACCACCCTTGATCTCTAAATTAGTCGAAATTAGCCGTTCGAAGAGAGCGTTCGTTTATGTAGAGTTTTGATAAATCCGTTTGACTATTCTTGCTTCTTTCTTATTTTTCGGAAGATGAAGCCCACATAGGTCTGAGACCTGTGCTTGGGTAATTAATTGGATGATAGTGATTGATGAGTTGGACCTACAGTTTTAGGTGGGTTCCGAGCCACCGGGAAGTGATTTTACAGCAGAAAACAGTCTTTTTTGCTGGCCAATCCCATCGGTCACCCTTACAAAGAGCGCCCAGGAGTTTCGTAGCTTATCTCTGATTGAACAGATACCTGCTACGGCACTCGGCTATCACTTCCAAACACAAGTCTTTGTTCATTCTTTGTTTTTCTATTGCAAGTGATTTGAGCAAAGGCACATTGTAGTACGGTAGTTCATTACCTGCATCTAATGTTATCTGCGTCTTCCTTGTTATGGCTGCGAAAATAAATTCCACTTCGGATGTAGCCTGAAGGAGACTACTAATCGCAGAATGTCGGAAGACGAATGGTAAAAGTAGCGGTATTTCCATGTCTGCAAGAATTCAAAGGGAGCTGCAGGAAACAAATTTCCAGGTAACGACACTTCTATCGATAATCTTAATGGTTCGAAAATGTTAAAGCTTCTACATTATTGAACACTAAAGTTTCGAAAATCGAGTCTGTAGCTGAATTTCTGTCCGCTAAATACAATGACTTGCTTAGTTAGAGTGATGCGTGATGAAAATAAAAAATCGTCAAGCAACATCTCCAACCTAAAAAAGCAGCTGAAAAAGTTGCTGGTAATACATTTTTTCTGATTCTGACACTGCCATTCAGAGTGACATTTAGAATGTTACGGGCTCTATCACTAAAATTATTCTGGCAACACTTGAAATTAACACTCTCACTTTATTTACACAAATTACTTACAACACGCACTAATTAGAAGAAAACTTATTAGAAAAAACAAATCAATAACGTTAGCTAATAATGAATTTTTGGTACAAAAATTAATTACCAACTATGAATACGCCGATTGATAATTTAATTAAGAACTATCTAATAAACTGTTCAATGAAGTAAGAAGAAATCTCCATGAATAGTTAAACACTGAATAAATAAATGGAACACTTACAAAGCACAGTCTGTGACAGTATTTGATAATCCCAATAATAGCACTGAGTATTGTCCAAGAATTAACCTCATAAACTCCGAGCTCATATATTCAGAGCACTTGTTATGCGTAAGCACAATGTCTATTTCAAATGTCACTGGAAATGATTGTTGTGAATAGCAAATGATAACCAACTCCTGTTTATGTGAACTACTCCTTATATATTGCTTGAAAGTATTCCAGGAAATTCTGAAAGCCGATAGCACAATCTGGAGCATTCTCTATTGTGTGAAAATAGAGATGCACCTGCCAAATAGGAGTGAGAGACACATATTGGGAGAAAAAGAAAACAAGTGTCAATTTACAATCTCTTTGAAGCACGTGCCATTAATGAATGGAAGCGATGTTGACAAAAACCAGTAGTGTCGACTATTGTTTTTCTTGCATTCATAACAATAATACTTTAATAAGTGTACAATAAACTTTTAAATTTTTCTTATTCTTTTATTTATTTTATTATGTATTCTCTTCATTTAACTTCTTTACTCAGTATACTTTCTGATCCTCTTGTTTTCCTTTTATCACTTCATTTTTTATCATCTCTTGTTCCCACTATTATTGTTGTATTGTCTATTTAATTACTTTCTTTCAAGTAGTACTGATGTTATTTAATTCTCATGTAGTACTTGTAATATTATTTGTGTATGGGCACGCCCTGAAAAACCTACGGGTTTAGGAGAACCTTTATTGTAATTATTCTGTAAATTAAATTGCTTATTTGTATGTTTTAATTTCTATTCAAATTCAATTAATTATTGTACTCTTCTAGTATTTGAATAAGTGGTCCATCCTATGTTGATGATTATGCTGTGCAGTTTTCATGCCTGCTAGTATTTCCTCATAACACCTCAAGAAAATATAAGGGAAGCTGAGTGAGATGATTCAACCGTCGAATCCTAAAATTATTGAATCTATAAAATAAATGATACAATAGAAATGGAGCAAACCGCGAAAGTCAATGACAATTTTTGGAATTTTCCAGCAATAAGTGGGCTGATTCGAATATTTCCACAGTACCACATCCAGGACACAATACACCAGGGTATTGTTGGTGGTGGGCTGATGCAGAGCCGTAGGAAGGCTTAGCCACAGCTGTTTTAAGTGACGTATGTACAAGTCAGTAAGATATAAACGCTAGGGCTTTTGGGTCCTACGCTAGCTTTTAGCGTACATACAATGGACTGGTCTTGCGTTATAACTTATTTAGCGGAGAGGTAGTTTTTCTAGAGACGCGGGTGCCGGGGACTCGCGCGAAAGACAATAGACCGACCACTTGACCGTCAGCACTGGAACAAGAGCGCTTTATGCTAACAGTAGTCCGTAATAATTTGGTCGGTCGGTAGGTATTAAATTTGTAATGACTTCAAGTTATGACCCTTGTTTGTACTGTATGTGTTTAAGAGCAGTGTACATTGATTCTGTAGAAACTGGCCTTTTGCTTATAAGTTGAATTCGGCCTTTCTTAGGCGACTACTGTGAATTGATGTGATTATAACAGTCAACTTGTGGTTGTAAATCAGAACACAAATCCATACAATCACTGCAAATTCAGGATCTGTTACAACAAGAATATAGATTGATATGCTTCAAATAGATTTTTTACTAATAAACTGTGATTCTGTTTTTCTTTGTAGGACTAGTTGACCAGATTAATATGCTTTCAAGCTGCACTTACGCACATTAAAAGTCTTATTATTCTAATCCATTCTAAATATACGGTAACAAATGTGAATAAGGAGATATTTTGGGTTTTTTTTTCGTTATATTTTAGTTTGTTGAAAGATATTTTCAGTCAAGGGTAAAGTTATTTGGTTAAGCGACTCACCCTTCAGCACAAACTTGACTTAGAGAGGGGTGAACCATCTTTTTTTTCATTCTAAAATCATTATTAGTTTAATATCCTATATTTATTTTGCCTTGAATATTCTATAATTTTATTTTATTTATTTATTTTTTATCTATTTATGGGATATTTTATTCGCTTATTTAAAAAAATAAAAGTTTATTTACTTTATTGTATACTTATATATTTTGCATCTTGGAATGTCATTTTGTCATTGGGTCTTATTTGAAAAAGTATTGTACATTTTAATTGGTTGAATAAGAATGAAAAAATCTACAAACGGTTTTTTGTGAACAGTAGACCTCACTCGCCCAACACTTCTCACTCAAAAGGGGATGATATTTTCAAAAAAAAGTTCAAGAGCACTGTCGACTCAATTTTCATTGCTCAATCTTCCATTAATGATAGAAACTGCAAAAATCAATATTAAGTCCAAAATTTTTGACGCCCGCTAGAATTCACTTCTTGTACCCAATAAAGGGTTACTATGTATTTTTAGCAGCTCTGAATATAAGCCTCCAATCATAATAAGCAAAAATTATCTATTAACAAAAACGTTGAAAATTTGTGTATTCCCCCCAATTTTTCAGTGAAATTCAGGTTGGCCACTGCCTTCGATGGGCATTATTTTTCTAAATTTTACAAATGGAAGTCTACGTGATGAGAAAAAAATTCTCAATATTTGAGTTTTTAAAATTATCTCACTCCCCACCCCCCTTAATATTTGAGGAGTCATTAAGTGCCGAGTGGTCAAGTTAAAATTGAGACCTCACTACGTTTGGTAAAGATAATTGACCGAACGTGGTAAGGTCTTAGTTTTAACTGAGACATTTTGTTTGCCTGTCTGTATGTATGCTACGCGATTACATGTTACACAATGGTCATGAAATTTTGAATAAATGTTTCTTATTCTTAGGCTGAGTGATTGAGTTGAAAGGTGCTCTGGAACTTTATTAAAAAATATCATTCCCTTTTTAGTGAGAAGGGTTGGGCGATTGACATCTACCAGAACTGCTAGTTATCATTCAAATGTTCTATACTAAATATTCTATTTTTGCATCAATAAAGGCATTTATTTATTATTTATTGAAATCCAGATCTTGTTTTGGTTATGAACTGTAACTGTGACAATTGCTAGAAACATCTCAAACGGGTGGGGGCAACAGCCAGAACCCTCACTCCACCAACGATAATAATTATAGTACCTTAGATACTATCCTTGATCTCCATTACATCCCCGTCGATAGTTGTAATCTAGATTACTTTTTAACTTTCTTTCTGCATACTCAACCAATCACTTCACTGTAAATATATCATGTGAATTTATTTTACAAAAAAGAAATCAAGGAAATCCAAAGTCAGAAGCTGAGTGACAGTGATTGAGATTGGCGATCAGTAGAGTCTACCTTTGCAGTAGTAGCAGTAGAATAGAATAGAATAGAATAGAATAGAATAGAATAGAATAGAATAGAATAGAAAAATCTTTTAATCATTCAAAATTATATAACCTTAAGCTAACCTGCAAGGTTGCTTGACAAGGTTCAATACAACAAATCAAATTTCTTTTTACAATAAAAATTTCCGAAAAATTATTTTTACAATATTAGAATTTAACAATCAAATTAATACTGTTTTAAAATTACAATTGTTGGCTCAGCTCTCAATTACAACATAAAATAATAACTTCAATCAACCTGAATAAATTAGTTATTTCTCCATTAAATGAAATTGCTTAGGAATAACTGAACTAAACATTATCTAACGTATAATGATTAAGCCAAACCTTTAAATTTCGATTCAACAATTTCATATTTAAAAACCTAGTGCAGCACTCAGGTAAATCATAAAATATTTTTGGAACAATATACAGGGTGGGGGAAATGTTTGGAAACGGCTTAATATTTCATATACAAAGGTGATTTTGCGGTAGGTATGATTGAGGATCCTACTCAAATTGAAAATACTATTTTACTGTGACTTCAAAAATCTGGTCCGCCATCTTGGAACCGCCATTTTGAATGTAACTTTTTTTTTTTAAATAGGAAGGGGGTCATGCGATACATGATTTCAATACAGAATTTTAAGACAAAATGAATGCCGAAAACCGCACATCGATATGTCAAACCGTTTCGGAGATATTTACATTATTAATCGATACCATGAAAAGCAGAAATGAAATAAATAAGTACATTAAAATCTTACCTATCAAATTTTTTGTTAATAGTGTTTGCTAATGAACATTAAAACCCAATTATTTTAATAAATGTTCAAACTGTTTTCCTTCAGCTGTTTGACAATGTGCTAATCTTAAATAATAGCCATCAAGCACATTTTATGATTTATTAAATTGTGTCAAGTTCTCATAAATGAATAACCTACGCTCATTCTTATTATTAAAAAGCATATCATAATTGATTTATTTTTATAGCATATTTATTTTTAAAAGCATATCGTAATTGATAAATTGATTTTTTTTTAATCCTGGCCAATTTTTTCTCCCAAAATATCCACTATTTTTTTCTTGGGCAAATACTATCTTATTTTCTTTATTCTAGTTCAGTAGTCAGATATCAAACATATGTACAAGTTGTGAAAATCACAGCTCCATATCTCACTTCCAAAATAAGTGTACCTAAGTAATAAAAAAAAAGTATAGCCTACATCACTTCACAAAGACCCTTATCTTCACAATAATCAGAAGTCCAAAACTCAGTAGTATATGTACAATGTTTACTACTGCCCCGAATATGGGACACAAATCTGACAAATTAACCAAAGCTGTAATGTCTGTGTAAATTTCAAACTCCATTGATTTAGTCAACTGTAGAGGGCAATTGTACGATAATACAAACAATATGACAGGTGTGTACAGCAGCTTGCAAGCTAGAATAAAGGATGAAAATCCTAAAGTATTGTTTGTCCCTTGATCGGCTCATTCATTGAATCTTGTGGGCTCATGTGCTGCAAGTTGCTGTCTGGAAGCATGTACCTTCTAATTCAGAACATTTACACATTTTTTGTTGCATCTACTAAAAGATGGGAATCTATACTTTGCTTAGTCAAGATAAAAGTAACACACTCGAGGGTCATCAGAAACAAAGTGAAGTGCTTGTAAAAGTGCATTTAAAGCTCTATCTGAAGACCTACAGAGTGTGATTCTGAGTTTAGAGACATATGAAAACTCTAGTTAGGAGTGAAGCAATGGGACTCCTGAAATGCTTGAATAGATTGGAGACAATGATTATGAATGAACTTTGAACCGATATATTGAACAGATTTGAACCAGCTAGTCAAACTTTGCAAAAAGTGAACACATCCCTAGAGAGAGTAGTTAGATTGTATGATTCTTGAGTAATTTTTGTTGACTCTCTTGAAGGCATTTTTCATGTATATGAAAGGGCCAAGAAACGGTGTGATATAGAGTGTGAGACGTGTTACAAAAGTCAGAAAAAAGGAAAATCCAGCAGATGAAACCAATGAAAATGAAGTCATCCTTACAGGCTGTGATAAATTTAGAGTAGAAACATATTATGTTGTTCTTGAGAAACTTAAGTTAGTTTTTACTAAAGCGAAAAAACCCTTATGATGTTCTCAGTCCAGATCTGTTATAGATAAGTTCTCAGTTTTTAAGAATCTATCATTGTCTTTAGCTGAAACTATTATGGATCGCGCTGAAAAACTTAAATCTTTTTATAAAATTGAACTTGAAAAATCATTTTTAAATGAATGCATACACTTCTCTGGCCTTCTAAAGAGTTGCGGTGTTAAGGACAACACCTTATTGATGATAAAGCTCATAAGAGAACAAAATCTCCAATTGACATTTCCCAACATTGATATAGCTCTTTGTATGTATTTGTGCACAGCTGTTTCAAACTGCTCAACAGAACGTTCATTAAGAATAAGAACTTGCCTTAGACCCAGAATGAATGAAGATAAACTAAACTCATTGGCTCTTCTATACATCGAGGTTGAACTTTTGAATGGTGATCAAATAAAAGTTGAAGCCTTAATAGAGGAGGAGTTTGCAATGGTTGAAAGTGAAAGGAAACCAATGTAAGATGTAAGGAAACATAATAAAGACTTCCTGAAGTAGAAAACATTGATACGTTTATTCTTGTTAATATTTCTTTTTATTCAAGTATTTCAATAATAATGCATTTTTTAGTTCGTAAAAGTATAGACCTTTTCAAAGGTAATAAAAAGAAAGTAACTTAATAGCCTTTTATGGATTCTTTTGATTTAGTTTTTAATTCAAATAATGACCTTGGCACAAATTTGGCATATTTCAAGGGGGCGCTGTCAGAATAGTGCCTAGGGGCGAAAAATGTATAAATCTGTGCCTGACTTTAACAATACCTTGTACTATAATTATTAAGATGGGAGTGAAAAACTGGATATAAATCAAAAATAAATTTAATAATTTTTTTTTGCATACATCATCAAAAATAATCGGTATTTTTGGTACATGAATTTGGAGTGCCTTAGGAAGTCAAACAAGATGAAACCATTCAATTTGTGTCATCGTAAATGGTTAAAAAGTTTATTTTTGTGTGATCTGTAACTCCCATGGGTATAGGAATTTTTGGGATCTGATTGCTTAGGTTTGATAAGCTTAGGCTTACATACGTTAGGTTAGGTTAGGTTTGATTCAGGAGTTGGGTTAGGCTAAAAAAGGTGGGGGAGGAAATTTGAGTGTGAATTGGGAATTAATCTCCCCCCCCCCCATCCAGGAGCGATAGTTCCCGTGGGAACGGGAATTTTTGGGATCTTATAGGTTGGGTTAAATCAGCTTGAACTTACCTACGTTAGGTTAGGTTAGGTTTGGTTGGGGGGTCTCGTTAGGTCAAATAAAGAGTGGGGGGGGGGGGTAAACTGGCCCAGAACTCTCACTTTACAATACTACAATACTACAATATAAAAAATGCAGAAAATATTGAAGTTGCTCCCGGGGCAGGGAGCAATATATTGAAGCCCCCGGGGCCCCACGATACCTAGTTACAGGCCTCAGTTTCCTCCCACTTTTTACGTACGAATCAACGATTTGAGAAAATCTCATTTGTGCGATTCTGGTTGAGTAAAAATATGTTATTGCTAGGGCTACTTGTGTCAACAATCAGTGGAGAACACTAATAATTCTTGACTACTCTTTTCGTGGTTTTTCACAGATGGCCGTGCTTCAATACACGGCTGCTACTGTTTAACGTTCCGGCGGATTTCTTACAATGTAACTCCTTAATTAAATAGAAGGAAAATAGGAGCTCGGATCGTACGAATTCTAATTTAGTAAGAACGGTGTTTAAACAAGTCGATTGCGGAATCGTGGAATGGAAGGGAGAAAGGGATGGAAAGGAAAGAGAAGGTTATCGGCAAACAGAGCCCGCGAACGGAATAATAAAGGAGAAGCCATCTGGAGAAAGCCAGACCTCAAATATTTGAGAGGATTAAAAAAGAAAAACAAACACCGGGCACAGGTAGCCTACATAGGTGTGGCACGGATTAGACCTAGCTGGGCCAAGGAGTCGCGGCCACGGTCTGCAAAAATGCTATATTAATTAAAAAGGGATCTTGCGGGAGAACCGGCAGAGGTCGTAAGTAATTTCGCATTGTTCTAACGTTCGGGGAAGGATTGTGCTAATGAAATATGCACAGCGTTCCCTCATGTTGACCGAGCCCGCTATTTCTACGTGTGCTGCTTGCTGGGTCTCGGTCTGGGTCTACACTCTACACGGCTTGTTTCGGCTCAGGGCTCAGGAACGGCTGTTGCTGTTCTTCGAAGTCCGTCGTCAATCCATCCGCGAAACCCTCACTTCAACTTCTTTGTCAAAGCATCTTGCAAGAACAGGATTTCTGAAAAACAAGTATGTGAAGTAGAGGATCATGCAATCTGCCTGTGTGTGCAGTTAAATGGACCTCTTCTGAGAGATGATTTGAAAATGTCATCTTCCCTTTTCAGTTCAACAGAATAAAATTATTATAAAGTTTCGAGCATTACTAGAATATAATATTATCAATTAAATAGGCCTACTATCACTCACCTTTTGCTCTTAGTAAGCCCATAGAAAGTACTTCTTGAAATTCTCAACCCTAGAGAATTTTATACAGATTGCTTATAAAGAATGATTATTCAATAAAAGTACAAGAATAAAATAATAATACATGTAATACAAAAAAAGAGTAATGGTAATAATGGCATATTCGTGCAATTACTTATTGAGTTAAGTGTTTTACTTTCAATCTAACTTAAAAATGACACTGAATTTCTTATTGGCGTATTGTTTCAGCTCAATACAAACTGGATGGATGATACTCAATTTATTTATTCGTCATCAAAAAAATATAAATAGTACAAAATGAACTTGAGGCTATAAATAAACTTTAACTTGAACAAAATAAACTTTTACATTCTATCACATACTCTTTACATTATATAAATAGTTCATATTGATACTCTAAAAATGGTAAACAAACGAAAAAAATTATAACGAAAAAAGTAATTCTCGCATTGGCAAAAAGCCTGTGCGCGAGATTGGGTCTTATCAAAAAATTATTGAAACTGATTATTATATCAATAACACGCATTTAAATACTCACTATTAACCCCTCACATACAACCCTCCTCCCCCAGCACACACACAACCCCCTTCCCCCAACACACACACATATACCCCCCAAACACATATACACCCATGTGCAAAAAAAAAGGAAAAAGCGACTAAAAAAATTTTTTCAAGAAAAACTGAGAAAAATCAGATGATAAAATAAGTGGTAGTAAAGAAAATGATGAAAAAGGAATTAAGGAATTCAATTACAGGATATAATTTCTTTGTCACTATACTATAAACTATATTGAATTTACGTAATGCATATTGGATCTAATATCTATTACTTTATTATATTTTTCTGTTATCGGCTACTTATTGCAAAAAAAACCTCATCTGGCAAGGAATATTACTATGAAATTTTAAATAGTATGTGATGAATAAATAGAATAGAAAAGTTTTAATTATTTTGACTCTTATTCGGTTGAAGTCAACTTATTCATGTATAATTGTTTCAAAGCAACGATAAAAACGAGTTAATTGAATTTAGAATAGAAGCAACTTTGACTTCCGAACAGAAAGCACACGTATAAATGTTGAAGTAGGAAGTTTGAGTTTGATGTTAGAATGTGGAAGATCAGATTCGAGTCAATCGTGCAGTGTTGAATTCGACTGGATTTAGGGGCAGGAGTCTGAGTTTGGCTGCGAGGAAGGAAGGTGGTTATCGAGGGCTGGATGTATTGATAAAAGGGCATTCAGGGAATAGCTAATCTCAATTAAAGTGAGTTCTAGCGAGTGCGACGGGCCTAGTAAGTCGTCAGTTGTTCCTTCTTGTTTCTCCTTGTCCTGCTTCCTCTCCTTCTTCCTCACTCCTTTGCTGATGACACCTCGCTTTCGCAACAGAAACTCTGGGGAATCGAAATCAATTATTGAGTTTGCCTTGTGTCGGATTAAGTCATTTGTCCCCTGTTCAGAATGCAAGGCGCCGAGCGCGCCTCTTCCTTCAATTAGGCAGATACAGTTCTCCCTTCTCACTCCAGAAACATCAAAAATCGACCGATCAGAATTCAAGTCGAGTGTTTCGACTGCTGCCGACCAACTTCTTGCGTTTCCGCTAATCCTTCTCGTTTCGGCTACAAATTGATACGATTTTTTAAATTGAGATCGGCTGACTCGACTTCTACTCCCACACACAGTCCACTTCCTAAACATTGTCAATTATTGTCTAAACGGGAAGTGCCGACAACATTGACTTTATAATGAAGATTCAACTCATTGTCGTCTGCCTACCCAGCCTAGTTCAGTTACAGCCGTCCATTCAACAGAACTCAATGAATGGTTTATCAGCTTGGATCTCGTAGCTTACTCCCAAGAATAGAAGGTATAAGGTTGAACGTTCATAAAGTTTATTTCTGATAATAATTCAAAATGTTGGGGTTAATGATGATGTCACGTCGTTGCTGGAAAATTTTCAACTCATAATTCTTTTATTGATTTATTTATAATAAATACTTTTAAAAAATACATCAAAAGAGGCTTACAGCAAATGCCAAAAACAAACCTCAGCCAAATTCTTTCTCATAATTAATTCTCAACATATTTTCTCTCAACTTTTTGTTGTAAATTTAACGACTTGCAGTCAGTTTTAGATTGCGAATATATAAAAATGTACTCACACGTGGCCGAACGTTTTCGAGTTGTTGAAACCCATCTTCAAGGCCGCCATGGATAGTAGCTTGTCTTGCTGAATTAAATTCTTGGATTTCTTGTTCCATAACGATCTGCGTCGTCAATATTAACTTTTTGTTGTAAATTTAACGACTTGCAGTCAGTTTTAGATTGTGAATATATAAAAAATGTACTCACACGTGAAGAAGGTCTTAAAGATGGGTTTCAACAACTCGAAAACGTTCGGCCACCTGTGAGTACATTCTTTATGAATTCACAATCTAAAACTGACTGTAAGTAGTTAAATTTACAACAAAAAGTTAATACTAACAACGCAGATCGTTATGGAACAAGAAATCCAAGAATATTTTCTCTCATAATAAATAATTATTGGAAAACGTATAGAACTATGTTAAAATTTGTCTTGTTCTCGTGTTTTATTTTTGGTCAGTGTGGTTCAAATAAATTGCAGAGAACCAAAGTGTGGTGCCTGGTAGCCCAAGGCACACCTCCAAAATAAGATATTTCAAAAAAGAAACAAAAATAAAAAAAAAGGATTTCAAGAGAAATGGACTATGAAAGAAAACAGAAGGTCAAGTACCAATTCTCAACAGTAGGTCCCTATACCTTCCAATACCTTCAATACCTTCAATAGGTCCAATACCTTCTCAACAGAAGGTCAAGTACCAATGCTCTATTCGAACTTCAAATAACAGTACGGAAACAAAATATAATAATAACTGTTGGGATTACTATAGGAATGGGAACATGTGATTCTAATATGAACTGATAAACTGATTTACAAAATCGGCAATGTGAATACTCTGAAAGCAAATAGAATATTTAAGTAGCAATGAAATGGACACGTATTCAAATTGTCAACTAGAATTAAATACTGTAGGTATTATTCTTGTATTATAAACGTGTACGTCAAAATTTTGGTTAATATGACTCTTTTTTACACATAAAGTAGCTTCATACACATATAAGCAAGGTACATTTAGGAGACCAAGTGAGATAAACAATTATAAAATCCTATACACTAGTTACCAAATTTTTTTTTTGAGGTTAAGCTCACATAGGTCTGAGACTAATTATTTCATCAATTAGTTGAGGTGAGGCTTGATTTTGATGTGAAAGAAACTCTTGTACATTATAAAAAGCTTCATGAACGAAATATTTTTTCACCTATTTAAATATTTCTATGTTTTGGAGACTTTAAAAACGGCGGTAGCTTGTTGTAGAGTTTCCTACCAATATAACAATGTAGGTTTTTGTTCAAATAAGCTACTATCGTGACTCACCAAGTGATAATCCCTCGCCTTCTTGTATTATAATCGTGTAACTTTTCGTCATTTAATCTAGCAAGCTGTCGCATGACAAATACCCCTGATGAGATTTTACAACATATTTTCTCAATGTATGGAGCCCAGGTCAATCGCCTATCCAACAAAACTCCTAGAAATTCAATGTTTTCTTCCTGATCTCACATGAAAATGTTTTATTCCAAACCATAGTTTGTCAACACAAAAACACCGAGTAACCAAAACCAAAATACTGTAATTGACATTTTAAAAAGGGTTAGAGGTGGTGAAAATTCTACTTTCCAATGGTAACATACATCTACACAAATGTCAGACATGTAACATGAAATGAATGTTTGGTATAAGTTATGGATTTTAACTGCCTTGATGAGATGAGTAGAGTGAGCTATCACACGTTGAACAGATGAAAGTTACAATTGAAAAGTAGAATTTTCACTCCTTTAACCTTTTTTAAAATGTCAATTATTTTGGTTTTAGCCTACAATCGGCTATTTTAGAGATTCCTGGAATAGTAAAGCTTTTATTGGGCCTTATAATATTATTGAATAATTAAACTTGCATATTCAGATAGCAAAATTGTAAGGATGTAATTCAGCATTAAATTATGAAAGCTTGGACAAATTTAGTTTAATATGATAGAAAATATTCGACATAATATTTTGTCAAATAAGGTGTGAAATTTCTTTCTAGGGTAAAATAAAGTCCGAGTAAGCAAGTTTAATTTTTTTCTGAAAATAATTCAGAGAAAACGTTACTATCCCACAAATCTGTAGGGTAGCCTATTGTGGAAGGCTATTTTTCTAAAATAGTAAAGGCCTAATTAAAAATTAAATAGGCTTAGTTAAGTTTTCTAGTTTTCAACTCAAGTGAAATTCCAGTGTGAGACAATGATTAATCACATTATATCGCGATTTAGCCTACTATCATGCTGCCTTCCGTGACATAGGACATCACTTAGGTTTTGTGTGAATAAGTAGGGTTATAATTGTGAAATATTGTATAATCGTGCTCTATTTGTAGAGAACTCATATCCCTCGACGGCGTCCATTAGAAAATGTACTTATATACGTTTATCCAATAGTTATGATAGATTTTCTATTGATTCTCCATGATAGCGTGCGCTAGAAATTTGAGTTATAACCCACACCCACCCACACCGGGGGTACGCCTATGCTTATAAATACTGTAATAAACCGTTCAAATGATAAGAATTGATCTATAGTACTAATAAAGCTCAAATCATAGTCTGTTTTAGCCAAATTATCGCAATTTCTACAAAAGCTACATTTGTGTCTACTCATGCATGAAGTGGTCTGCTTGAGTTAAAAAAATTTATTTTATGGTTTAGATTGTTGCACAAGAGTGCACAATAAGCCGTTATAACTACAATAACTACAATAACTACAATAACCACAATAACTACAATAACTACAATAACTACAATAATAACTACACAATAACTACAATAATAACTACACAATAACTACAATAAACCGTTTAAGTGGTAAGTGGTTGTACCGTAAATATAGAAATTCAATCTACAAACATTTCGACTCGTTTTAAATCATTGTAGCTCCATTCTCATGCATAGTATATGTGAACAAACATTATTTGAAGATCCATGATTTCCTAACCGAGTTTCTGGTTGATAGTGTAGGCTATCCAACTGACAAGTTAGCAGTGGTTGAATTGAAGAATGAAAATGCTTTCTCTTGAAGAAATGGTGTGAATGTTGGGGAGGGGGGAGCCGGGATATGGTGGAAACATTGAAGATCGAGATACGGCAGATCGATCTGAGGAAGAGTGGAGGAGCTGCTTCACCAGTCGTTGGTAAGACCGCCACCACTCTTCCTATCAAGATGCTCGAGGAATAATTAGCTAATGCGATTAAGTGAAGAACTCGATTCCGTCTCTTCACACCCTAGCGCTGCTCGCCAAGCTGTAAGGCATCCCTTTCCTTATGAAGCTTGTTGAATTTAACACCTTGAAACACTTGTGCTCAATATTCCCCTCTCCCAGCCGGTACTTATTGTCTTTTCAAATATTGTCTCTGAGTTCTTACAAGTGAGCGAGAGGGTAAGAGGGTAAGAGAAAGGCTGCAGATGAAAGGTGGCAAAGGAGGCCGCATTTAAGGCGTACACTCCATCTCAAAAACGACACCTTCTCTTTCTTCTTCACATTATCCTTCTTCCTGTTCACAACGTTATCTTGCCTATCTTGCCGTTCCTCTTTCATTCCTCAATTATTCTTTCGCATTCTAATACTCATTGCCAACCCATTCCTGTTGACAGAATCTTCTTCATTATCACCTAACTGTTGAGAATACTCATTCCTTCTCATACTTAGCAGTTCCCCCACCTCCAAGATGTATTCACAGTATTGTCCAACGCCACAGCGCGGTTATTTCTCTACAAGCTATATGAATTTGGAGGTGTAATGAATGCAGACTGCTTCTATTAAACGGGGACAGATTGATCGAATGCCATATTGCAGCTTTTGGAAGATCGCAATGAGAATACTACCTCATAGTTTACCAGGGTAAAATTTCATGTTTTTCGGTGTTTTTGTGTTGACAAACTATGGTTTGGAATAAAATATTTTCATGTGAGATCAGGAAAAAACATTGCATTTCTAGGAGTTTTGTTGGATAGACGATTGACCTGGGCTCCACACATTGAGAAAATATGTTGTAAAATCTCATCAGGGGTATTTGTCCTGCGACAGCTCGCTAGATTGAATGACAAAAAGTTACTTTTTACAGATTACCATGGGCTCTTACTGTCACATATTAGGTATGCTATCTTAGTATGGGGTAATTCATCAAAACAAAACCTTGATAGGGTGTTTAAGATCTAAAAGAAAGCGGTTAGGTATATGGAAAGAGTAAATAAATTAGATTCATGTAGGCGTTCTTCAAGAGACTTGGTTTCTAAACTGTACCCTGCTTATATGTGTATGAAGCTATTTTATATGTAAAAACGAATGATATTAACCAAAATCTTGACGTACACGATTATAATACAAGAAACCGAGGAGATTATCACTTGGTGAGTCACAATAGTAGCTTATTGGAACAAAAACCTAGTTATATTGGTAGGAAACTCTACAACAAGCTACCGCAGTTTTTGAAGAGTCTTGAAAATATGGAAATATTTAAAAAATATCTAGTTGATAAAGATTTTTATAGTGTACAAGAGTTCCTTTTACATCGAAATTAAGCCTCACCCCAACAAATTGATATAATAATTATGGTAACTAGTGTATAATTGTGTTAATCTGACTTGTCTTATACTCCTTAACTGGAGTCTCCAAGACGTAATCTACAAAAAAAAGGGAGCTATTAGTTTACCTCATAGTTTACCGAATTCACCATTTTCTGTAAAGGCTTTCTCATCATTCTTATATTATGATTTTTTCCTATTTAAAAATCTTCACCTTTTTTACTTCTTTCTTTTCCATTCCTCCCTTTTTCCTATAATTTTCAATTCTCCCCATTTAATGAACTTCTCCATTTTTTGCTTCTTATTTCCTCCTAATTGAACAAAGGCGGATAATACTGAATATTTCTGAGTCGTGGATCTGCTTCTCATTTCCTTCTAATTTTTCTCTTTCTCCTAGTCTCAACATAATTGATAAAGTCGATAGTCCAATTGAACAAAGGCAGATAATACTGAAATATTTCTGAATGTTGATCACTTGGCTCGTGGGTCGATGAAAAACGCAGCAAAATGAGTGACAATCTGCGAACGACAGGACACATGAACATTGACATTTGATTTCTCTGGCCTACTGTATAAAATGATTTTAGGCCTCGGCCACGTAGACCTATGAGCGGCGAACGGTAAGCGGTAAGCAGCAAGACCGCAAGCCGTAGCAGGTATCTGTTCAATCAGATAGAGATAAGCTACGTTCTCGTTGGTCCTGTTTGTAACGGTGACCGATTAGATTGGCGAGGAAAAAAAAGACACGTTCTCTGCTGTAAAATCACTTCCCGGTGGTTCGGAACCCACCTAAAACTGTAGGTCCAACTCATCAATCACCATCATCCAACTCATTACCCACGCACAGGTCTCAGACCTATGTGGGCTTCATCCTCCAATATAAGAGAGAAATTTTATGTCCAGAGTAGGCATTAAGCGGCATGGATTTGCTGTTTTGCCGCTTACCGCTCGTATCGTGATTCATTCAATATAGCAAATTCAATGCGATAAAATTTGAAATCAAATTTTAATGCAATAGAGATCTCAAAAAAGTTTGAATAGGCTACTAACTAGTTATTATAACAGTAATAATCTTCTTAAACTAAGACAGAAAGTAGTTTTCTTCAAACATAGAATAATCTTTGAAGGAGAGTTCATTCTTTCAATAACTGGCTAAAGTTTTTTTCGAACTTTGTGATATAATAGAATTTTTACAATTGACAAAACTTGACAAGTGTCATTTGAATGAAATTTCTAATGTACGGTGCATAAATGGGTTGACGCTCGTCAAAGAGAACAATGAAGTCTCATTCCAATATGATAATATAATGTAGGTAAAGGTACTTATGTTGAATTAGAATAACTAGAAATAACAAACTCAGAATGTTTGTGGATTTAGTCTATAAAATAGTCTCGTTGCATACTAAGCATGTTGTGAAATTTGTTAATTTGTTTATTTGTTAATTCATGAAATTAAACAGTTTCTACAAATTTCCTACAATAACACCCCATATTTTTTGAAGAAAAGTACTCATCAGTCTATTCTGGGAGATAATTACTGCAGAACCAACTAACATACAAGAAAATAAATTTTAATTTAATTTAAAATTAATAACTCATCAATCACCATCATGCAGCTCATCACCCACGCACAGGTCTCAGACCTATCCTCAAAAAAAAATTTCGAAGTTCCTTATAAATGTCAAATTTTAATGCTGAGAATTTCGAAGTTGGTTATTTCATTGGAAGTTATCGTTTAACATTTAATACGAATTGGAATATCTTCCAAAATGACTTGAACTCAAAACTTGATTTAATTTAAGAATTTTTTGGAAATTCCTATTGAATTTTGAAGATCTTACTGATTATACTGGTAATTCAAGGCCAGCAACTGCGGTTATTCATAGATAAAATACAGGAGGTTTCATAAAATGTGTGGGCAAAGTGGAATACTATTTTTTTATTGCTTATGATGCCTACATGAGTTCGAGACTTGTGCGTGGGTAATGAGGTGAATGATTACACATAAATGCCTGACGGTGGAGCGGGATTCGAACCCACGACCACTTCAACAACAGCAAGCTGAAGTTGCAACGCGCCCTAAACCAACTGCGCTGAGCGCATTATGAGTTGTTTTCCTCTATTTTAGGGAAAATAGAATATTTAGATATATAATTGATGGAAACATAAGATACTGTACTTAATTTAAGCCCAAAGATCTGCATTATCTCTGATAAATGGATGTGTATTGTTTCATATCATGTGTATTGATTTGGTGAACGACCTCGTTGCATGGAAAATGGACCATCACAGACTCATATAGCACGCTTTGCTACTTTTGTGACTTGGCTCTCTTTCATGTGAACTATTCCACCGCTCGTTCACGCAGTTTAATAATAAGGGAGCAACGAAGGCAAGCATTCGCTATTTGACTGCAATAAATAGCGGGTCAACGAGATACCATAGCGTGCTGAGAGCAGGGCTTCACCGAAAAAGACAAAAGCAGAAGCATCGATTCGAATCAGAGTTAAACCGATTTGAAATGCCGATACCACCAAACTCACTCGTATCTGCTTCCGTAACTCAATGAAATAATAGGTTTTAGTCAACAATAGGAACGGTCCCTAGCTTTACACTGAAGGATGATGAATGGTCATTTGTATGAATCTGTTTGTTAACAGATAGCAGCTTCAAAAGTTAATTCCACACCAGTTCTGTATGTCATAATTATTATTGCAGACGTATAGTGAATAACTATTGAGTTCCCTATCTGAGGTCTTATGGCCAATTGCGCAGACGCCAACAAAAAAAACCTATCCAAGATCAGTTTTAGACTGAAGGTTTCTATTTGACCAGAGATTTTGATCGAAGTTCAATTGGGCGCCATACTTTGATAACTGAATCTTCATTATTCACTATGAATGGAATACTCCAATGAATGAAACTCCAATAAATGAAACTCCAAAAACGTGAGAATCTGATCTGTACAAAATTACTAACTCCTAGCATATATATAGCGTTAAAAATGCCCCACTGTTAAGTACAATGAGTATTCACATTGGCCTTTTCACGATGAATGACTTACACCATGGGAACATTTTCTGGTGGGGCGTAAAGTGACCAACGTTATAGTAAAATTATAGAAGATTAGCAGAAGGAACAGAAAGGATTTCCACCGTTTCCGGATGTCTTCCGTACTGTATCATTATAATATGTTTACTGAGGCCATACTCTGTTCACTTATTCCCCCTCATACTCACTCTTTCTCCTGCTCATTCATCCCACTTCTCACTCCTTTTCATACTTTTTCAGTTAATTTGAAGAATGACGATGGCACTGTTGATGACAGAATGACTGTTGAAGACAGAGATGCTCCTATCTCTTTGTCCATCAATCACACAATGGAATACAATTATGTCGATAGATCTCTATACCCATTCCATTCATCAAGCACCTGCTGCTTTCAACAAGAATAGAAAATAGCACTATATACAATCTGTAATACGGTAGGACTTGATCATAACTTATTTTAGAAATTTTAAATTCTGTTTCGAAAAAGAGAGAAAGAAAAATAAATAATCAATTATCTGTTCACAGCATAGCTATACAAATAAGAGTATACAACCTAATTTAACAAACATGAATCCAGAGTATTAGATGTAACACACATATTGAAGAATACTTCAACATTAGAAAGATAGAGGAACAATTTTATACAAAACAAAATGTAGTACAACATTAACTCGAATTAGAATTCTAAACAAATAAAAGCAGGTAACAAGCACATAGAATTATCCTGAATGTCTCAATTCTTAATATCCTGATCACAGTAGGTGAACCCAAATACTATATCAAACAATTATATCATCTTCAGTCTAAATACTTCTTCTCACAAAAAAAGAGAGAAAGAATAATTATTGTAATATTAAAACGGCCGGTTGCACTCACATTGAAAAAAATCATTCCCGATCACTCAACCCGAGATCTATTTGATTCGAGATTTGCGCTGCAGAAAGGGCGGTTTGTTTGTGATAGACGATTTAGATTGGAACAGAGATTTTGTAGAAAGTTCAATTTGACAGCATTGAAATTGAAGTTTATTTTCATATCATGATTAAAAATGTAAGTTGATAATTATTTCATAAGCTGTCATATCTTAATACTGTATATTGGCCAATCATTCAAAAGTCTTGTTGTTACTTATACTCAGCGCTATGAGCAATATTACACTGATGAGTGAGCTGAGCAATGCTCGGAAAGAGTATGCAATGCTGAGCATAGCATTAATCAGGGATCAATGATTTAATTTACGAAATTTGGCCCGATAATCTCCAGTCAAAAATTTGCTGGAGATCAGCTTTCACCTTTCACCTCTTGTTCAACCTTTGTGCATCGAAATTTTCCTGATCTTAGATTAGTTTGACCAATGATCGAGAATGAAATGTTGATTGGTGTTAGTGCAACCGGCTATAAGAGTAGTGCACATGTATATATGCATGTATAGTACCTTAAACGATTACCGTAGACACATTTTTTGTCAGAATATATAAATTTAATTTTTATAAGATTTTTAGTAAGCCTTGTGTTTTTGGGGGTGATTTTATAAGAGGAATTTTTTTAACTCTCTCTCCAGACTCAACGTTATGTTTTGGTCCAAACAGCCTACTACCTAAACGTGGAGTGAGGTAGTGCACATGAAAATTAAAAAGTAAACAAAAATACTGTACAAGTGTCTATCTGCAATGTCATGTGGAGGAAAAATGATTTTTCCTACAGTGAACCGAAAAAGTGCCTATTTTTTCAACTAACTTTAGCACGCAAAATAGTCTATTCCTGCACCAGTGCGGGAAAGTTAATTCCAGTGCGCGAAAGTACTTTTCCGCACTCTAGATTTGCAACCTAACAACACAAAACAGTGAGCATGTAATACGCAGGTTCCCTATTCTGCATTCAAAAATAGGTTGGCTACTCTGCTTCAGCTACGAAATATAGCTGTAGTTGTACGACGAAAGTCAGCTGTAGTTGTTGTTGAAATCGATTTGATTCGAAGATAGGTTATGTATGTCCTGTTTTGTTCTGTTTAAATTACTTTATACGCTACTGTAGGAAAAATCTAATTTGTAATTCGAGCGCAAAGTATTGTTTCTGCACTCAAAAAACTTATTTCACTCGCCTACGGCTCGTGAAAAAAAACTTTTTCTCTCGGTGCAGAAAAACTCTAGTTAAACTATAGAAAAACTAGTTACACAAATAGCTAGTTTCAATACAATACAAGAGCCTTAACTTGAACAATTATTAACAAGCAACACTTGAGAGATGGAGCAAGAGTTAGTTGCTCATGAGATTGATTAACTTAATGCTATCAACACTGTAACGTTAATAATGCCAATGAGTAGACTATTGGTTTTTGGTAGTTAGAAGCACTTTGAGGGAAGTCCTGGAATTCCCTAATTGCGTTATTATTACGGCGACGGTGTTGGCTTAGCAGCACTGAGAGGGGACTGAAGTTGGTCAGGGGTGGTGATTGACAGACAGGTAATCACTTCACTCGGTTGTAACGTTCTGATCAAAATAGAGAACCTCCAGTAAGTGGCTTTCCATTCATATATTCGACTTTAGAAAATAATTATTGAAACCCTGACTAGTTATAATTTTAGAAAACTGTAATTCCTTGAGGATATAATCAGTAATCAGCAATTATAATTTGCATATGATCATAATTATATTGATATAATATATTCTCAATTATATTAAATTTTATTTCATGTGAAAGAATATAAATATTATATTGATTATTCAATACTCAATTGAATAGTACGAATCATTTTGTTATTGAAACCTAAATGACTTTTACTCTATTTCTAATTCTAGTTCGATTCATTATTCAATATGAGTCGTTATACAGATGATATTGAAAAACAAATTTATCAATATTTGTTGTATGTAGGCTATATTCAACCTGAGTGAATGAGTCTGCAGACCTCAACAGTACAGTAGAAATTAGTTTGGGCGCACGGCCGTTTGGTAGTCAGCCATGGCGAGGGGAGTGTTTAACGCTCATTTCTAAAAACATGTGGCCCGTGCGACGCTGCAGATGTCTTCAAGGTCAACTAGTCAACTTTTACAGGACGGCTAGTAGTGAAAGCAGAGCCACGCGCCAAGACTAATTGTTTCTACTGTACAGTTATGATATATAACAGCTAGCTGATCCGAAATCCGTACCGCCTAAAGGTGCATTCACATCTACACGATCATGGGTAGGTAACTACATGTCAGATATGTAACATAAAATGAATGTTTGGTATAAGCATAGATTAGGGAGTAAGGTGGTTCGTCTATGCTGTAAGTTACTGATTTTAACTGCCTTGTTGAGATGACTAGAATGAGCTATAATACGTTGAACAGATGTAAGTTACCGTTGAGAAGTAGAGTTTTTATCCCCTTTAAGCTACTTCAAAAAAATCATTTTTTGGTTTTAGGTTACCCGGTTGTTAACTAGGTTTGGAATAAAATATTTCCATGTGGGATCAGTAATAATGTACAGTCAAAACATGAATACAAACTTTCTCATGTTTTCAAGATTTTGAGGAATTGGAGAGTGACAAACTACACAATTAGAGTACCTACCAAAAATATTTTTTTAATTGAACATCAAGTGTATTGATTTGAACCGTCTAAGCAAGTTCAGTAGAATGAGCTATCTCACTACATGAAGCAGTAGATAGTTCAAATACTTATATAGATGAAAATACCTAAAATCGATATTTGCGCCCCCCCCCCTCAAACCCTTTTTTTTTGGGTTTGAATTTTTCAACTCAGAAACGTTTTCAGGCTTGCACCAAAGATCCTTCACCCTAAGGTACTTTTTTTGGGTTTGAATTTTTCAATTTAAAAACGTTTTCAGGCTTGCTACCAAACATCCTTCACCCTAAAGTACTCTTTTTGGGGATGAATTTTTCTAACCCAAAAACCTTCCAAAGCATGCCACAAAAAACCCACAAACATCCCCTAACGGTTCATCGCAGTCATATGAACGGTTTAGTTATATAGATGAAAATGCTGTAAATCGGAAATTTCCCCCACCCCTTCGGACCTATTTTTGGGGTGAATTTTACCAACTTAGAAACCCTCCCAGACATATGCCACCAAGCATCTTCCAAAGTTTCATTGCAATCAGATGAGCGGCTTAGGCTGATATAAAGGAGACACACACACACACACCACACAAGATATAATTTTAGAATACACATCAAAACCACCCGACATAACGTACCACTTGGGTTGGTATTTACCTGGAAAGGGTTTGAAAATAACTACAAGATATTTTGGATGTGACAAAACGTAACACTTGATAAATAATTTATTATTATTATTAATAATTTATTAATTACCAATTATTGGAAAGGCTTTCCCGGTACTTATTTTAAATAGTAGCTTTAGTCTGATATTTTATTTTCAGTAAACACAAATAATAAAGTTATAACTAGGAATTAGGAGATTCCAAGGGTCACCAACCTTATCCGTTTTCGTGACAAGCCGTTTGGGGTTAATATGCAGACACTTTTCAAGTGAGAACCTTTCCGTTTTAACCATAGCTGATATTTAACAACTTCAACACCCCAAAATGATTATTAAAATATTGTTACAAAAGCAAACAAAGCAGTTATTTACGCACTTGTTCTACGTAGATCGTACCATTCATGGTCGGACGTGACTTGAAACCTAATCTTCATTCTCTTGCTTTTCACATGTCTTTGTCACTCTTATTCTTAAAGTGTGCAACTCTCTCACTCAATTGAATTTCTCGAGATTTCTACAGACTTCCTGAACAATCGAGGTCATGTTTTACTATATTCTGTGACCTTCCACAGCATTCTTGAAGCGTTAAGAAGCTGCAAATTCTTGGAATTATACAACTATAACAGCTATATAAAGAAGTCCACGTGAACAAGCTAGTTAGTCTTAAAGCTCGCGTGTCAGATTGTGTTACAGATCTCGTGCCGTTGAGTAAACAGTGCTCGATTCCAGTGTCAAGTGCAGAGACAAGTGTTTACTGTTTGTGCAGCTTACTAATAGTTTAAAGACGTTGTGTCAAGTGATATTATTTGGGACTGTCAAATAACGAATTGGACTGTGTTTTGTAAGAGATTAGTTGCTCTTTCTATCATTTCTTTCTACATTATTGTACAGTTTATTGGACTCTTGTTTCTTTTATTATTGATCAGCCTATAATTAATTATTCATTAATTCTTGTGAATAATTACTGAAAATAAGAATTAGCTTGTAATTTGTTGATCTGTTTTTCTTTATTAGTTGAACTTACAATTAGTGTGTGTAAATAGACTAATTTGTGTAAATAAAGTGCAAGCGTGAACTTTAGTGTTGCCAGCCTTATTTTAGCCATTAGAACCCGTAACTATATCATGGATCAAGCAATAAAAATTGAGTATTTAAAATATGTACCGGGAAAACCTATCTCTTCCTATCAAGTGGAATGAGCACGAGTTGAACTTATTACAATCAACATTCTTATTCTGCTAATCATAACGAAGAGATTGACACTACTCTCACACTTGTATGCTCAAAGGGCCCACGGAAGCCCTATTTTTTAACACTTTCCCCTGGACTAATATAGCTCTTTTATGCTATGCTATTTGATCATCAAACAGAAAGTAAGATCTTGCATTATAATTAATATTAGACAGATCAGCCAGTAGAACTCCTTCCACAATCCACCAAGTACAGTATAAGCGGTTCAGCTTCGAATCTCTACTTCAACTGCTTTTTTCATCTGTGCAGGTGAATTGCATTAACGAGCATGGTCGAAAACGGATATTCGGAACTAAAAACAATACATGGAGAACAATTACCTCTGTTAGGAGGACAAATGAAGCGGTGTTCAAGTAGCATGAATGCGGGACTTGGACTTCACTAGCTTCTTCTAATTCTCATTGCACTTAAGACCTGAGCAACTATTGGAACGGTCGTGCACGCAACTGCATACATACATATATATCCACTTATATATAAAATACGCTTATATAGCTATGTACACATCTATATGAAAGCCTTTGTCTGCTAGTTCGATTTTTAATATGCTTCTCTCTCCTCCATCCGCCACATGAAAATGACCAAGCTGAATAATGTACAAGACATATATATATATATAAGACAGGCAGAGGCGAAGCGGAAGCACTAAAGACCATTCTTTGTATATTTTCTCATTAAAAGCTCAGCTACGCGAATCGTGGCAATCAAAACCGTTCGGCTTTAAGCATTTAAAGCATTTTGTTCTATTTTAACGAACGCTTCCAATTTTCAACGTCTTTGAAACTATGATCTGTTTGGCGTGATTTCTAAGTGAAAATAATACTTGCATAACCTCAAATTTCACTGAGCATAACGAATCGAGCTAGAGAACTATTATAACTGGACTATTATTATTTATGGTGTAGATTCAGACAATAATAATCACTATTGAGAAGTCAGAGAAAAAAATTATATAGAAATGACATATGGCATGTAAAAACATAAAATAGACATTTTCTGTGGAGAACAAATTGACAATTGAACATTTTAGAAGCTTAGGAGATAACTAAGTTGGTAAAAAACGATTCCAATACTAGTTTAAATGACCAAATTTATTTTAACCAATTCAATACAACTAACTTGGTTTCATGGTTTCATCATTATTCTAGCCTACATTTAAAAAACAGTTCTTATGTGTATTTCTCAGTTGACCATGATTGTATCTCAGTGAGCTTATAATTTTTTAGTTTTAATTTGATTAAATTCTAGCCTTATTACGTATTTTTCTCCTTTGTTGCATTCTTGATGTTCACAGTGTTTAGTTATTGTTTTGACTCGTATCTTTGCTTGTTACTCCTCCCACCAGGGGGCGTGACTTGACAGCCAATCACAACGTCCAATGAAGGTCAGCCTCTTTCTCGCTTAGCCAATAGTATCATTCCATGTTCAGTATATATCAAGCTTCTCTGTACTTTAGTTTTTAGTCTGATTGAGATTGATAATGGTGTAACAATCGAAACTAGTTTATCTAAGTTCTAATAAATGTGGTTGTGACAATTTCGTCTTTTATTCATCTTCATAACAAATGGTCGGGTAATCTGATATTCAGAATTCATAACATCAACTCAAATTATATTCATATGGGGAAAAAATAATAGACATATAGAATATCAACAGTTAAAAAAGGAGAACTCTGGTGCAACCTTGACCTTCGACCCCCCCCCCTACCTACTTATCAGACTGTCTCTAATTACCGGATATTGGTTTGGGGAAGTGATAGCCAAGTGCCATAGCAGGTATCTGTTCAATCAGAGATAAGCTACAAAACTCCTGGGTGCTCTTTGTAAGGGTGACCGATTGGATTGGCCAGCAATAATGACTCTTCTCTCTGCTGTGAAATCACTTCCCGTTGGTCTGGAACCCACCTCAAACTGGAGGTTTAACTCATCAATCACCACCATCCAATTCATTACCCATGCACAGATCTCAGACCTATGTGAGCTTCATCCTCCAAAATAACTCAAGCAAGTGGGCACTCCTCATCATTGATGGCCTACTGATTGGGATCAGCAGAAATGTACCATTGAATGGTTCTTTGTAAATTGACCTTCCAGCATGGTTGGCTACAAGGAAGGCAATAATCAACCTGAAGATCAGAGGTGCTTCATGTGGGTGATTCTTGCCAAGCAAATCATAGGAAAAGGTATGAAGCCAGTCAATGATTGCTACTACCAACTATTGCATAAATATGACTTCCTCGGAATTACCTTTCTGACTGCCATCAATCAGACTCCTGGCCCATCAATTGACATCCATGTGGTCAACTCAAAGAATGACACCTACCCTTGACATGTTGCTGAGGAGGTGAAGGAGGACTATATTGATCTCCTACCTTTTTTGAAGAGCAGTGAAGATGAGACAGAGGTTGATGGCAATGATGTACAAGTCAATAGTTACTACTGCTGAATTAAGGACTTTGAGAAGCTTTAAGATCAAAGCTGACAAAACATCATGGGCACATAATCGTCTGCAGATGATGCTTCACACTCTACACCCCTGGTAGAGAAGATGGAGATGAAGGAGCATGAAGAGTACTGTTCATTAAACAAAACGGCAAGGGTGATCATGCCAAAACCCCAAGAAGATGGAGGTCCTCAAACTCTCCAGTTTAAGAAACATTTGAGAACGTTTTGGCTGCTGCTAGCAGTCTATGCCAACTTTGAATGTCTGCTGGGGACGCCTGCTTCCGAAGTAGGTCACTAAGAGTGGGAAGCCATTGATTGGGAAAGCAATGAAGGTGCTACAATACCACCAACTGATAAGCTACTATGTATATACTTTGTGTGAGAAGAGGAGCAGTTCCCCTCCTGGTTTACCCTGAGCAGTCACATACTGCATGAAGTTATCATGTACAAAGGACTGGATGCAGCAAGCCACTACATGATGATGCTAACTGAGTATGCAAGAGGTAATGCTGATGCCATCAATGAAATAAATATGAGGATTATCTCACTCACTAACCAGCAAAAAGCGAGACATGAAGCTGCCACACATTGCAAAGCCTATGACAAGGAGTTTGGGGCTGACAAGATGCAGGGCTTGTCATATGACTGGGCTCTACTAGAGTGCATTATGCAATTTATGTAGAGAGATAACATCAATCCTACATCTCAGTATCTTTGAATTATTGTTTGTTAAAGGAAATAATTTAACCTTTTGACCAATCTTCATCGATTTCGCATCAATCAGTATTGCTTGGAATGTGTCATGCTTTGTCAGGATAAATAATTCAGCTTGAATTTTTTAATCAATAATAGAAATAACTGAATAGATTCTTTTAACCAGGTACCCTTAATCACTTCCTCTCTCTTACACATTCACTCTCTCTCTCTGAGAGAGAGAGAGAGAGAGAGAGAGAGAGAGAGAGAGAGAGAGAGAGAGGACACTGTCCCTAACTTCGCCTTTTCATACAAATGTATCACCAAGCTTTTTTCCTTTTTTTTCTATATATCATATTAATATCATTTTCAGTAATAATTTCATGTTTGTATATAGTTAAAAAGTTTATGTAATAAGTAACTGATAATGTTTTATGTAATAATACTTGGTGATGCCTATAAATATTGTATTTTATACTAGTAACTGTCCAACTATTATTTGCATGAATAAAGAAATCAATCAATCAATCTGCTTCATCTCCTTCTTCGACCCCCCCCCCCCCCACTACCTACTTATCAGACTGTCTCTAATTACCGGATATTATAGGGGGGGGGGGGGGGGGGGTCAAAGGACAAGCCTTAACAGACTTCTCTTTTTTAAACTACTACTTTGAGGGTTAAGTTGGAGAGAGGGCCGGTTGCGCCCTAACTTCGCCCTCCCAGGATAAAATAAAGGCAGCCATTCAATTCAATTCAATTCAATATCACTGGTGATTTAATTATTAGCCTACAATTTTTATTGAAATCAAAACTACAAGAGCTGAGATGGAAAGTGGTGGCCGCTCTCTGAGCGCGTTGTCTTGGTGGTCAAGATGTTCAGTCAGGTTTGCGCTTGGAAGGGTGACCGGTAGAAATAGCATGACGTTATCTGCTTTATCACCTACCTCTTCAGAACTAACGTTAAACCCACCTGTAGGTCTACAAATCTTAACATCAATGTATCATCATTCGCATGAGTCTCAGACTAATGTAAGCATCATCAAAACGAAAAAAAAAAATGGTTTATCTATAATCTATGAGGTAGCCTGTATTCTACTTCTCTCTATTTACACCACAACTATAGGCTATTTAATAGATTATAAACTGTTCGATTAATGATGCTGGAAACCAAATTAGAAAACTTCGGTTCCTTCTGAATATATCACACTATACAACAGTACTCCATACTCCATAATGTATGAGAGTATAATCCCAAGAGAGCCACTTAGTGTCTGTATCAATAAAGCTGAACTCGGATCAAGCTCTGTTATATGGTGTTCCATGGGAAAAGTTCAAATTGTGGCTCGATATTTGCATAAGAATAAATGTGTTCGCTTTAAGAATGAATTTAGCTTTTGAAACACACACACATATATATGTATATAAATATATAATATTATTCTTAGTCATTATCTCTTGGTTACCTGGTCTATGTCTACGCACTGCATTGCTAATTAGCCAGACTGGCAGATCAGTGTCTTCCGTGAGTATATACATTAATCGCTTCATGAATCGACCCAGCTAGCTTTTGTCTTTTCACCTTCTACTTCCTATCCTATCCTCCAATTTATTCAATTTCTTAACTCACTTGTCTCCCTCTTCCCCCTTCCACGCACACCAACCATGTCTCGTGTCTCTATCACTCTTTATCCTATTTGTTTCATTTCCCACACCTATTCGTTTCACATCTTCTGTACTCTACAAATCTTGGTTTGGTTGCTTCCTTATCTAGAAAATAAAAGAAAGAAATGAAAGATTTTTTGAGAGAAAACGAGATTAAAAAATTAACATCAAAATAACGCATTGGTCGAGTAAAAAAGTAAAGTTACATCCTGTTTTGTTATACATAAGTTAGAAAAGATCAAACACATTGAATCAATTTTGAGGGTAAAATAATTAATTATTAATTCATTATCAATTTCCGAAATTCACGGAATCATTGCTTGGTTGATTTATAAACAACAAATAATATATTTTATACTGTAAATGTAATTGTGTAGAATATGTTTTTAAAATGTATCAATTTAATTACTGAAATGTTAAACTCTATAACTAATTCAAAGTTTGATGACTTTCTTTCTTCAAGGTCGAAATTTTCAAAAACTTGCGTTATTCATTTCATGGCCCAACAATAGCTTGCAACTAAATCGTATCCGGTGAAAAGGAGAGAAAACAACAGTAAGCAACACAATACAAATAGTGAAATCAAGCAACTTAAGCTGTACTTTATTTTACTTTGAAACTTCAGTCTCCTGTATTTTCTATTCACTGTTTTCACTATTTATTTTGCTTTACTCATTGTTTTTTGTCTCCTTTTTAAACTTTTCTTACATAGTTACTTGTTCTTGTTGGGCCATACGATATACGCATGAGTAATTCATTCATCAAAATTTCCTCTCTATGTTTTTACAAACTCTATCAGTTTAATTACCACTTACCGGTTTGTTCAGAACCCATCTGAAACTAAGCTCCTCCATTCATAACAACAATGCATCATCATGTTTCGTGTAAACAACTTCGTTAACGATAACGCAATTCTAACCTGACCACTCTATACCACTGCATGCTCTTCATGCAAGATAATATAGAGTGAGCTGAGACGTAGTCAGGCTATAATTGGCGTCATCGATAACGTAGTTTTGCTCAAACTATCTATTAATCCATTGCATTTTTTTTTTTGAGGATGAAGCCCACATAGGTCTGAGACCTGTGAGTGGGTAATGAGTTGGATGATGGTGATTTATGAGTTGAACCAACAGTTTTAGGTGGGTTCCGAACCTCCGGGAAGTGATTTTACAGCAGAGAACAGTGTCTTTTTGCTGGCCAATCTAATCTGTCACCGTTACAAAGTGGACCCAGGAGAACGCAGCTTATCTCTATCTGATTGAACAGATACCTGCTACGGCTCACGGCAATCACTTATAAGTTATATAGCGTTATGCGAATTATATATATATATATACGAATATGTGTATTTGTATAAGTATATGTCTATTCGAATTAGGGAAGTGATAGCCGCGAGCCGTAGCAGGTATCTGTTCAATCAGAGAGATAAGCTGCGTTCTCGTAGGTCCTGTTCGTAACGGTGACCGATTAGATTGGCCAGCAAAAAAGACACTGTTCTCTGCTGTAAAATCACTTCCCGGTGGTTCGGAACCCACCTAAAACTGTAGGTCCAACTCATCAATCACCATCATCCAACTCATTACCCACGCACAGGTCTCAGACCTATGTGGGCTTCATCCTCAAATAAAAAAAAAATAAAAAAAAAGAATATTATATAGTGTTATGAATGCAATTATTATGTGATGAGTAGATGTAGTGCATTTTGTTGTTTGTTATGCAGAAGTTATAATGTATTTTCATCCCTACTCAGGTTCAGATTTCATTGATCATGAAATATAATGTTTGGCCCAAGTGTGCAGAGAACAGTGGTGCAGCATCACTACACGGCATGTCAGAGACTCGCGTCGGCAGCTATTAAATTATCGATCAGGCGTCCAACCCGGCTACTGTTAGTTACCGGAGTCTTGTGGCCACAGTCACTCTAATGGTTCACAGAGAAACCAAGGTCGTCCTTGAGAGATACTCGAAGATGTGGGCGAGAGGATGGGATCCACCAGGCCGCTAATGCGATCTTAATACGATTATAATGATCGACCGTCCATCTCTAACGATCAAAGCGATCGATCTACAGGCGTCGATCGTTGCTCACTCTATCCGGTCCTCCTCATTACTTTCATTGTTCTTAGCCGCCGTCTCCTCCTCCTCACCACCCTACTCTCCCTCCTCACACCTCTTCTGAGTCACAGACTGACGCCGACGGCATTTGAAAAACTGCCATCTTGTACACGTCAGAAATCATTTTTCATTGAAGGCAGTTTGCCACGGCTCCTAGCATAATTTGAGCCGGATCATGGGTAGGATATAGGTAGTTTTACCTAAAAAATAATTCTCCAGAGCTCTCTATTTTCGGGATATAATGAAAAAAAAAACAAAAAATATGATTCGCCTTTCCCACCTGATGCTCCACCCCCAAGGGTTCTTGGTATTTCACTTCGAAACTACTCCTAACAATATTTCAAAGTCAAAAAATATTGCACATGTTATGCATTATACAATATTATCATGGTAACCTCAACATACTTATTGTTGAAGAAACTGGAGAAATTTAGTGTACATGTAAAAGCCTCTATAACCTTTGATCGTTCAGCGATAGATTGACATAATTTACATCAAATTAAAAGCAATTCAATGCTCTTCAACTTTTTTATCCACCGTTTTTTCGAAAACCGATCTTGAGGACTGAATTTAAAGAGAATTCAGTTGGCTATCTTTTAATATGAAACATTTGTTTGTAATGTTCACAATTTTCGAGGTGTAACATTTATTTGAGATATAATTGAGAATTTCGAAAATGGTACCTTCTCTACCCTTCCCACCTTATGTTCACCTCCCAGGGTTGAGGACTTCCAGTATGTTTTTCTCCTAACTACTCTTAATAGATTACCAAAAAAATTGTCGCATCTTAATTGCGTTCTATACCCAACTTTTGAGCACTCATTGACTGTACTGTATCTGCTGTGGGGCGGATCAAACATCAGCCCAAACTACTAATATTTTGCTGCCAGAATAACCTCGAGTGGGGTGAATTTGCACTTTTTTGAAAATTTTATAGAAGATACTGTATATTAAAAAAGTGGGGTTAAAACAGAACAGAGGCTCAAAGTACCTTATTCAATTGAAGGATTTGAGATCCAAGATTTCAAGGTAAATGCTACAAGATTTAAAAAATTAGAACATGGAAGGTTTTAAAATAGCAGCTCCTATACACTCCCACCATCGGGTTACCTGATTCCACATTATGCATTTTTTATCGCAGTTGTTGTATTGGTTAAATGATGTTTTGTATTTAATTAAGGAGTGAGATAGAGAATTATTATTTTTTTGAAAATACTAACCAAGAGAAGAATGTTGATAGTATTGTGATGATTGTTGAAACATTATAGAAAGCTTTTGCTCTAAATTTAACTTACCTCTCAATTCTTTCACTACCACACTGTTTCCATCAATATAAATTACGGTGCTCTCTGTAGGATAAAGTTTTCAAATTGATTCAATTTATTTTCAGAATAAAAAGGATTCAAAATAATCACAATGAAAACTTGACTTCATACACTAATAAATGAATGAAACAGTCACGATCAACAAGCATTCTTCTTGTTAGTTTTCAATGAAATCAAAACTGAACGACTTTTAATATTTTTATGACATTTTCAACAGTTATATAGGTATCAATCAAAAATGTTAACTCCTGGCATGGCCAATGCAATACATGCTGGAGATAAATTGCATAAGATTCATTAAAATGACCCAAATAGTTTGAGTTTAAAAAGAAAATTTGATAATTTAAAAAATAAACAAAGTTTGAATTGAGGAATCCAAAATTTAATATTACTCCGAATTGTCTGTTCATAAAAAAATCTTAGAGAAAAGTGTAAAACTTTAAAAACACTTACTTATGAAATCCAAAAATAAAGATGCTGATATTGTATGAAAATGATATTTTAATTTATGATTCTACCTCAGTCGCTGATTTCATAAATAGATATATTGTAGAAATGCCTCAATATCTTTTTTAGTCGTTCACAGAATACCAAGTCTAGTTCAGGCACAATCATCTGAGTTTTTTAGACTTAAATTGAATAATAAATCTATTTTTCTTAATCCTGATACAGCATATGAGTTGTAAGTTTTTGTGAACTCACTTTTCACTCATAAAAGATCAGGAGACGACATAATAAGTGCTAAAATCATTTAAGAAAACTTGGGTTCACTTTCTCCTGTTCCAATCTATTTATTTAATTTGATTTTGGCCTCTGGTTGTTTTCCTGAGATACCTAAATATGCTTCTGTTATTCCAATTTACAAGAAAGGAAGTGAGCTCAGTAAAAAAAATCATAGACGGATTTCACTATTACCCCTCCTATCAAAGATATAAAAAAATAGGAAAAAAGACTACTCTCTTTTCTGAGCAGCTGTGATTTTTTTTTAACTTGTCAATTTGGTCTAGATGAAGTGTTAGTACTGAGATTGCTTTACAGCATTTTTCTTAAAAGCATTCACTCAGGACTCAATGGTGGTGGTAGCAGCAGAACAGCTGGTCTCTTTTTGGATATCAGTAAAGCATTTGATATCATGAATCATGGTCTGTTGCTGGATTAGCTGGAGAGTGCTGCCATTAGAGGAGTTCCATTAGAATAGTTTAAGTCTTTCCTCCAGAATTCGAAACAATATGTTATAATCAACAATGTTGCAAGTGATGTGTCGCCAATAACATGTGGGGTAGCACAGGATCAGTACTTGGTCCTATTCTATTTTTGATTTTTGTTAATGATCTGTGAAATGGTAACTTCAAATGTAGTATTACTCCTTTTGCAGATGATACTGCACTCTCTTGAAAAAGTAACAGCATCCATGATTTACACACCAAAATTCAGTCCAATTTGAACAGAATATCTTTATGGTTTGCCTGTGACAAGCTCAAAATAAATGTATAAAAAACTAATTGTATGATTTTAGTCTTACTGGTAATTCAGAACTACCTGCTCCACTGCATTTTCACTATCCAATATAAATATCTTTATGCCAATTGTGATTGTCAAATTCTCAGCTTAGAGAAATGTGTAAAGTACTTGGGTATCACACTGGATGCTAATTTGAATATAATATTGGAAACAGCATATTACAGTACTCAAAAAGTCTTTAAGGCTTTATTTAATGGTATTCCATTGCATTGGATTCCTATGTGATTTTAATGTGATGAAGGAGCTGTACTTCTCCTTTGTTCATTCTAAAATAGATTATGGAATAACCTGTTGGAGAAGTTCGTATTACACCAATCAGGATCCAATCATTAAACTATAAAAAGTATTTCTTAGATTGATAACTGATAACTCTTGTACGTTTTCAAGGTTATATCTGTGTTCTTCCAAATTAGTGGGAGTAGAGGTGTAACAATAGATTATTGTAATCTTGCTACTACCAGTCGTCGAACTAGGCTGGCTGCGGATTCTTGTGTCAGGTGTCCTAGACCTAATTGCACTCTCTTCCGGAAGACATTTATATTCCTAAGGTTCTACAACGCTCTGCCCCATAGCCTGAAGCAGGCAATCATAGCATCCCATTGCAGAAGCTTGATGAGAAGAAAGCTTAAAGGTTGACTTCTGTCTCTGCCCCATGAATTTGTGGAAGGCTTGTTCCGAGTCATTGTTTGAAGCTTATGCTTAAGGATTACCTTATAAGCAGATTTATTGTTTTTTGTATATTCCTTTTCTTTGATTTGCGTTCACACATTATGATTTTCCCTCTTCATTGCTTGTTCCTTAAAAATTACAACCTAACCCTTAATTTTTCAATCTATAATTCAAATTTCAATCTATCCTTTTCCCTGTTTTTTTATCTGCATTTTTTGCATTTTGCATACGACACCCTCCAGCAGTCCACAAGTCTGCCTTGTGTGCTGGAATGTATGTTCTCAAAAATTCCCTCACTAAATAATATAATTTTGTACGGTATTTAGTTTCTATAAAATCTACCTATTAGGAGAGGCTTTTGTTCTTAATGGACGTAAATAAAGCTTTATTATTATTATTTAGTTTCTACATAGCTTATATTAAATTTGTTTCTCTCGACTACTAATAATTGCAAGACTTTGAAATGTTCTTTTGTTGTAAATTTATTTATTTGAGAATAAACTATCTATCTATCCATCATTTGAAAATAAATTTTTGAAATCCATGGCTAGTACGCGAAAGGTACTTGTGTAGTTTGAGTATTACAAGCTGATGGGAAATAGCCGACTTTTATGAATAGCTTGAAATGAGTCTATAGCTCAGTTTGTGATTTTTATAAATAGCTTCATAGTGAGAAACCATGAGCATTAAGTTGTGGAGGCCTATTTTTGATTTGAGACAAGTAATTAACTATTTCCTAGTCCTAGTTTCATGGTCTCAGTTTCAGTTTTCCACTTCTTAATTTTCTCTAGTATAACTTGAGAAAAATATGTACTATTTGACACACGTTGATAATCTCTTCAACTCGTTTGAATGAATCACGAAATGCACATTTTGTTGTGCATAGATGTTTTCAGAATTCATAATAAACTCACGTGTATCTACAATAGAAGAGTGCCCTTGAAATTAATTGGGGAATGGACAAACAACTCGATGGGTTTTCAGTCTTCAATTTGTCCACGCCTTGAGACGAGAAATAAATAAAGAAGGAAAAGTTGCAGGAAAGGGTGGAGGGTGGGTGAAGCTAGAGGGGTAGGGCTTTGACAAGGACTTTTAGGGCATGGGGCTATTGGGCACCTTTCAATAGAGCGATCGTTTTGCACTTAAATGCTCTCCAAGACGATCCCAGCCTGTCTGCATTCAGGGGATCACCTTCAAAAAGAGACTGGGGAGAAAGGCCCTTCGACAGACCTGTTGCTTCCTTCTTTATTTTTAAGCAAGAGAAAACAAAACTTCACCACGACTTAAAACATGATCTCCCTTCAAAGAAACCATCAACCTCAAGGAAAAAGTGACTTGCAATGTTTTCCGGTTTCACACTTTTATTCAGGGATCCAATAGGAAGGGTCATTCCATCTAGACGTATGAGTGGAATTCACAAATGTATTTAAAGTATGTATTTGAATGTTGTTTCAAATAAAGTAACAAGCTCTGTTGTAACTTCTGCAATGTCAATACAGCATAGCGTAATACAGCAATGTTTACATTATGCATTTTAATATTGTTCCACATGGAGTGACAAGTGCTCTTGTAGCATATTAAATTTAATGTCAATACAATTATATAGCTTTTGATATAGAACAAACAAATTAATAAAAAATTTCAGCTTATGAATGAGGTACTCAAAACTTTCAAGGTAATTGAAAATCAGTGGGTTACTTTAGGAATTGAAAAATTATTCTTCTAAAATCTCTACAATTGAACTAAAAGAAAAATATAGTGTACAAGATGTACTTCAAGTGCATGTATTTTTCTATAAATTCTCTTCCTCGTACATCCGTCCCTTTTACTAATAAGACATCAATCAATACTTTTTGTATTGTAAAGTGCGAAATAAAGACATTTTATCTATCTATCCGTCCCTTTTACTGAATATATGGGAGAAACAATTAAGGAATACCTGTCATCTCAATCGTGCTACCACTCGATTGTTTGGAGCCGATCAATCTAAATGATAATTGGATAAGATATGACGATAGATAATAAGATTAGTTTTCTGAAGATGAAGTAAAAAGAAAAACTTTTATTTTTAAGCATCAATCATGGAGTTGAAAAGCTGTAGTACTCTCTTCTCCAGAAACAACCAATTGTTCATATATTCAATTACTCAAACAGAATAATAATTTATCGCAGTAAACGACAAAATAGTTTCATGATAAACAACAAGCATACAATTACAAATCCAACTTGATTCAATTGCCTACCCACATTAGTGACATGAACAAGTTCACTAAGAATATTATTCTGTTACAACCAATCTAAATCTTCTTTCCAATGACGAATTTACAATTTTTATATTGAAACATTCGATGACCGCTTACTAATACTCGTACATTATTTATTTCGATTGAATGAATAGGATTAAATTTGTTGAAGGAGGAAGTAGCATAGAAATGCTACAAATTAAATATCTACTTATTATGTGTACATGCAATACACGTATTTGATGGAGTTCCATTGACATATCTACTAACTGATTTGATTTATGAGAAAGGAGACCGAACAGAGATAGAGCGAGAGCGAGCGAGAGAGAGAGTGAGAGAGAGTGAGAGAGAGAGTGAGAGAGAGAGTGAAAGAGAGGGGGGAAAGAGAGAGTATGTGTGAGAGAGAGAGAGGGAATGAGGATTGGATTATCTTTTTTTATTCATGTAAATTTACAAATTTTGCATATGGGTTGCTAAGTTTGAGTGGTAGAGAAGACTTTATAGTGTTAACTCCGCCTAATAAATAATTTTTTCATTTATTTTTTTAAATTTCATATGAGTACCGGTAGTTAGAAACAAAATTATTAACAAATGCTTAAAGAAATGCTCTTCCAAAACAACACACCAGCTGAACAAATCCAAGAAATTTTAGATCTCACCACACTAGTTGCCTCACAAAATTACTTCACATACAATAATAAATTCTATTCACCTTCCTATGGGTTCGTCAATTTCTTGCATCCTAGCTGAAATATTTGTCAATAATATAGAACAGAGACATATCCTACATAATACAGACAAAATTATCAGCTGGCACCGATATGTTGATGACATTCTGATTCTCTACAAAGGCAATAAAAGACAAACTGAAATATTGCACACCAATCTCAATAAAATCCATTCCAATTTAAAATTCACTTAGAACACTATCAACTTCTTGGACATCACTATAACAAAACAGGAACATTCATTCAAAACATTTAAAATTAACAGGAAGCCCACAACAACTGATACAGTAATACATAACACATCAAATCACCCAACCCAACATAAACACGCCGCCTTCAACCACATTCTCCATCGGCTAACAAACATTCCTATGTCACAAGAAGATTACAACAAAGAATTGTATACTATAAAATACATAGCACAACAGAATGGTTACAAACACACACTAATAGAAAAAACTACTGCACAGAATAACAGCAAAACCAATCACCCACACAAGCAACAAACAGGATGACAACTCCCATACATTCATCACACTTACATACCTCAACAACAAAACTAACAAAATAACAGCATCTTTCAGGAAACTCAAATATAAAATAGCTTACAGAACAACAAACTCACTCAAAAAACAACTGCATTCTCAGACAACACCTCAGAACAAATACAATAGATCTGGAATTTACAAATTGAAATGCAACGACTGCAACAAATTCTATATAGGACAAACATTCATCGCTAGATTCAAAGAACACACAAGAGCAATCTCACACCCAAACACACATTCCACTTTTGCTGAACACATCATTTCAACAGGCCACAGTTATACATACATTGACACTAATTTAGACACACTACACTTCACTCACAAAAGCCAGAAACTCAATGTTTTAGAACAATATGAGATTTACAAACACATAAAGCAGCAACCTGACAACATTTTAAATGATCAACTCCACTTCTTCTCACATACCCTTTTTGACAAAATAATCCCAATTTCAAACCTCCCGCCTGCTCATCCCCCCACCTCTCCATCCCTTTCAACATCCATAACCCTCAAACTCATGCCTTAAATCAGTGTACTGTGGGCCGTCTGACGATTCTCTTGACAACAGAGTGAAACGGCCGTCACGCCATAACGTGAGTCATAATTTCCATTAAAAGTTTTTTTAAGTTTTTATAAAATTATTAACATCACATAGATACTATATTAAACTAAGGTAATGCTATGCTATTTTTTAAGTGCTAGAAATTATGTACAATGGTATTTTCCAGAGAGAGATAGAGAGAGTGTTAGAGAGATGGAGAGAGATTGGTTGAGAGATAGTAAGAGAGAGCGAGTGAGTGATAGGGATGAAGAGGAATAACAGTTAAATAAACAAGAAGAGACTCGTAGACGTGAGTCTCAGTAGAATGTACACATACAGTATATGACCCCTCGCCTAAGAGTCAGTTCTTGCTCATTTTACTGTTATTTCTCTTAATCAATCTCTCTCACTCCCTCTATCTCAATCTCTCGCTCTTTTTTTTCACTCTCCCCTATCGGTCTCTTTCTAAGAGACATGGTCCAACAGAGAGACAGATTGGGAAGAATAAGAGTGCAAGAGTGAAAGATACACACCAATTGAGAGAGCAGCTAACAAAGTTTCGCTTTGATTTATACATCTCTCAGTTAATCAAGGCTTACACTTGGACATAATATTTGTCTAGGTCTTCCATCAAAGGATCGAGTCGGCCGTGCGTTATGTCTGTCCATTTGGTCGACTTGGGCCTCAGAAGAAGACAAAGAAGAAGAAGAGAGAGTGAGTGAGAGAACGAGAGAGACCGAGAGAAAGTGAGAAAATGATTGAGAATGTGTGTGTGTGTGTGAAGAGGAAGAATATTGCCGTCCGACTGACCCCAGAAAGCATGCATTATTTACTGAATATGAAAAGCTCTCATAGAATCTCAAGTCTCAAGCACCATAAACTCAACATGGGATTATGACTGCCTTTCTGAAGAAACATCATCTTGGTATCATAATCATCATTGTGGAATAAACATACAATGATACATACAGGATACAGTTTATTTTGTAGTATCTTGTATTTAATTAAAACCAACTTAAATTAAAAATAAAGTTTATTTTGTTATTAACTTCAATCTATATTCCCCAAACAATTCACATGCCAGTAAACAGAAGCTACCTGGAAGGTTGACGAGCTGACTTCGCATGCTCTATACCCTAAAATTTATTTCTAGCGAAGGTTGAAAAAAGTGTATTTTACTCAGTGCTTAATTTATAAAATTTTAGGTGTGGGAACGCCAATTTATTCTTATAAACCACCCTCTCTATATTCTAATAAGGCTTAATTAAACATTCCCTCACCCCCACGCTCCACCACGTTAACATGTCGGTGCCTACTCTAAATTTCCTATAAACCTGTTTCGATTTGCACCAACCATTTTGTATGAGGATTACAATAACCAAAACTAATATCCTTTTTTTTAATGAATGATAAAATAGTAACGATGAAAGCCTTCTTTACATTTTTATTTATATACAGTACAGTATTAAAATGTTTTTGAATATTTTCTAAAAAACTAATTAGTCTAAGTGCTTATAATCTATTTTTGATGTCACGGCTTGAACTGTAATTTTTAATATTTTATTTACAAAAATATTTCGCCTATCTTAAAAATTGCAGATCAATTTTTATACCTTCAAAATAAACCCACTTCTTGAAAAAGAAAGGAAATGTTTAATGACAACAGGCAGAAAAATAAAGAAGTTCCAAAGCCTAAATATTAAATTAATTTATTGAATTGTTGCTTGTAGTAGTAACACTGTTTTATTTTTAAAATTTAAGGGAATACAATTTACTGTGCATTCCCATGCGTTCTGGCACTCTTGGGAGGTAAGGGAACGCCGTTCCCTTGCGTTCCCACTGGAATTAACCCCTGATTTTACTCCAAAGCAATACTCCAGTAACAACATGGATCCTGTATGCGTCGTATTCGCTTGAAAGAATTAAAATTATACACAATAATAATTGGTGTTGTGAATAGAGAAGTATTGAGTAAGTTGCTGTTGGTCTGTTGAGTCGAGGGCATCTATTCAGAAGACGTGACAAACAGCTGTGATTGACACAATTTTCTATTCAATCAAATAGCAGGAATGCCAAGCGTCGAGTGAAGAATATGAGTTACTCAACAGACTCAACTTTATTGGCACCATCCAATATAACTACTGTATAATAATAACAACAATAAAATGTGTGTGAACTGATGGACTCTCTGATCTCTCTTCAGTTTTTATTAAACTGAAGTTTGAGAGTTTTAGCATGATTTACAGTGAAAAATAATATGTAATTTTATTGACAAGCTAATTGATTTGTTGTTTTACAGGGGGTTTAATCTTGAGCTATATTGTTTTGTAAGAGTTGTGTTTTTTATCTCTATCTGTATGAGTTACTCAATTGTAAGGCTCAAGGTGGAAAAGTAAATTGTTCAAAAGAGTTTACTCTTCATCTATTCTCTACACAGTCAATATTGTATTGAATCCTCCTCTAAACACAGACTTGTTCCAAATTAGAGAAGTAATTTTTAGAGGAATTTGAACACATTTTTTTTGCAAATAAATATATTGAATATTGTTGGTATGACGCATCAATTGGAAACTTTTTCTATTTCTCATGTATGGAATTCTCATGTATGGAATGGAGATAAAGCAATTATGTATAATTATCTTCTGGAACATTTGACTGCTTTCTCTTTGTTCTATTTTGATTTGATGACTGTACAACTCCCACCAGTGAGCAAATGTTTTTCTTAGTGTTGGTGTGTCTGAATAGGCCGTGTATGAAATTTAGAGCTTTGATTTTTCTCTCTCTGTCTCTCTCTGCTGAAGAATTAGTTCATTCATCATGCAGCCTTTATATGAGCCCTTAGATGGAAGGGTCGAACAACCTCTCCCCTCTCACTGAAATCTGGACCACACTGAAATTTAGATCACACTGAAATCTAGACCCCACTGAAATCTATACCAGACTGAAATCTAGATCACAATGAAATCTAGACCCCACTGAAATCTAGACCACACTGAAATCTAGACCACACTGAAATCTAGATCACACTGAAATCTAGACCACACTGAAATATAGACCATACTAAAATCTAGACCCCATTAAAATCTAGACCACACTGAAATCTAGACCATACTGAAATCTAGATCTCACTGAAATCTAGACCCCACTGAGATCTAGATCACACTGAAATCTAGACCCCACTGAAATCTAGACCCCACTGAAATCTAGACCCCACTGAAATCTAGATAACACTGACATCTAGACCACACTGAAATCTAGACCACACTGAAATCTAGATCACACTGACATCTAGACCACACTGAAATCTAGATTTTGCTGCCTTATAGAGAAAAGCCCCTACTCCAGCAACTATTTTTATTATTGTTAGTATTATCAGCGAATTCTCCCTGGTTAAAGGGTGATAAGCACCAATGATCTGGTCAAACATTTTTTGGGTTTCTCTTGTTATTACAATAGGCTTTCATAATTTCTGAGAAAGCTTTCTTTCTTTCTACTGCTTCTATTTCCACTTGTCTTCCCTGTCTCTGAATATGCTTCTATAAAAAATCTCAGTTGGTGTTAAGTCTGCGTTTGCCAGGTCCTTACGAATTTCTTCCAGCCAGGGTGTTGAAATTTTTAGTTTTGTTGCATAATCAATTATTCTTTTGGTTAATATATTTTCTGTTAATCTACATCTGTCCAAAGAACTAAAATCTTCTTTCCCGAATGTCAATTTCAATGTTTGAAAAATTCTCTGTTTTTTTAATTGTTTGCATCCTGTACCCATTTTCAGTAAGTCGAGCTCCTAAAATCTTTCTCTCCATTTAATTTTATTCAATTTTGTGTTTTGCATAAAGGACATTTGATTTGACAACTATTTTGTAGTACCGAATTTTGGTAAGTCTTGACATAGATTTCTTAAATTAATCCTAATTATTATTTTTTTATTTTGTATTATTTCACAGCTTCAACACTCAAGTATGTTCCCATCCGGCCAACAGGCAGGGAATATGTACACACTTATTTTATTATAATTACTATTTTTTAAATAATTTAAAAAAATATTATTGCTATTGACTGACAAACTTCCATTTCTATCATTTTAACACAACGTTCTTAGTGTATCAGATCTGATGTGATATACATCCTCACCAGTGCGCACGTTACAGCTTTTTGCATTGGGAGAAAGAGAGTCGATGATAGACTCAGTGTTTTAAGTGAAGCATGCAATGAGTGTGGAATTTCTCCAAGGGCACCCATCAAAACTGTTAATAATAATAATAATAGTAATAATAACAATAATAATAACAATAATAATAATAATAATAATAATAATAATAATAATAATAATAATAATAATAATAATAATAGTAATAATAATAATAATAACAACAATAATAATAATAATAATAATAATAATAATAATAATAATAATATTATTATTATTATTATTATTATTATTATTATTATCATTATTATTATTAATATTATTATTATTATTATTATTATTATTATTATTATTATTATTATTATTATTTTATTATTATTATTATTATTATTATTATTATTATTATTATTATTATTATTATTATTATTACCTTCCCTTTAGGCTCTTTTTTTATAGTCTTCTACAAGAGTGGATCTTTGCACAATAATGTGTATTAGCCATTATTCCTGATGGTATATAGTCCTACTATAATAACAATTGTCCTTGTTGTTCTATTTTGTGAATCCTAGATTGGATTAAAAAAGTTCCAGGTTTGTACTTTTTTTTTTCCACCAAAAGTCTAATTTGCCTGGGCTGAAGGACATTTGGACTTTTCACATTCCTGATGTATCAGACTTTTGTAATTGAGTGTACACGTATTGTATTTTTACCCTTGAAATTTTGTATATTGTGAAATTTCCACGAGAGCGGATTTTTGCGGAATGATGATCATATGACACATTTTCTTACACTCCTAATACTAAGTGAAGATGAAGCTGCACCATTGACACCGGCTGCTGTATCACTGACAGTGGGTATAGACGTGCGACTAGAACTGTTGAGAGTCAAAGACTCACCAACCAACGACGGCAACTTCTTTCTAGAAAATCCAATTTACGTTCACAGAGGTTTGAGCTGGATATAAAAGATATCTGCTGCTGTTTTGCTCTGTATCCGAGATGAAAAGTTGATCAAATAAAGTCGCAGCAGGGTATGGTGGGAGAGAAGGCGAGCAGAGTGCACGTATCTGTATTCCGTTTGATCTACTTAATGAAATATATCCAGTGCGTCTTTCTCGTGCTATAGCATCCTCTTTCCCCACACTCGACCACCTTTGGAAGCTTCGTTACGAAGTCGCCTCGCCGTTTGACGTTGACCACGGGCCAAATCACATTTCCTATCGTTCTCCTTCTTTCTCAAAGCGTCAACAAATTAGCTCGTCTGTCCAGCCTTTTCGCTTTCCTCATTCGTTCCTCTAAAATTAAAATCTATATCGCACTCCACCCTACCAATCTTCCCATCATGACTTACAAATTGTTATTCTTAGAGGTCATCAACATCCCTCTCATGATAATATCCCTTCCACAACACACTACTTTATGCATTAAAGATAATGAGATTCCTGCCAATGAGGATCTGGAAAAAGCATCCTCTCAACCATGCATTTTTGTCACTTCTAATTAACAATCTTCACTTGCCAGATAAAAAATTCAAAAGACTTGAGATTCACTGAAGCAGCAAGTGAATTAACAGGAACACACAGTAATATAATTTGGGTGTTCACATGAAGATTTTCCAGCAAGATTTTCTGGAGATAACTTGGTCTACCCATCCACACCTAGGCTAGATAAGAAAATATTTACAGGCCATCGTTTAGTAAATGAGCTCCCCTTTTTTGCTGCATTTCATGTGCTTTGTCGACGGATTCTCTCCAAATTCAATGCAAGTGGAAATTAGTGTATGAACTTCACTATTCCGTGAAAACAGCCTTGTAAATTATAGTTCAACGTGTTTTTTACGAATTAAAATCATGCCAACCCGTGGTGCGGCCGGTTAGAAAGTCAACAAAGATAAGGCTGGCACTGTCTTTCAGTCACGAGCTCATCAATAGCAGCGGGGTCATTCCATGTCAAATCGAGACTCTTTTATGTTCACCATTTTAGATTTTGATGGAATTAAGTGAACAAATTGCCAGTGATGAGACTAGCAATAATACATAAAATAACATTTTTATTTCAATCTGTTTCCAAGTTACAGTCATTGACTTTTGTCAGTAAAGCATATTTCCGCCTAGTTGTAGGCTGGAAAGTGAGTCAGTCGACCCAAAATTTGCTCGTTTGATGCGTTATTGCTTCATAGTCACTAGTCGAAGAATCAAATTTGACTACTGATTTTGTAGAAAATTCTAGTCTTTATAGATGTAGCAAACATCCTTTCTCGAAAATTCCATCTCAATCGAAATAATAGCAAGAAACTGAAAAATTCTTTTGTTTTCCATATTTTGTAGGTGAAGCAGTGCTCTCACGACTGGAGAAACTCAAAATTCAAATTCAACGCCCTGACTCACTTATAAGTTAAGAACCGTTAGGAAAACAACTTCCGTCTGCGCGGCAGTCTTTGTGAGACGGTCAGCACCCGGGTCTGCGATATGCTGGAGGGCTGGCTGGTGGCCGTCAGCGGGGTGGACGAACTGTCGCATGAGGTGGAGGCTCTGAGGAGTCAGGTGACTCTGCTAGAGAAGAATTTCGACAAATGTCTGGATGGCCTCGCCCCTTATCAAAGACGAAACAACGTTAAAATTTCTGGTGTTCCAGAGACCGAGGATGAGGAATTGTCGATGACCGCGGTGGCAGCTCTTCTAAATGATAAGATTGGCTTGTAATTTCTGCCGGCTGACATCGGAGGCTGTCACCCCGTCGGATGCAAAGCGACAAGTACTGATACAGTGGAGGAGGTATTACCTAGGCAAGTTCTAGTGAAACTTGTCAGTTACCAAAGCCGTCATCTAATCACCACGAATAAGTGAAAGTTGAGGGGCAGTGCAATTTCAATACACGAAGATCTCATCCAAAAAAGGCGCGTTTTCCTGAAACAGGTGGCTTGTAAAGTGATATGGAAACACGTATGATGGACGAATTATTTGAAGACAAAATGGTAAAATTGTTTCTCAATCATTAAGTAATAACTCTGGCGATTCTGAACGCAATTAATAAAGTTTCAATATATGATCAGAATATGATAGCTCCACATTTCATTTGTAAGTAATCATTATTGTCATTATTTCATTTAATTTCTCATGCTAGTTAATGCATCGTCTATTGAATTATCATTTTTTCTTTTACTCTTATTCTGCAGCTTCTTTGTCATTTAAAGAATGTTTCAAAATTGATGCAACCCATGGGGTATAATACATGGGATATTCAACATACTCATGTTGAACGTACAATCTAGTACTAATGTTAGGAAGTGAGATGTTGGATGTAATGCCCTACAACTTTAAAATAGGCTATACTAATAATCATGTACTAATATAATTTCAACACATTTTCAGAAATTCCTTCCATATATATATTTTTTTTGTAACTTCGCTTTAAATAATATTTTAAATTTCTTTTGAGTTTCAAGTCAATCAATATATTGTATAACAGTTTTTTTATCAACTTCGTAATACAAAGATCCTTATAGGAGAACATCACACAGGATAAGTTCCAAGAATTTCAAGAATAGAATCATCTTGAAAAAAATATATATCTGGCTCAATTTAATGAAACGACTGCTATGACTAAACGAAAGCTCGATTAGTGCATTCCAATTGTCTCAGATAGTTGACATTAAATAAAATGTTGCTAGAATATCGATTGGGGCACAGAAATTCACCCCCATGCATGACGTCCGCTGTTTGATTTCAGGGTTGCGTCAATTTTGAAACACCCGTTATAAATTTCTTTTCTACCTGTATTTTCATGGTGCATTGAGTACCTCTCTAATATATATTTTTCTCTCTCTCTCTTTTTTGTTTCTTTGAACAGGAGAGTAAAGTTATTCTGCTTTACTTAATACTTATTTCTCTGGTAATTTCTTTCACTTGTTTCCTTACGTCTGTCAATACCAAACTTATTATTAATTCTCTATCATTCCATCTTCAACTTTCAAAGTTTTGGTTCTAGTTGAATTCATCAATATTTCTTATCAATATCTCTCTTGCTTTATATTCTATGCGGTTCATATACGTATCAAATTGTTTTACTCCATTGGATCATGATTTAATTTTTTTTTTTTTTTTTTGTGGGAGCTTCACGTTGCGTTAGGCTATACTCAATGACAATTAAGTTTTATTTTAATAACATTATTTATTGTTGAATTTGATCTAGTGATAGTCAAACATATTTTACAACGTTTTTTTCAGTTTTAATCTCAAAATTTGTATACATATTTTATTCATTTTAATTATTTTTTCCTCGAACTGTATTGCGTATCAGTTTTCCTTATTACAAATAGATATATTGAATATATTTTTGATAATAATCTATACTTGTTTATTGATGGATAATACAGTAAATGAATCATATACTTTCACACTATTTATCTTTCATACCTGCGTTCACTTCATTTTTTAATTATCTGTATAAAAGCCGACTTCGTATTTTTCGTATTTGATTTTGTGTAAATTCCTTGATATTTTGTAATATTTTTGTTAATTTGCCACCTTAATATTAATCTAATAAGTGTTGTGTTATATAATATTTAGAATGTCAGACTACATTGATGAGTTAAAATCAATTTCTTACAATCATTGAAATCACTCAAATTGTGTCATATCAATGCTCAGTCTCTGCCGGCCCACTTCAATGAGTTTAAATTGATGACATAAATTGTCACGGTTGATGTGATTGCTATTGGTGAGACGTTTCTCAAGCCCAGTCTTATTTATGCCTAGCTATTATAGTGTTCCTGAATACACTCTTTTCAGGAATGGCAGGATTGAAAAAGGGTTTGGGGGGGTGTGGCTGTGTATACTCAATCTGAATTTACGGTCAAAGTTAATTGCATCATCAGCTCAATTGTTCTGTTGCTATCCTGAATTGATTATGATTGAAGTTACTATTGGCTCAGAATTGTGACTGACTGCAGTTGTATAACGTTCTCCCAAAACGGGTAGACTATCAATGCCTGACGAGGCTTTATTCGGTGTAATGCACAAATACCAGCATATAGTCGTTCTTGGTGACTTCAATGCTAATCAATTGAAAAATAATTTTGAGAGCACACAAAAATCTTTGATTCGTTGAATCTGGTAATAATACTGGACAGTTCTGCCACTTTCCACACACACAAAATAATGTCATTCTCTACTCGACCTGGCTGCTGTCAGTGAGCCGGAGTATGTCACGTGTAGCGGACAGATACCGTTTTCTGTCAGCCCATGATTTGATTTCTGTTATTTATAGCCTTGAGCATGGTATTAAGTATTCTTCTCGCATTAGGGGTGGAATCCTGAAATCCATTGATTTGAAGCGTTGTTTTGCTGATGCTTTTGAAAAGCCTTGACATTATACTTCGCTTATGAATAATATTGACAACAACGTTAGTGCTTTAAATTCGATGCTTATCTCCATTTTTGATGAACATGCTCCGGTTCCTGATATCGAAGTTCGCCGCAAATGCCCCTTATTTAATAGAGGAATAACCTTGCTGAGGCGGGAGATACAAGGCTAGGCGTACTCATCTTAGGACTGGTTGCAATGCTGACTTTAAGCGATATAAGAAATTCAATCGAGGAGGAAGTTAAGATCTGTTTGCAGTAGAACCAAGATACAATATTATAATCGACTTTTCAATGGGATTCAGATTCAGAAGATTTTATTTGTGTAAATTGACAGTGTACATGAATGATAGCAGTATTATTAAAATTAGTTATTCCATCAAAGTCAAAGTCAGCTGCTATCACTGTTTCTCTCAACTCACTCAGCAATTACTTTGCCACCCTCATTCCCAAAACGTGCAACGACCTCTATCATGGTCAATCAATCTATCCATGCTCTCCCATAAGATCAATTCTTTTTTCTCACATTTTTCCTAATCAAGTCTCTTTTATCATTCATTCAATCAATAAAAATTTCAAAGGTGTTGATAACATACCAGTGAGCTTTAATAAAATCATTTTACCCATCATCCTTCCAGCTATCACCCATGTCTTCAATTATTCCCTTCAAATGATGATATTCACATCTCTTTGGAAATATTCTCTAATATTTCCGGTTCCTGAAAATAATAACCCAATGTCTCCACAAGATTTTTGAGCTATTAGTATAACTTGCACCATTTGTAAATCACTTGAGAGGGCTATTTATCGTCAGACAACAGATTACCTGAATTCTTCCAATTTCTTTGACCAAAATAAGAGTGTAATCCGCTTATTTCATTGTACAATGTACATCTACAGCTCTCTTGAAAATTATAGATTATATTTGTGAAGCTATGGATAACCTTTCTTCAACTTCTCTTGTTTGATTTGACTTCAGCACGGCTTTTGATAATTTCTGTTACTCAATCTTACTTCAAAACTCTTATCAAATTTCAAGTTCTCTCAGTCGTGCCTATCTTGGTTCCGGTTATACCTTTTATTAGATTTATTCGATTTCTGTGTGTCAGGTGAGCTGAGAATTGGAAATTGAATATTTGAAGAAGATTAGTGTGACCAGAAACAAGCATATTGCTTTACCCAAGGTACGGTATGAAATAGGCAGAAGAAATGTCAATTTCATATCCCGCAAGGTGTCCAACAGTTTGCGGGGCGTTTGGCGAGTTCTTGAAGGCGGAACAGTCTATAAGAAGAGGCTTTTGAGGAATGGGATAAAAAGTAATTTTAAGGAGGAGAACACAATTAATATCATGTTGAGAAATTATTAGTGATGTGATGTTTATTCTTGTACTTGTTTTAAAATCTTATTTTTATATTTTTATCTATCACTAAACATAATCAGAAGAAACTCATGTTGACAATATTTGTTGTTCTGTACCTGTATTATTATTATCGTCATTATTATTATCATTATTGCTAAAAATCTTAGTTGGTCTACACAGGTCAATACATCAGGTCTACAGGGACAAAAAGGTTCTCCGCTACCATGCACCACTCCGAAGGTTTCTCCCTACTCATCTTTGTACAACACTTGTGCAGAGTCTGATCATGCCTATCATTGATTATGACCGCATAGTGTTGTTGTCAGAGGGATTAAATCTAACCCGGAATCACTCACGCGATGGAAAGTTCCGCGAGGACACGCACCTTCAGAGTGAATCTAACATTTGAGATTGGCCTTAAGATTTTAGTTATCATAGTTAAAAATTGGCATTATGCTTTTTTTCTAGCATTATGTTTTTCTTGGAGGATGAAGCCCACATAGGTCTGAGACCTGTGCGTGAGTAATGAATTGGATGATGGTGATTGATGAGTTGAACCTTAGTTTTAGATGGGTCTGAACTACCGCAACTTGGAACTTGAAGGATTAAAATGAGCTCTGATCTTGTTTAGTCCTTCCATAAAAACAAACCATATTCAATCATTATTGTAACAGAATATAAAGTCATATTTTTACCACCAAATAATTCCTTCTCTGTTTGTTACTCATCAGAAATTTCGAGTTGCCGCGCTCCTGATTTAATGTTCACGTCCAGCATGATGAGTTAGCCAGTTAGCCAGTGCTCGAGCATGATCTAGATTTGTGAGCGTGCTCATACCTGCATCACTTCTAGCGGCCTAATCGTGACCATCTTTACAAGTCCGCGCACAATAGAACAAATCTGATTTCACACCTTAATCGCTTCTATACGTTTACAATGCGTTTAAAACCAACAATTAAACGAGTTCATAGCGATGGCCACAGAATGGAGGCAGTGTTGCTTGACTCGTTTGTAATTATAAAGCTTTTGCGCTCTGGACTGATTGGAATACCGGATTTACATACAATAAGAACTAAGTCTCAGTCCGGCTCAGACACCGTTAGACCTAAGATAGCATTTCAATTTGTAACAGTTTGGCCAAGGATTTTGAATAAGCACATTTTATTTATTGTTGGATCGTTATCTTGGATCTAATTTATAGCAAAACAAGGATGCGGCCAACATACTGCATAGTGTACACACTTGAATACGGTGATAACTAAAATAGTTTGTTGAATGCATTTATAACATTGTTAAAAACATGTTTTTCTTATTTTTTGCTTTTTGCAACTGTAGTTATACCATTGCTTCCTTGCTTACATGTCAATCTTTATTAACCCTCCTGAAACCCTTGGATTTTGTGCATGCTATTGGATCTTCTTAAAGTCACTCATCAATATTATTTTTCCACTCCATAGCTATATTTCTAGAAATTATTCTTTGATAATGATGCCCAAAATGTGTATTGGAATCTAAGTGATAGCCGAGTGCCATAGCAGGTATCTGTTCAATCAGAGATAAGCTACGAAACTCCTAGGCGATCTTTGTAAGGGTGACCGATTGGATTGGCCAGCAAAAAAGACTCTGTTCTCTGCTGTAAAATCACTTCCCGGAGGTTCGGAGCCCACTTAAAACTATAGGTCCAACTCATCAATCACCATCATTCAATTCATTACCCACGCACAGGTCTCAGACCAATGTGGGCTTCATACTCCGAAATAAAAGTTGAGTGTGCTCTGCAAGCCAGCCTTACTTACCTTGATCAAAACTGAACGATTCAAACTTCCCGAATATCCCAATTCCAAATATTTTTGTCACTTGACGTTGCTAATGACCGCAGTGTCCGATGGCAAAAAAAATGTTATCTTCTCTCGAAATACATCTACTCTCTAAATAATTAGTCTTCTCAATATCCTCATTAGTACATAAATAGAAATAATGTACAGAAATAGGAGCTCAAGATAATTTTTTTCTGAGGATGAAGCCCACATAAGTCTGTGCGTGGGTAATGAATTGGATAATAGCGATTGATGAGTTGGACCTACAGTTTTAGGTGGGTTCCGAACCACCGGAAAGTGATTTTACAGCAGAGAACAGAATCTTTTTTGCTGGCCAATCCAATCGGTCACCCTTACAAAAAGCGCCCAGGAGTTTCGTAGCTTATCTCTAATTGAACAGATACCTTCTACGGTACTCAGCTATCACTACCCTAGTGATCCTTCTTAGTTCGGTAATAAGTTGATTCAATATTTTTCATAAATTTCTCCTAAATGGATGTAAGGAAAAAGGAGACTATTCAGCCCAAAACTGCTTTCTTCAAAAAGTTTAAACTGGAGGATCCAAATCTTTGTAGATAATTCTTGAATCTTATTTGAATTCGTCACCTAACAAAGTTTATAACCTGGGTCTTTTTAGTAGAAGAAATAAAGCACTGAAAACCGTTCAAAAGGTAACATAAAATTACGTTCAAAAACCAAAATGTTATCAATGTTGATCCAAACTTCGGGAGGTTTGAGTATAAACTAGTGGAATGACGTCCTAAGTGTGATAAAAAAAGGAGAGGTTAGAGAGGATTATATTCTGTTAGAGTGGAACAAAAGGCCGGGTTTGATTGAGTGTTATCCAGATGGCTGAATTTTCGATTGGAATAACAAGAAGCTGTGCAGATTCATTAAGTTGTTAGTTTATATGGACGATTGGAGCCAAGTTACGGCGCGAGGCGAACTAATTTGAATGCTCCGTTCGTGAAAACAGGAAGCCGACTCCCTTTGCGGCAGACACTTGAAGGAGCTCGCCGCTCATTTGAATATTCGAGCTCTTTTCGATGAGAGAGGAAGTTCGAGAGGTGATTTCTGAGAAGAAAGAAGCCTGGCCGAAGCTGATGCTGATGCCTCCCCCTGATGCTCCCTTTTTTTCACGGTACGTTTGATCAGCTTATTATCAATCACTTTAGCACCTCTTCCAATTGTTTTCCATCTCGGGCGTTCGTGATAGAAATCAAAAGAAGCGGCACGCTTAACTCGATTACTTTTAAGAATAAATTATCTCCGGAAAGAGAAGAAAAATCGGAAGGGGCACTTTTCTCCCGTTCGACACTTTTTGCTGAAAACTTTCAAGAATACTTCTTGCCGGCTCTTCAAGTAAGAGATCTTGTCTAATTGTCTGGAAAAGTAAACGGTTGATCCGTTACAATTTGTCCGCTATGAACGAAACGAATAGGAAGGCTCCCTTCTTGGTTATTTAGTTTGAGGGTGAGTTCTTGAAGTCAACAATTTCATCGTATAATTGAGATCCGATGAGCTAATAATTGAAGACTTCATTTTGATGGAAAATGATTAGGAGAAATTTAGTTAGACTCAGACCAGTCTTATTTGAGTCTTACTTATCTCAAGAGTGACTTGAAAATATATTTTTTTTAATTCAAGTTTTCCTTACCTCAGGGTAGTTTTATCAATACGTGTCTTATACCCGGTTTCTCAGCCGTTCGGTAAATCATTCATTCAATAGCTATTTATATTCAATAGTTATAAGTAGACTAAATTTTAGCTTTATACATTCGATAAATATTATGCATTATAATATAGTGTATTTTTCATATAGTCTATCGATTGAGTTATAGATCCAATAGATTTATAGAGTGTTATTTAACGCATATACATGAATTCTATAGAGTTATAGATTCGAAACTGTAATTTAACAACTGAGGAACCGGGCAGTCTTTGAATAAGTAGAACCATATCAATTTGAAGATGTGGAATCAGTCAATGAATGTGAGATTGGATACCTTTGTTCAAAATAATGCAATTGCATTGATAACACAATACAGATGTTGTGTGATCTTGATACTATTTGCACATACAAGATGAAAATGACCATGGACATGATATTCTGTATTACTCATTTAGTGATATTTTCGCACATATTATGTCGCAGTTATTTCGTTTTCATAAACTTTCTAGTAAAAATAGTTGAATAATATTCATGTACATGAAAAAAAGGAAAAAGCTCATGAGTCACAAATTTTTATAGTCCATCTTATCTTATGTGTTCTAATTATTTTTTCTGATAAGAGCAGTAGACAGTGAGTACAATCAAGCTAACGCTAATCTTTGGTGAGCAAGTCCTCACAATAAGGATGGTTGAAAGAGAGAGAGAGAGTGAGTGAGAGAGCGCTCTGATTAACATCATAATGGTCCCAGAGGGCGGAAAAGTGTGTCTACCGTCGGCTGGCAGTTCGCGCGAGAGAGTTTGTCGTTGGACAAACTTGCCAGTTTTATGTAAATGTCGAATAGATTTGTAGGGACCGAATCATCGTTCTTTCAAAGATGCCTGTCGCGGGGAGAAACGATGAAGAGTTATTGAAGTTATACCACTCCTCCGTTTATTCTTGCATAATTTAGGGCAATTATTGAAGGATGGCGGAGAAGGTGGGGCGTATGTTGAATAATACAAGTTGAACGCAATACTCAGTCAACCCTTTTCAAGGTTAGATAAATACTTTGATAAAAACTCCTCCACCTTCATCGAGAAGATATATTTTTCACGGTTCAAAAAATATCGTACAAAAGCAGGTGAGAATTATTCAAATGTAGCTGCCCCTCTCAGTTCACCATCTAATGCGGAAGTAGGAGATTCATGACGAAACCAATGGTGATCCGACATGTGCAAATTAGATGCCAGTAAGAAAGTGCGAGTTTGAGGTCCATTCGTCTGAGAATTAGATTCTAATTAAAGCCAGAGTGAACTCGCATATAATTACCGGTTGTCAAAGACCGTGCTTACTTATGTCTTTTCCCTTAGGTAGCATTTTCCCTCGGCAACCGTCTAACGTTTTTCTCTGGTCCAGTAGGCCTACTAGCTGTGAACATGGGAATTACAGTATAGGCTCACTACTCAAGTTCACGGCCTTCTTTCACACATTTAGCAAGGCAACTATTTAACCCGAAGAAGAGCTGTAAACAAAAGAATAGACGTCTTTGAAAATCCTTGTGAACTTTTTAATTTGTTAACAAAATATGTAGCCTATCTAATAAATTATATTGTTATTGTTGAAGTATTATCCTCATCATCACCTTATACTTTATTTCTATCGTTATAGCAACCAGGAATACTGGAAAAAACTTCTGAACTCTAATTTAACAAGTTATTAGATTGTCGTAGGCGAACAGTCGTAGAGTGAACATCTCAGTTACCTAGTAGAACAAATTCATTAACAATAGTGCAGTAAAGAAGATCAATAGAACAGTATAGTTTTTATTGTTATACTAGTCATAACCAGCATCATCATACATTTTAATAACGGTAAGTTATTTTTGTGTTTTTCTCGGTTGACCTTGACTGGATTTCAGTGAGCTTCAATTCTTTAATTTAGAATTTTGTAGTATTAGCCTGCTTGTGTTTTATTCTTGTTTGTTGCATTTTATGTGTTCCCGGTTCTTAGTTCTTGATTTTGACACATTTGTTTTTTTGAGGATGAAGCTCACATAGGTCTGAAACCTGCGCGTGGGTAATGAGTTGGATGATGCTGATTGATGAGTTGGACCTACAGTTTTAGGTGGGTTCCGAACCACCGGGAAGTAATTTTACAACAGAGAACAGCTAGTTGTTCCTCCTACCAGTTCGCGTCACAGACCTTCAATGAAGGTCAGCCTATTAGAGGCAATTTCTCCCTTAGTCAATAGTATCATTTCGTGTTTAGTATATATTAAGCTACTCTGTACTCTAGTTTCAGTTTAATTGATATTGATAATGGTGTATTGGACCGAAACTAGTATCTCACTGTTTTCAATAAATTAATGAATAAATAAATAAAAAAATCACTTCCCGGTGGTTCGGAACCCACCTAAAACTGTCGGTCCAACTCATCAATCACCATCATCCAACTCATCACCCACGCACAGGTCTCAGACCTATGTGGGCTTCATCCTCAAAAAAAAAAAATCATCATCCATGCACAGGTCTCAGACCTATGTGGGCTTCATCCTCGAAAAAAATGTGGTTTTCACAACTTCAAGGCTTATTATTCATTATTGAAAACAGATATCATGAACAGCAGTTGTAACAAAAATATCTAGTTAGGCATCATATTTATATGGCAATATTGAATCGTATTGAAAACAGATTCCATTATTGATCGAAAATATCGATCCTCTAATGACTGATTTACAACACCAGTGTAATCATAACATTGTTCACAATCTCCCTAGACTTGAAATATTATTTTTTCTCATGTGGCGAAGTTGTGGCCATAATATTATTACAGGAAGATTTGAATGGACTCTAGCGTGAACTCATGAACAAATAGCATTGTCATGCGGAATGGAGGGGGCTGGAAATTTAAATACCCCCTTCCCAGAAGGCGTTGGTGACGTTTATTATATGCGTACGTACCCGTAGGCTTGTGGCGTCATACGACAATTAGCTTTGCTCATATGCATAACCCAGCTAGATGAGAGGCTCAGCTCCAAGCAATGGTTGTAGATTCTCGCTCACTCAACCCTAAAATCGATATTCTCAACAGTTGAGATTTATTCAGGCCGTAGGCTAGCCGATATTCTTGGAGTTATCTCAGGGATTGCCGTCAATCTGCGAAGAAACTGTAGATTAAATTTTTGGGCACGTAGTTTTTGAGAACGTTAGATTAAATTATTTTTGAATTTTTTTCAAAATCCTTTCTTAGCACGCGTCTAAGCTGCTGAACATGAGTACCAAATTTGAACAATTTAGGTCTAGTGGTTCTATTAATTGCCTTTATCAAGGGCGGAGTTAGGACTTAATTTTCTCTATCACTCAACTCTCTAAAGAGAGGAAAAAGAAAACTTACCAGACTGAGGGAGTTGAAAAACCCGAACATGTGTGCTCGAGATTTAATTTTTTGCCACAAAGTGGCGAATTTTGTTTTCAATCGACGACGCGCTGATATTGTGCGGACAAGAGACTAACGTTCGGCTTCGGCAGTCAATGAAGGGTAACCCACGGCACCAGAATCATGCACCCGAAACTCCCCCTTTCTAAACGTTCTCCAATACCCTAGCATCCAAACAGATTGGAAATAATTTCATTTTCACCCGTTTCTGCCCCCTTTGCCGATAAACCCATTGAGCCACCTGTTGTTAGCGGGATAAAAACGTTCAGCCCACCATGTGCCGAACCGAACGTAAATCAATTTCGTATAATACGTGTGCCGATGGTTATTTATCATCATCATCATCACCCCGCCCGTCATCTGATTCACAAGCTGCTTTCAATTTATAGTCAATATTAACGTCATATTTCAAATCGGGTGCAATAGCATTTTCAACCGAACTTCTTTATGGAGTTGAATCGTTAGGATTGGTTTGATGTTGTTAAAATTTGATCGTTTTATAATTATCCTAAACGGACAAATGATATTCATAAAATATTCCATGAGTATTAGCAGTTATATCGCTATTAACAGCACTATATAAGAATAAGAATTTTTTATTTCCCAATTAAACAAAAATACATCAATTTAAATAAAGATATTAACTAAGATTCTAGACTATTTAGTTACCCATATTTCAACCCAGCAAAGCATAGCTTGAGCGCCAGACCGACCAAGGAAACATAAAATAGTAAAAATCACTACAGCTACAATATAATAAATAATAAAATAAGCATAAGTGAAAAATAAGGACAGATAATAAATACAAATAACACATATAAGATCAAGAAACTAGATTAAATTTCCTATTTTAAAGAAGATAAAAATTTCATTTTCACCCGTTTCTGCCCCCTTTGCCGATAAACCCATTGAGCCACCTGTTGTTAGCGGGATAAAAACGTTCAGCCCACCATGTGCCGAAGTTTATTATTAAAATATGTTTCTGTATCAGAATGATTTTTGTTATGTTTCTATAATCTTTGACCCATTCTACAATTTTAAAATTAGATGATTTTTTATTATTAAATGTTATAGTTCAGTAAGATATAACTTCTCTTCCATGATTGATCCATAACAGAAAACAATTCAGGAAAGGTGAATTAATTCCTCACAACTATTTTGTATTAGTGTTATGAACGTCTTCATCCATTACAAGAACATAATTATTATGAGGTATTATACCTCAGGAATAGATTTCAAAAAACAGTAAAATATTGTATACAAGTAACAGTGAATAATGTATACTGTAAACAGTAAATATTGTAAAATTTTGTTTTTTGTAAACAGTAAATATTGTATACTCCAGTAATAGCTTTCAAGAATATGGAGAATCGCTTTTTTTCAATTGCTGATGATGCCCACATGAGTCCGGAGACTTGTGCGTGGGTAAATAATGAGTGGGTGAATAATGAGAAACATCCATGGCTGAATGAGACTCGAACCTTGCAAGAAACGAAGCCATTTAGAGCCCTATCTTATCTCAAACAAGCGCTCCAACCGACTGCGCTACCAGAGCCGTTTTTTCATCAACAACATAGGAATTTTATTATGACTGATTTATTGACCGATCCTAGAGAGGTCTCAGTTTTAACTCGACGACAGCTGGGCATTTCGTCTGTCCGTCTGTATGTGGGCCTATGTTACACGATTACGGCCAAACCTGTATTGCCTTGACCGACTGTCATGAAATTTTGCAGAAATGTCCCCCCCCACCCCATCTTTTTAGGGGGCCTAATTTACGCCCAATTATTTGGAGTGTCTGATTTGGGTGCGGGTGTTTTAATCAAACATTGGAACAATTTGAAAGGGGGTTTAATCCGTGACAAAAATTTGATCAACTCAATAGTAAGCGTTAGAGAGAGAGAGGGGGGTTCAAAATTTAAAGAAAATTCAAATTTTGTTTTTGTTTTGGTAGGGCCATTTGAGCCGAAGGGAATGATATTAGTTAGTTAGTTAGATTCCTGTCGCTCCTAGAGGAGCATAGGGCATGTGAAAATGTTCGCCATCCATTCCTGTCTGCTGCAAGCCTCTTGACCTCTGCCCAAGTCTTTCCCTGCTGCCTGCACTCTGCCTCAACCGTTCTTCTCCATGTCATCCGAGGGCGTCCTTGCCTGCGTGAGCCCTGTGGATTCCAGTCCAATGCAGCCTTCTCTATTGCGCCGTCCTCTTTCCTTAATGTATGCCCAATCCATCGCCATTTTCTTTGCTTCAATTCCTCTTGGATTGGACATTGATTTGTCATCTGCCAGAGGTTTTCATTACTGATCACCTCTGGCCAATATATTCGCATGATACGACGCAGACATCTATTCATGAAGGTCTGCAGTTGCCCAACAATCCGCCTAGACATCTTAATTTTACCACTGTCTGCAAGGGTTCTAACATTCCAAAATCCAATCCGAGTCCTTCGCTTTAATCCAAAAATTCCGGTCCGGTTCACATTTTCATTTGTTTCTGTAATAATTGTTGATTTAAGAAGCTGCGAGTTATTAGCCCACATCCTCCGATCTTGGTGGCAGGAACGCTACCTTAAGCCTACCAAGCAGGCATAAGAAAATGAAAAGAATAAAAGAGTAGAGCAAGAAGATGGCCAAGGAAGGCCGACAGATAGAAAAAGAAAGAAAGAACTGCACAAAGCAAAGTCAATGGAAAAGTGCCATTCTAGAAACAAAAGCTCCAAAGCAAAATGAAGAAGAAGAAGGGAGAGGAAAGAAGAGCTTTGGAGTAAAGAAAAAAAAAAAAAAAAAAAAAAAAAAAAAGGATGGGGGAAAAGGGAGGGGAAAAAATAGATATATAAATAAAGGAAGTTGATGAAGGGAGGGAATGGTGAGGATAGACAGTGCAAGGGGAATAAAATAAGAATAAGGGGACTGCACTGACCAGCTCAGGGTACGGAGGGTCGCACACCTCAGAAATAGCAGGAGTTGCTATTTTCCCCCTACGGATGAAGGGAATGATATAATATACTAAATTTTTGATGAACTGGGTTATTAAGGGTGGGGATAGGAAAAAATGACTTCAAAAAACGAGTTTTTTGGTTAATTTTTACCGTTTCCGATAAGTGGAAGATAATTCTATAGGCTAAAGTGGTTCACTGAACTACTCTTTTCAAATATCGGAGGTGGGGGTGAGAAAATTTACTCAAATATTGAGAAAATTGGGATTTTTCTCTCATCAAATAAAGCATGAAACCTTTGGAGACTTCCTACCGAAGAACTTATAGAAACTTCCCCTTTCAAGCTATTTAAAATTTAAATTTCGCTGGAGGGTGTACAAATTTTTTTGTTTTCAAAGGTGTCATTTCTAGGGGGTGTCACGAAGTTTGGACTTTTTAAATATAGATTTTTGCAGTTTCTATAATCAATAAAAACTTGAGCAATGAAAATTAGTAGAAAGTGTTCATGAACTTCTTTCGAGAATATCATCCCCTTTTGAATGAGTAGTGTTAGGCGAGTCAGGTCTAATGTTAAAAGAACTATGAAAAAATTCTAAGCAAAATTTACATGGCAAGTGTGCTGTGCATTGCGAGGATTGAAACTGAAAAATTGAAATATTACTGTAACTATACTTCATTTATTTCGACCTTAATATCATTGCGATCATGATATTCAACAAATAAATGCTAAACTTGTATTGAAATAATAATATTAAGTTCATTATTTTATTCTGAATACAGTTTTTACAGGGAACAACATAAAATACTTACTGAGTTCTCCCTACATATCTAAACTTGTACAATGGAAAATGAAAATGCACTCACTCACATCCCTGGCAAGTCACAAGCATTCAAAGCTAAAAACTTCTCAATACTCCTCACAAAAGTGTTTTGAAGTTGAAGGTCATACAACTTGAGTATTGTTGCAATAACTTATTATAATAGTGACTCCTCGAATATTTTTTTTAATTTTATACATGAAACTATGACATTTTATGAATGGAAAAGATTGAGCTCTCAAATCAAAATTCGTTTTGTCAAGGTAACACAAGTATGGCGAAAAACGAACGACATTAATTCAAATTCTGAAAGCTGAGCAGTAAATAAGGGTGATCTTGAAATTTTTACCATTGTGTTGTGAATGAGAAAAAATGAACAGTGATTTTCAGTGTTATCTGCTTGTGCCAACAAGACTTCTGGTCTACACTCCTCTTCTGTAGTCTACTCTCTTCGCCTTGTAGTTTATTTTTTTGAAACTTTTATGATATTTAATTAGAACATTATAGAAAGTTATCGACCTACTCGAATATTATGGAAAATGCGAGAATTTCTTATCTGTTTATCTTAGAATTTGGTAGATGTTGATAGAAAGATGGAGACATATCTAGTTCATGGAAGAATGTATAAATAGGAGAGACTTTTGTAAAAGTTCAGTCCAGTTGTAATGCGATAAGTGGCAGTAGTGACAGTTCCCGTTTTCATTAATACGGACAGTGCAATACCGTTGGCGCTATTACAAACTGTGATAATGAACTTTCGTTGTATGTAGTGTTAATCGCAGTATTTTGTGACAGATTATTCAGACTTACTTGACAGTTAATATAGTGACTTGTAAGTACTTGTAGAGTTTCAAATGTTATGTATTAGATGCTTCTCCTTGAATTATTGAACAGTTTATTAGACAGTTATTATTTAATATGAGATCGGCCTTTTGACATTTAGTGATTGATTTCTGTACAATAATATTGAAAACTCTTTATCAGTTGAAAAATATCAATTTATCTGCTTCTGATTTCATTATTTGGTTTAAGACATTACTGATCAGTGTGAGTTGTGGATTATTTGTGTAAATAAAGTGAGAGTGATATATTTAAGTGTTGCCAGCGTTATTTTAGAGATAGAACCCGTAACAGTTTAGCTTGATATTATTGTCGCCTATCAACTCGAGTTTGGGTACAGTACCGGTAAAGTGTCTCCCAATCTTCGATGGAAAGTATGGGAATTTAAGAACAACAACTGCAGTTCATATATATGGGGAAGAATCGGCTCCAGTACCCAGGTGAATAACAATGTTCCTGGGAATCTCTGGCTTTAATAAGTTGAAATGAAAATGGAAAGAGAACGAAAAAGTCTGAACTCAATTTTAAGAAGTACGAGTATAATGAACATTTTAATATTTGAACAGTTGGAGAATTAAAATCGAATAATCGCCACACACTCTTCAAACGGAAGGTACAGTGGTGATAGGGTGGACGGTGACGGCGGGAAGACATGGAAGAAATTATTCTCTTCCTGCGATTCTTGTTTCATCCCTCTCCGTTCACTCATTTTCTACCATTCAATATTAGCCGACCTCCTCCTCACACCCTGTTTCGTCGCATCCTCCTCCATCTACACCTTCTCCTCCGCTACAACTTAGGAGGGAGCACCTCGGAAAAATCCTCAATGTTATGCCCCGGGCGGTCAATATACAGGGCTCCCTCTCTTTGACTAATTGCTAAGTCGGGCTCTGTAGAAAGCCCATCCATGTTGTACAGTTCGCTTTCAACTTTAAAAAAAACTGAACCTCTGGAGCTGCTTCTGATTCTACAGCGCGTATACGAGATATAGAGTATATAAAAGATATAAGTGAGATATAATCTTCATCGACTCTGATGTAATACATCAGTATGAATGCATGTTCGAGGCGTTAGTACGTGTTGTTTACTTATGTAATGATGGATTACTTTTTCAAGATTTAACTCTTTTTAGTGATTAGAATTTTAACTATCATGAATATTTAATATTTCACACGATATTTTAAAATTAATTATCCCCACTTGAATTACAACTTGAATTATTATTGAAATTTGAATATTATTAAAGAATAGATTAGTTTGGAAGCACTCAACTATTATTTAGTCTGGATAGTTCATAAGGATTTTCGAATATATTTTCGCAATATTTTTGCAATATTGTTTTTATAATGTTTCAATATTATTGTTTTAATGTGGTTTTGAATAAAAACTTTTGATATTATGTTTTAACCAATTATTCATATTCAAACGCCTGATTGATGTCTCGTAATGCTAGTTAAGGGACACAAACATCATGATGCTTCAGCGTGCCACTGTCCCAGATTTGAAAATTCACGATACACAGTTACCCATGGGGGTTTCATGGCAAGAAATTCAATAAAATATTGAATAAATTTTAGTCTGTAATTTTGTATTGACAATAAAGATATTCTACTCTATGAATTGGAATGAATAGTATTTGCTAAAATCTGATAAAAGTGTACGAAATCACGGATAATTTATAAAAAAATTCTTATATTACTCCTTCGAGAATAAATTGAATCACACCTAGACTAATAAAAGTATTATTTCTAACAATTTCATTGCCTACAATGAGCTGCGTGCGTGCAATGATGAACGAATGAAATCTTATGCTACTACACATTTGATGTCCATCCATTCACAGGGAATTGATAATAGCTTGAGCAAAACCACGCCAAATATTACTCTGATTCCAACCTGACCACTCTATGTATCAGGCTGCTCTGCAAACAGAGCAAGCAGAGTCATAAGAATAAGAATGCTTTTATTCCGTCATAACACATATACATGCTATTGGAAACGTCTCAATAATAAAGTGTACAGTACACAGTACAATGCAAATGTCACAATAAACAAAACATGGAAAAGTCAATACAAGATTAAATTAGATAGAAGCTATTGAGTACTATTACAATTAGGAAATTAATTCTCTACTGGTAGCTGGAGGAAATCTGTGAGTGAATACAGTGGATGTTTCAAAAGAAGGCTCTCTAGGTTCTGTTTAAATACTTTCATGGGCAAGTTCCTGGCAGAGTTGGGTAGTATATTAAATAGTCTCAAGGATTGATGATTATTAGTCAATAATCTTTTCAGTCTGGTGTATGGTAAATCTATTTTAGTTTTATTTCTAGTATTATGGCTGTGAATTTTAGAGTATACATAGTGTAGCGAGAATAGAGAGGAAGAAGGAACAGTGGTTCTTGGTTGTTATCTGCTATGTAAATGTTTACTTCTAAGTAATTAATTACTCTGCTTTTTGACACTTTTATTGTGCTTACTTGGATCTTTGTAGAATGTTCTAGTTGTTTAATTAGAGATTAATGGAGTCTTATCGAATATTGTGGAAAGTTCGAGTTTCTTTGATTGTTTATTTAGAAGTTGATAGAAAAATTGAGAGATATCTCAATTATGAAAAATTATATAAATAGAGGTAGACCTTTGTAAATGAGTTCAGTCTTGTTTGAAACTCGTCGTGATAAGTGGCAGTAGTGAAAGTTCCTGTTAATACAGACAGTGAAATCCCGTTGGCGCTATTACAAACTATGCAATGAACTTTCGTTGTCTGTAGTGATAATTCTCTTGACAGTTCTATAGTGATAATTCTTTTACCTTTTTATTGTATTACAGACTAGTGCTACGTAAGTTAAGTGTTCTTTTTCGATGTTTCTTTTTGAATATTATTGGACAGTTTATTGTACAGTTATTATTTCAAATTAGATCGGCCTTTTAACTTTTAGTGATTGATTTCTGTACAATAATATTGAAAACTCTTTATCAGTTGAACAATATAAATTTATCTGCTTCCAATTTCATTATTTGGTTTAAGATATTACTGATCAGTGTGAGTTGTGAATTATTTGTGTTAATAAAGTGCGAGTGATAAATTTAAGTGTTGCTAGCGTTATTTTAGACATAGAACCCGTAACAATAGAGTATAGATTCATAATTTTGATGCACAGTTGTAAGTTTCGCTTGTTCTTTTATGGCTATTTTTTCACATGTATATATATGTATATGTATATGTAAATAGTTTGTTTCTTTTTTTTTGGCAATAAATGAATTGAATTGAATAGAGTGGTTAGGTTAAAATAAATGTATCGTTAGCGTAGTGTTTCTCAAACTCTTTGTTTAGTTGGTTCTGGACCACCAGGTAAGTGATTATAAAGCAGATAACGCTGTGTTATACTCACCGGCTACCCTTCCAAACACAGTCCCGAGCGATCGTGACTGAACATCACGATCCTGGTGAAACCACACTCAACGGGCGGCCATCACTTCACAGAGGCACTCGAATATTAACACAAAACTCCTTTATGTATTGATTTTTCCACTAACAATAAAATTTTCAACAGCCAACAATTGAATCCTCTGAAATAATCATCTTTGTTGTGTTAGGATAAGCGCTAATCGTTTCTGCAGCGAAATGTGAATTCGTTTGTGAAGAACGTGTTGGATGTCCTACGGATTATTTTGTTCCTCATTCGCATGCTTGATATTCACGTTCTTCTTTATACGTCGGAGCGGAGAGGGTACGAAATAAAGTAGAAATTGCGTTAGATGGAATAATTAGAATCGTGGCGATGGTGGTGGATGTTAGGGGTGGTGGGTGAATGATAGGGGTGAATGAGGGGGGCGAGGGTGAGTTTTTTGGTGTGGAGGTGGAGTGGTTGAACGCATGGTCTGCCAGTCGGTCCAATGAGAATTTACGCTTGATATCTTAGCTGTTATACAATTACAGAAGGGCTCAGATAGCCCTGCAATGAACGAACGGGTGAAAGGAAGACAACTGTCCTTGACAACGAAACGAAGATCCCGCTAATTGTCATGTTCACACACTTCGGCGAGCCAGTTTTCTAGTTTTGTTAAATAACTGCGAGAGCCGCGTCGCATGGCGCAGACAGTTCTAGTCGTCGCTCGCTATTTGGCGTTCAAAGATAGCAGCGCACGCACGCGAAATCACATGCACGGTCATTGCGACTCAATTAACAAGAAACTGAAGTTCACCCTTTTCGTGGATCGGATTCAACTTGTCACTGACGGAAACTGTGAGTACGAACTGCTGAAGAATATTGATTTTCGAGACAGAATCTTGAGAGACTTCATTCTAGTATGAGTTATCATTTCATGTTTGTGTAGATACCATTATTATTTTGTATTATAATTAACCAATAGAAAATAATTCAAAAAGAGAATAATATTATTTTTACAAATTTCCAAAAAAAGGTCTATTGAGTAGATATGAATGAATGAGAAATGAGAGCTCAACATGAGATTTGAAAGCAAAGCAAGGGACAAATCAGAAAATAATATGAAACAATGTGAACAAAATCAGGAAACAATATCATTGATACAGGTATAAAGAGATTTCGTGAGATAATCTAAAGAAATTCTGGAACAAAATAAAAACCGACTTTAATAAAATAACATAATAAAGATTTAAAAATGAAGAATTCACTAAGAACTGAGGAAATGTTTTTTTTTTTTTTTGAGGATGAAGCTCACATAGGTCTGAGACCTGTGCGTGGGTAGTGAGTTGGATGATGGTGATTGATGAATTGGACCTACAGTTTTAGGTGGGTTCCGAACCACCGGGAAGTGATTTTCAGCAGATAACAGTGTCTTTTTTGCTGGCCAATCTAATCGGTCACCGTTACGAAAAGGACCTACGAGAACGCAGCTTATCTCTCTGATTGAACAGATACCTGCTACGGCTCGCGGCCATCACTTCCCCCAATACTAATACTAGTTTAATTCCCCCAATACTAGTAACTTTTTGAAGTCGGCGCCAAATTTTTTATAAACTCCTAGAATATTACATAGAAACTTTATAAACTCATAAAATATTTGTTCAAACGGTTATTTGTATTGAATTTGAAATTTTCAGAGTTCGAAGTGAATATTTTATTCCAAACTCTTCAGCATGTGGCTTTTTAATTTTTGAGAATTGTTTTATTGAAATCAGTTTCTTTTTTGCTTTATTTTTTACTTCAAGCTTTTTATTCGAGTATTCAAATATTGTATACATGAAAACGTTCTTGAAATATTAAGGAAATCAGTATGATCAATAAAACATATAGATCAAAGTACCGGTAACTCAAAACTGACTATAATAACAGTTAATAAACTAAGTAAAATTCTACAACTCACTATTGAACGTATAATATTGTATCTAAGATAATAAGAATAGCGAAATGCTCCATTAAAGTGGTATCGCTTTCGATTTATCATTTTGATTCGGCCCCTTTCAGTTCATACCCACACTGAGAAATTAATAATGTGCTTCCTATCCTTAATTGAAATTGCCATGTTTTAATTCCTTTTTGGCTGATACGCCTTATCAGATGATCTGTGACACGTTTCAATTTGTATAGTTCACCTGATGGGCCGAAACGGGGTTTAAAGTATAGGCTTGTTTCCCACACAACCAGCTTTGTGTCGTTAACCTGGCATAATTTCATTGCATCATTTGATTTCAAAAATCGGGTAAGTGTGAAGTGCTTCATATGAAACAATGATCGGTCTGCTAAACGACACCGATCACCGACTGCCGGTTATGTGTGAAACTAGCCTATTCAAACAAAATTCAAATGACGTCATCGATTTTGCTTAATATTGTGCTAAGGATTCAGCCAATCTTTGCAAAACTTGGATGAGGCCACCGCTGATGTTCTTTAATTTATATTGAAAAATAATATTGAAATCGGTTCAATAGTGCTCGAGTAATTGATGTACAAACATAAAAAAAGTAGAATTGTAAACCTCCTCCTGTTTTAAAGTCTGTTAGGAAGGTAGGCGAATTGAAACCCATATATCTGAAGGTAACACAATGCATCATCTGGTAAAGGTGCACATCAATTAGCCGGACTAGTAACAAAAAGTTTTTTTTTTTCTTTGAGGATGAAGCCCACATAGGTCTTAGACCTGTGCGTGGGTAATGAGTTGGATGATGGTGATTTATGAGTTGGACCTACAGTTTTAGGTGGGTTCCGAACCACCGGGAAGTGATTTTCAGCAGAGAACAGTGTCTTTTCTGCTGGCCAATCTAATCGGTCACCGTTACAAACGGGACCTACGAGAACGCAGCTTATCTATCTGATTGAACAGATACTTGCTACGGCTCGCGGCTATCACTTCCCCTTGTGACTTCCTCTTGAAAATATCCAGTTTGTTCTACCAATGCTTATAAATCTGAAGACCCTCAAGTATTCTCATGATTGAGGGAGATATTATTCAATTGGATCGTAGCCTATATAAGACACATTGAGGTTAAATATGGGGTGTGATAATATAACATGGGTAATTAGCAACGAGAATGTAAGGCGCTCACAATTACTCAATTATTTATTTATTTATTTATTTATTAATTTATTTATTTATTTATTTATAAATTAATTAATTAATTAATTAATTTATTTATTTGTTTATAGTGACAAATTTACAACGAATGTGAAGGCGCAAAAGACTCCAAAACTGCTTCCTCCACAAATTTTGAATATGATACATTGTCCAAAACATTGAGGTTAACACAGATTAAAAAATTAAGATTTGCTAAAAACCTTAATTCAAAAAATAACAAAATGAATCTTCTCACTTAACCACTATTAATTGAAAGTTCACTTGAAACACTAAAAACTGTAAAAATAGTTTATAATATTAAATTTTTATTAAAACTTTTGAGCCGAAAAATACTATCTTGTTGCTATGGTTATTACTCATGAAGAGTAAGATAGTGTAGAAATGCATCGATAAGTTTTCCTATGAATTTGGTATTAACATTTAATTTTATATTTTTCATGTACAGTGTATGTTTGTTTGTCGAATAAATTATTAAAATCAAATTAAATTAAGTTTTAGATGATGTAGACCATAAGACTTTCATAAATAGGTATTTTGTAACGAAAATGAAAGGCACTCCCAAAAATGTACATGGTTAGTGTGGCCGCAGAGCACATGAGAATCGCGGCATGGCCTACACTCGTTCAATGCACATTGAAAGCGCGGTGTCTGATCCCAGAGTGAGTGCCTAAGAAGAAGACGCTAATTTGGCGGTCGCCCCTATTCCCGCACTAATATCTCCTTCGTATCAAGTAGATGAGTGATTTCCGTGGAATTAAAATGGCCCGCAGCGCCATGGTTGGAGCAGAGGCACAGTGAAGTGGCTTATCTGTCGGGGCAGACTCCCTCTTTTAAAAATACATCCACCTACCTAGACAAGGCGAAAAAGAACGCTGTTCTGTCTTGCATTAGCAAATGACGAGTGTAGCCCCGCGGCCACCGTAAATATTATGCTTCCCGGCTCTCATCTCTCACATGGATCCGACCATCACATTCTAATGAACTTACGTCGCCGTCTCATTGCTCGCGGCTCCTGCCGTCGCTTTTGTTCAATTTTCTTGTCTCCTGTCCCTTTTTCTTGCATTCTGCTTCTCTACTTCTCGGCACTACTTCGCTCTTTACCGCGCCTCTAATTGCCGCCTTCACTAGCAGCAACCGATCTGCCCGTTATCACCACCGTTTCAACAGCTACAATGCTCAAGCTCGCCTTCAAGAAAGAGTGAGAGAGTGGGTGTAAGAATCAGTGAGAAAGGGCGAAAAAGAGTATAAAAGAAAGAGTAAGAGAGAAAATGCGATAGAGAGAATAAAAATTAAGAAAATGAGTTGGAAGTGAGAGAGTGTGATAGAGTTAGAGGTGACTAGATTGAGATATAAGATAAGATAAAGATAAAATTACTTTATTTACCTAAATTTACAAAATATAATTGTGACTGATTAAAAAGCATATTATTAACAACACAATAGATTGTATATGAGAAATTTTTTGGATATTAACAATGAGATTTTATGTAAAGCATTTACTTAATAAGGGCGAAGTCTGGACAAAAATTCGTCCATTCAAACTTAACCTTGATAACTTCGAACTGCGAGACTATATAATTAGTAATAATAGAATAAAATTTATACACAAATTGAAAAAATTAGAAGTGATTGAACATAATTGAAATTGAGTTTTTGTTTATATTTTCTGAACAATACAGATGGGATATTATTTACAAAATGAAAGATGATAGTTGTCATGCATGTGCTCTATGGTTGAAAAGATGCAGTCATTCTCTCCAAAAGATACCTCTTCAATGACGAGGTGAGAGAGAGGGAACTAGAAAGTGTATTGGTGTGAGGCTGGGTAGGAGTGATTGGGAATGAGTGTCTGAGTGAGAGTAAGCAAGTGAGAGAACGTGCATGATAATGAGTATGAGTGGGAGGAAGAGTGAGTGAAGGAGTGCGAAAAAGAGTGAGTGGGAGATAGTTGGAGCGAGAAAGTGTGTGTGAGAGAGCAAGAAAAGAGCTCCCACCTACCAATTAATTGGTAAACGCTTCTTGAGAAATATCGGCGTCACAACATTCTCATCTTCAATAATTACAAAAATAAATAATAAATGCTTAAATGCCTTTGTTAACAACCCTTTTATGCCACGTGACTATACGATCACAGGCAGCCATGTGAAGGAAATTCAATTTTAATAAAGGTACAATACAATAAAAAAAATATAGATATATATTTTAATATAAAATAACATAACATTAAATAAGGAAGTAGGGCTAATCTGGTGTGAAATGTAAAGCCTTTCCAACTATGGTAACACCATATACTAGGGAAGGTTTTAATTTTAATGATTATTGATAACTTTATGTTTGGTATGCCTGTCATGGCATTCACAATAATGAATATTATGCCATGAGTTCATGCAGTGGCGGATTAATGTCATTTTGTCGGTGAGGGGTACTCCCCCGGGAGAATTTCGAAAATATAGTCGCTTAAAAATCACATTTGACACTATTCTAGTACTAAAACTGTAGTATTACGGTTGGAAAGTTTTACTTTTATAACTATTAATAATTTTTCAATATAATTATTATACTACCTGGAAATTACAAATGTAATATATACAAATTTATACAACTTGCCTCACATATTAAAAAAATATCAACCTGAATAAATTACTATCGACTTTCTGTTTTGAGTTGTTAAAAAGTAATTGATCATCAATATTTGATATATCTTTTGACATAGGCCGATGGTTAGACATTTCCAAAGGCCTACATGAATCTAATCTATTTACTCTTTCCATACACCTAACAGTATTCTTTTGGATCTCAAATACCCTGATGATGCTGTCAGTGAATTTTAATGATGAAATGAATTACTATTCAAGAAAATGAATTACTGTCAAATAATGATTTAGTTTTAAGTAAGATGGGTTATGCCATGTAGTTTCAAAACGCCTATTTTCCACTATGTCAAACTTTTTTTAAAAACAGATTTTATTCAACAATAAAGTCAGCATTTCAATAAATCGCCGAAATCCGTTTGACTCCTTCATAGAATGTGTTGAATTGCTATTGATGATTATATGAGCGAAACCTGTCTCATACTTCTGTACTCACTGATGATCCTTCAAATGGGTCCTACATAACATTCTCTACCATTTTTCAATTTTAACTTCGTATTTAAATCGAATTTCAATTGACTCGGTTTTCCTTTACGACTTATATTATAATTCTTTATCCAACTGACTTCAACACTTTAACATACAGAACTTGCCATAAACGTGACCCAATTACGAAAATCTGAAGTGACAATTCGATCGCATTACTCAACAAGTTTATAGCATTTCCAACATCATTCACATCCACCTCCCATCGGCAAAAACAGCCAATAGAAAAATTGAAAACAGGACGGTTTTCATCTCACACGGAGTGAATTGGATTTCAAAGTGGATTCGAAACAAGGGTAGACATCATTCGGCTGGGGAGAGCACGTATTTCTGGAGAGATGGATGAGATCGCGCTCTTCCCTCGATGATTCCTGTCTTGGTTCAGCCGAAGAAGTATGACAAGTGCTGAGGAGGGACTCAAAGGCCCTCGGGTGATTCGCGACTATCGATCTAATTAAAGAATCACGCTACACAACTTTGGCACGGTCCTCCTTTAGACAGACATACAGCATGGGGTGCACGCATCTTCTACAAGCGATAGGAACATTGCTGATTGAAAATTCAATTAGTAAGTTGTTCCACGCTCCGTTTCTGTGTAATCACCACCCTTTTTCACACTTATCTGTTCGATTTTCAATCGTTGGCAAGGATGGGGCTTGAGAATGATACAAAATGAGTACAGATACAGATTAGAGAGTGAATGCTCCTCCATTAGCATGTAGAATTGTTACATATTTGCATTTAAAAAATACTATTCAATTCATAACCTTCATCGATTACAAAAAAGCGTTTGACTTCTTGAAGCACTCATTTTTGTTCACATATCTTCATGATCAACATGCTCCATCAAATTACGTGAACATCATTCGAAATTTTCACAATGATAGTACAGCTAGAGTATTGTGGGATAAGCTAGGAGAGTGTTTCAAAGTAGAAAAGAAAGTCAAGCAAGGGGATCCACTCTCTCCGATTCTGTTCAACGCTGCCCTGGAAGAGATATTCAATTATTTGGTATGAGATACCTACGTCATCTGAATTCAAGAAAATTAAGTAAAATATGACGCTGCCAAAAACGTGTAAATTTTCTATGACAATAAATCTTATCTTGTCTTAATTATATGAATCACTTAAACTACGCAGACGACATTATACTCATTGCAAAATCTTTATCACAACATCATTGCTATAGTCATGCTCACCAGTTTAGCGGAGGAGAGTCGGTGAGTTTGCCTCACCATAACTCCATCAATAACTTATCTGATGATAAATAGAGGAACTGAAGATTTCGTATTGGTTGGATGTTTACTGAAATGGTCCAATGAAACGATTTATTTGGGGCAGATTCTTTCTTCCAGGGACAGAACAGAGAAATTAGTTAAACGTTGATGTGCGATAGCTTGAAACAAATTTTGGTCTTGTAAGTTTTTTCTATAAAATAAGGAAATCAGCACGGGAAGAAAGAAATACTGAAATACTGAAGAAAGAGAAATAACAGTGTGCTGTGAGTGCGCACGCGCGTGCGCGTGTGTGGAGTGAGAGAAATCTGTAGAGACTGATACAACCTTTCAGAATGTGAATACGTCTTGTAATAGGCACTATATGAGGTAAAACGACTCCCTTTGGGAAGGCCAAATGTTAACTGTTGACATATTGATTAAGAGGAACCCTAACATTCTCATAAACAATAGAAATTAAGAATTCATAGTTTTTTGTTAAACTCAAATTAACAGTGTACCCCATAATTGCTCAACATGACTTAAAAATGAATTGATAAAATATTGTAAAGGTATGCTAGGTATCTGTGTCATTTACTGAATGGTATATAAAAATCAAAACTAATTTTTAATATTACATCAATAAGCAATGAAGTAGACTCATTTTCCAGTTTAGTATTTCTGAATTTTAGTAAATTTATCAAAAGCTTGCGAAAATAATCATTCATTCTAGAATTTTAACCCAAATTATAATTTGATGATATTGTGGTAGATATCCATAATGGATGAGACTGATGTTGTCATAACCACTTTAATTATCAACACAGGAGATTGGTGAGATTGGATTCAGTATTGGTGTTTGTGATTTTGTGATTTATACCTGTAGATATCCATTATGAATAACATACAAATTCTGTCATAACAACTGAAATTTTTAACATTTCCGTGTTAAATTAATTATTGACAGTTTCTACTGTCACGTAATTTCCAATCTTAATTAAACTATAACTTAAATACAGAGTAAATTATACCCAACCATCTGAGATGAACACTATTGGTGTATAGACTTGCAGCCTCTCAAAGTAAAGGTAAAGTAACGGTCGATATCCACGTTGGTGGCCTGCCATTGGCTGATACTAAACATTCCCATTAGTTGCAAAGAATATCCTATAAAAATGATAAACAAGTAGAAAATATTGACTAAATGTCCAAATTTATACAAACTGACATTATAATAGATGCGAAAAACATTATAATAGATATTGAAGATCAATTCCGATGGTTCGGAACCCACCTGAAACTGTAGGTCCATCAATCACCATCATCCAACTCATTACCTCTCTCAGACCTATGTGGGTTTCATCCTCAAAAAAAAGTCAAGTAACGGAAAAATAATAAATAAGAAGCAGAGCTCGTTTATCCTATTAACAAACGGAAAATTGATCAATACTCAACATTCTGGAGAATATAGAAAGAATGACATTGATCTATATTACTTCATAATAGGACAAGGTTAGAGGTGTTGAAGTAATCATTTGAACTATCACCAGCATCGTTTTTTATCACCTCAGTTCATCCAAAGCCCCTAAAATAGTTTCCAATAATGTGCTTTTTCATTGGAATGCAAAACTTCAACATTTTCCTTAAACTTAAATTTATGGTTATTGATAGCCTGCGAGATACAGATAGTATCATTTGTAGTATACAGTAGTATAATACAGTAGTATTATACAGTAGTATAACCTTCAAAGTGCTCTTTGTGCATCGATATTCTCCTGATCTATGCTCAGTTCTGTCAGTGATCTGGATCAAATTTGGATGTGTCTGTGCAACATACGTTACAGACCATGATTATATTATTTCTACAACCGGAACTTTGTCCCTTAAAAAATACAGATCACCCCAGAGAACACCCTTGATTTCAATAAATCGATATCTTGATATGAATTATTTGTTTCTGACACTCAAATAGGTTTGACCAATCAATCTCTGTTCTACTGATGCATGCTGGGAGGGTAGATCAAAAACATCGCCGAAGATCTACTGATTCTGACAAGGGTGATGACAACACTGCATTCGTGGATGGACTACATGTGGTGAGCTAGTACTTACTCTTACTCTCTTTCACTCACTCATCTACTCTCTTTCTCACACCCTCTTTTACTCTCTCTTCCAAACACTCTCTCTCCAGGGAAGGATGGAATAATGAAAAGTTATAAGTCACTGATGGAGCCGTGCAACATGCTTCTATTTATCTAATTAGATTCCATCTATCATGTGAACGTCACGGACCGGAGACGGCAGATCGATCTTCCTCTGCTTCCTTCTTCTTGATCCCTTTGCCCTTGTCCTGTCCTCATTCTCTCCTTTTCCCCTCCTTAGGTAACCCTTCGATAGGGAAGGGTAATGCACTCGCTCACCTCCTTATGTTCTTTCTAGCGTGACAAACGAAATATTGTTTACTATAAGGGGAAACGTCCGATCACCACTGGGATACGAATTCCCGCTACCGAGAAAAACTTTTGCCTTCCTATATTCATTACTCTTTGAACCCCGTATGAAACTTATTATTTAAACATCATCGCAAACATCATTTCGTACCAACATTCTCCAAATAATGATGACAGGATCAAAGATGGCAATTATCACATTCATTTCTGAAGTCATGAAATGATAGGCTTTAGATCAAAGATGACAATACACGTTTCAAGGTTATTAAATGATATTATCGGTTTATATGTGAAGAATATGAACCTAGAACAGCATTGTCATTGACATTGGAACTCTTGCAGCAAATGAATCAACATGTCTCTGAAAACTGAGAATAAAATGATAATAAGATTCCTGCAAGTCGTTAAATTTCACATGAAAACCTAGAACAGCATTGTCATTGACATTGGAACTCTTGCAGCAAATGAATCAACATGTCTCTGAAAACTGAGAATAAAATGATAATAAGATTCCTGCAAGTCGTTAAATTTCACATGAAAACCTAGAACAGCATTGTCATTGACATTGGAACTCTTGCAGCAAATGAATCAACATGTCTCTGAAAACTGAGAATAAAATGATAATAAGATTCCTGCAAGTCGTTAAATTTCACATGAAAACCTAGAACAGCATTGTCATTGACATTGGAACTCTTGCAGCAAATGAATCAACATGTCTCTGAAAACTGAGAATAAAATGATAATAAGATTCCTGCAAGTCGTTAAATTTCACATGAAAACCTAGAACAGCATTGTCATTGACATTGGAACTCTTGCAGCAAATGAATCAACATGTCTCTGAAAACTGAGAATAAAATGATAATAAGATTCCTGCAAGTCGTTAAATTTCACATGAAAACCTAGAACAGCATTGTCATTGACATTGGAACTCTTGCAGCAAATGAATCAACATGTCTCTGAAAACTGAGAATAAAATGATAATAAGATTCCTGCAAGTCGTTAAATTTCACATGAAAACCTAGAACAGCATTGTCATTGACATTGGAACTCTTGCAGCAAATGAATCAACATGTCTCTGAAAACTGAGAATAAAATGATAACAAGATTGACTGCAAGTCGTTAAATTTCACATGAAAAGTTCATGATAATAAGATATTACTGCGTTATGTTTTTTAATAATAATAACAACACTTTTTTCCATAAGTAATTCCCAGAGTAAAGTTTTTTTTTAATGATTTTCATCGTATATTAAGTCCATCACAATAACAACGGATCTAATATAAGTGATAGTGACCTATCTGAAATTCATTTTGAATAACCTTTTTGGTGGCAGCTACTTGAAGCTGATATAATCTCATATCAGGGTGTTATCGACAATATTATATGTCATTATAAAATAATATTTATTATAATTATAACATAAACGGCCGGTTGCACGAAAGCCAATTAAATAAGGAGTTTAATGTCAGTTAACTAACTGTCGTAAGTGTAACAGTTTTAATTCTGATTGGTGATTGGTCATGTGGTGAGCGTGGTGTTCAAGTGGTCGTGATGTTCAGTCACGACCGCTCAAGACTGCGCTTGGATGGGTGACCGTGCTTCAATGACTTGATGTTATAAGCTTTATTATCACTTATCCGGTGGTTCGGAACCCACCTAAAATAGTAGGTCCACCATGTTCCCCGTAACATGGCTCAAACGGCGAGGTGGAACTACCGGTAAGGGTCTCCCCACCATACGCTTATTATTATTATTATTTCTGATGCACAAAGATCCATTACTTAACCGAACGGATACAATTTGGCAACACTGTAATTTGATCAACAGCTGATTCTGAAGTTGATAAAAAATATGAATTAGAATAATTTCATTGTGAATTATTTTGAATTATTCAACTATCTCAATATTTTTATATTCTTAATAGATTCTATTCATTTTTAAAGGTTTTTATGCAGTTCTGTATTCTGGTACAATAAACATAACCTATAAAATTTAACTTAATGGGAGTTCGTAGAATTTAATTCTTGGTTAAGTATCTCTTAGGCTGGTTAACCTAATCGGCGTTATCGCTTGTAATTGCGCTTTGTGCAACCAAATTTTCTCCATTAAGTTTAATCTCCATAGAATGACATCATTCCACAGGGATTAAATTTAATTCGCTTTCGCGCTGCCAGCCGATAGTGTTCATTATCCAATATATTATAGAAGACTAATAGAAACTCAATAATTGACAAAATCCATTTCGAATTCCACTACGTTTTCAGACTACTGGTACAATTGGTGATGTATCTAATAAACTCCAGCTTTCAAATGATTGGATATGAAATCTTTGTTTCAAATATTCTAATATTCTTGTCAGAATCACCCAATTAAATACTATCCTGAAGGTCTTCTACTTAAAAAAACTCTCCAAACACTCCTATGCAAAGTGAATACGTACGTAAAACTTATTGGTGAAGTTTTCAGGTGAGAACAGGCAGGGTAAGTATTTCTAGAAGTAAAGAGAAGGAATAGTTATGTGAGAAAACTACCAATCATTTGAAAAGCTCTATTAAACATGAACTTATGTATAAAGTCAGATTTTAATGTCAAATTGTATGATTTGATGAGTTTTATGATTTAGTATTGCATCTGAAGGTTGTTCACATTGTTATGGGTTCTATCACTAAAAATAATGCTCGTAAAATGTAAGAATAAAACTAGAAGTTTATCTACACAATAACATAATTAATTCATAGATATATAATACAAGAACTAACACAAATATATGTACGGATTAAGTCAATGAAAACTTTCAATCACTTATCCATGATTATTTCTTCATGGGGAGTGAAGACTTTCTCTGAATAATCAGAAAATAGGTCAGCTTTGTCTTTGTTAATTCTTGCAGAGATCCCATTTTCTTTTCTAATAGGAGAGATTTTTTTGTTGATTACGTCTTGGAGACTCCAGTTATGCAGTATAAGACAAGTCAGATTCACAATTATACCATTTTATACACTATTCTTGTTACCATAATTACTATATTAATTAGTTTAGGTGAGGCTTAAATTCGATTTGAAAGAACTCTTGTACACTATAAAAAACTTTATCAACTAAATATTTTTTAGTTGTTTTTTCAGTATTTCTATTTTTTCAAGACACTTTAAAAACTACGGTAGCTTGTTGTAGAGTTTCCTAGCAATATAACTTTTTTTTTGTTTGAATAAGCTACTATTGTCTCACCAAGAGGTAATCTCCTTGGCTTCTTGTATTATAACCGTATATGTCAAGATTTTGGTTGATATCACTTTTTTTTACATATAAAGTAGCTTCATACACAATAACGCAGGGTACAGTTAGGTGACCAAGTCTGTGGTTAATGGCCTACATGAATCTAATCGATTTACTCTTTCCATACACTTAACCGCTTTATTTTGGATCTCAAACTCCCTATGTGGCATTTGGGTGACAAGCTTCTTTAGTTTTCTAGTTACACGCCATAATGAATAGTTTGTACTTCTATCACTGTTTAAATCTTCAAGGTAAGAGTTCAGTTCTCCTTGATTGAAGTCTTTGATGGTTCTTCTTAGCTCTTGAGTGATTTTGTTTAAGTCGTTTTCACTGATGGCTCCCGAGTTACCTGCCATCTCTTCCTTTTCTATCGTTTTCTTTTTATCAGTTTACTCCCACTAAAGTTTTTCCACATCTTGTACTGATTTGTACATCTGCTAATTGGAATTCTAATTCTTCAATTTTTATGAACTGGTGATGTTTGGTTTCTTTTTTCATATCACTGCCCTTCCTCCTCATGCACAGTAGCTGATATGAATGTAATGATAAACTTAAAATCCTCTGTGAGTTTTTGAGACAAGACAAACATCTATTTTTCTTTATGCTAAAATTTCCAATAGTTCATCCGTACGTTGCTCGAGTCCATTGGCATTCCAAGCCATTAGTTTGAACTTACTTCCTATCTTGTTCCCTTATAGGCTGTATTCTCCAACTTTTTCAATCTGGATAAGATAGATTTATTTATTTCTCCTTGTCTAGTACACTTATCTATTATTCGTTATAGCTGATTGGTAATCACATCTTTTTCATTCGATTGTTGTTGGATTTTCTCCAAGGTTTTTGACACTTAATTTTCTCTAGTCAGCTTATTTTGAACTTTGTCTGCGAAAGTAGTATTTATTTGTATTTATATTTCTTCCTTGCTGAAATTTATTTGAAACATGTTCTCTACTTTAAACTGCAGAAGAAAAAACTGTTTTTTTTTTGGGCTGAGTGAAATCATATTTACTGAATTTTCTTATAAATTGAGCATTTGTCGTTGGTGGTAGGGAAAATTGACTTTTTCAAAAACGAATTTTGCCGATAATTTCTGCCTTTTTCGATTGGAAGTGGAAGATTACTCTACAAGTAGAAGATTGACACTGAACTACTGAACTAATCATCAAATATTAAGGGGGACGGGGTGAGATAGTAGAAAAACCTCAAATACGGTATTTCGATAATTGGGATATTTCTTTTCTCATTAGGCAGAGCATAAAAATACTGGAGACTTCAGTCTAGTCACATACGTCGTAGCGTCAACATCGTTTCAGTTAGTGTAGAGTAGAAATAGTAGAGCTAGCAACAGCGACAATTGACCTAGTTTGAGCTTTTGTACTACAATTCAATCAACAAGTGTGCGATTCATGAAGTCGCCTCCACACGTACTGATACCAGAATACGAGGTGGGTGAGCATGAGGTAAACATAGGATCAAGAAACGGAAAGCAAGGATGTCAGGATCAAGGAACTCAAGAGCAACGTAAAATGAACTTATTGAATATAGCAATGCAGCAGGAGTTCGGGAAAGACATTGACTGTTTACAAAAAATGAGATTATCAATTGAGAAATGGAGAATTTGAGATGAAAAGACTTGTGAGGGTTGATTGCGATTACGACTGGAATTGGCAAATAAGCTTTTGGTAGATATGGTTAAAATCGAAACTCGCGAAGAAGCCTTTTTCTATGTCCACAATAATTGAATTATTCAAACAGATCCAAAAATAGAACATTCTATTAGGAGCCTGAACGATTGCTAGCATTGTAAAAGGAAAATAGATCAATCAGTTTTTTTTTTTTTGAGGATGAAGCCCACATACGTCTGAGACCTGTGCGTGGGTAATGAGTTGGATGATGGTGATTTATGAGTTGGACCTACAGTTTTAGGTGGGTTCCGAACCACCGGGAAGTGATTTTCAGCAGAGAACAGTGTCTTTTTGCTGGCCAATCTAATCGGTCACCGTTACAAACAGGACCTACGAGAACGCAGCTTATCTATCTGATTGAACAGATACCTGCTACGGCTCGCGGCTTGTTTCGGAGATGTAGTTCAAATTCCAAAGAGAAATAGCTAAATAGCAAATGATAAAGAGCCTAATTTGCAAGTAGCATTCAAGAAACTTCAACCCAAAGATCATGCTGTTCTTTTGAAATTCTCAAAGACAACTGGTGAATATTAAGATAAAAGTAATAGCACACTGCAAACACTTAAATCCACTGCCTCTGTTGATAGACATGCATAAGAGTAAAAAGAAACCCAGTAAATTTTCGTGGAGGGGGATTTCTTGCATTCCTGGATTCGTAGGAGGATAGGAAAAAGCTCATAGAAAATAAGGACCTGAAGACTGATATTTTTCTAAAACAACAGAAAAAATATGAAGGATAATCGAATTATTCAAACAATTTGCACACTAATAATTAGAATAACTTATCAATAACTTATCAGAATTATCAGATATACTTGAAGCTTGAAGTCTGCTTACAAAGAAGAAACAGTAAGTGATAATTAATGACCTCTCTGCAGATAAGGCGCTGCCATGCCGGAAGTCATTTTTGCTCGTCGTTACAGTATTTTTTCTACTGCGAACAATGTACTACAAAACGATGGAGTAGTTGTATATACATTAGATAATTCAAATTTCAATGTGAAGAACGTCAAACCAAACAAGTAAACGTTCCTCATCCTCGTTTAGAAATAGAGAAACATGAATATAACATTCTAGCAATATATAGATCACCATCATATAATGATTTCGACTTTTTAAGAGGCCTGGAATTGGAACTGAATAATTACGAGGACAAATCGCCATGTGCGGAGGAAATATAAATATCTGTACCCTAGAACTTTGACCACATTATCAATAAAACGACTACTATGATCTACTAAGCAAACATGGCCTCAAGTACTTCATTAAGCAAGCGATCAGAACTTCAACAGGAACAGCTTCACTGAAAAACTTAAATTTATCATTCTGCATCCTATTCATAATAAATCATCATGATATTTCCATTTCAATTGCAAATAATTTTTTTTTTTTTTTTTTTTTTTTGAGGATGAAGCCCACATAGGTCTTAGACCTGTGCGTGGGTAATGAGTTGGATGATGTAAATTAGTTGTAAATCATAGATGAATTTCCACCTTGGAAGCTAGGGGGTGGTTTGGTGAGAGATAAAGGGTTCTACAATTTTAGAGTGATGAATTCCTTGGTGTAATATCATAAAAATGAACTACCTATTATGTTTTAACGATTTGGTGAGAATTTCGCCATGTCAACTATTGATTTCAATGAGAAATTAGGAGTCAAACTTTATGATTGAGGAATTTTCAAAAAAGGTGATTTTTTATTTTCAATTTTATGGCGTGAGGGTTGAAGATATCGAAAAAATTTAGTAAACAAAAGTTGTAGATATTAATCTAAAAAACAGTTTTTATTTGAAACTTTTTTCGATCCGGTAGATAGTTTTCGAGAAAATGAGAAAAAACTAAAATTTTGCCACCATTTTCCAAGATGGCGGCTGAAGCACAACTTTTATCGCCGACGACTTTTAGTATGTTATTCAGCATGTCAAGTAGTACATATGTGCCAAGTTTCTTGATTGCATCATTTTTTTTTGAGGGCCGATTTTGATCTAAAATTACTGGACTACTATAGCTAAGGGTGATACATGTATTTTGAAACAAACTTCAAAAAAAACTTTTCGCAATTATATACCAATCAACCATACCTCTCACAATTTTAATATTGAAATGCTATTAGAATAACGTCTCGGAGTGAGTCACAGGAAAACGATAGCCTGCAGGAGAAAATAGTTATGAACACCTTAAATTATTAAAATATTATTTGAATTTTATTAACTTTTCATGTGAAATTTAACGACATGCAGTCAAATATTTGTTAAGAATAAGTATAATAACTCACTTAAACTGGCCGAGTACTTTCGAATCTATGAGATCCATCATCAGAGGCTCCTAGATCATCATGTCAGTTTTTTGGTTAGAAGTGTTGTGGTTTTTGTAAAATATGATCAAAAAGTTTGTGAGATTTAAAATTTAGTTGTTCATTGAGAATGTTTTGTTTATTGTGTGTGGTGTGTTTGTATATTTCAAATTGTTCCAAGGTGTTGAGTTCGTGTCCTTTAGATTTTATGTGTAGAATGTGTAGGTTGGTATTGATGTCGGTAAAAGTGTGTCCAGTTTGAATGATATGGTCGGCAAAATTCGATTCAGCTTTGGATGTGAGGGCCTGAAAGTGTTCCTTGTAACGTTGTTTGAATGTGCGGCCTGTTTGTCCTATGTAGAATTTGTTACAATCAGAGCAGTTTAGTTTGTAGATCCCTGGGAGATCGTATTTGTTTGTGTTCAGTGTGGTTTTGAGTGTAAGTGCATTTTTTATTTTGTTTTTTGTTCTGAATGAGATGGTGTGGCCGGCTTTTTTGAAGATTTTTGCTAGTCTGTGTGATTGTGGATTAATGTATGTCATTGTGATGTATTTTTTGTCAGTGGTGTTGGTGTTTTGTTTTTTGTTTCTTATTTTATGATTGAGTTTGTCAATTAGGTCGTGTTTGTAGCCGTTTTCTTGTGCTAGGTATTTTATTGTATTTAGTTCAGTGTGGTAATTGTCGGTGGAAAGCGGTGTGTTGTTGAGTCTGTGTAGCATTGACCTGAATGCTGAGTGTTTGTGTTGTGTTGGATGATTGGAGGTGCTGTGTATTAGGGTATCTGTCATTGTTGGTTTTCTGTAGATGTTGAAGCTGTGTTGTTGGTTTGTGTTCTTTGTAATTGAGAGGTCTAGGAAGTTTATTGAATTGTTTTTCTCATATTCAGCTGTGTATTGAATGTTCTTATGTATTTTGTTTATGTATGATCGAAGTTGTTCACATTGTCTTTTGTTTCCTCTGTATAGCAATAGAACATCATCTACGTATCTGTGCCAGTATATTATGTTCTGTGAAAATTTGTTATTAAAGAGTATATGAGTGTTTTCGCAGTGTTGGAGATGAAAATCTGCTGAAATCTATCTCCAACACTGCGAAAACACTCATATACTCTTTAATAACAAATTTTCACAGAACATAATATACTGGCACAGATACGTAGATGATGTTCTATTGCTATACAGAGGAAACAAAAGACAATGTGAACAACTTCGATCATACATAAACAAAATACATAAGAACATTCAATACACAGCTGAATATGAGAAAAACAATTCAATAAACTTCCTAGACCTCTCAATTACAAAGAACACAAACCAACAACACAGCTTCAACATCTACAGAAAACCAACAATGACAGATACCCTAATACACAGCACCTCCAATCATCCAACACAACACAAACACTCAGCATTCAGGTCAATGCTACACAGACTCAACAACACACCGCTTTCCACCGACAATTACCACACTGAACTAAATACAATAAAATACCTAGCACAAGAAAACGGCTACAAACACGACCTAATTGACAAACTCAATCATAAAATAAGAAACAAAAAACAAAACACCAACACCACTGACAAAAAATACATCACAATGACATACATTAATCCACAATCACACAGACTAGCAAAAATCTTCAAAAAAGCCGGCCACACCATCTCATTCAGAACAAAAAACAAAATAAAAAATGCACTTACACTCAAAACCACACTGAACACAAACAAATACGATTTCCCAGGGATCTACAAACTAAACTGCTCTGATTGTAACAAATTCTACATAGGACAAACAGGCCGCACATTCAAACAACGTTACAAGGAACACTTTCAGGCCCTCACATCCAAAGCTGAATCGAATTTTGCCGACCATATCATTCAAACTGGACACACTTTTACCGACATCAATACCAACCTACACATTCTACACATAAAATCTAAAGGACACGAACTCAACACCTTGGAACAATTTGAAATATACAAACACACCACACACAATAAACAAAACATTCTCAATGAACAACTAAATTTTAAATCTCACAAACTTTTTGATCATATTTTACAAAAACCACAACACTTCTAACCAAAAAACTGACATGATGATCTAGGAGCCTCTGATGATGGATCTCATAGATTCGAAAGTACTCGGCCAGTTTAAGTGAGTTATTATACTTATTCTTAACAAATATTTGACTGCATGTCGTTAAATTTCACATGAAAAGTTAATATTAACACGCAGTTCGTCATGGAACAAGAAATCCAGGAATTGAATTTTATTATTGTTAGGTATGATTATATTTTGCTAAATTGACAGTATTTATTATTTTATAATTTTCAGATAGTTAGTATTTTTTATTTGTAATCAACATTCTATTTTGATCTCTATCAATAGAAATCTATTCATATTATTAATATCAAAATAACATCCGCAGTCTTTTGAATAATATTCACGAAACTCAAAGCATAGCACCAACACATAGTTTCTATAGTGAAGTATATATAAGAGAATTTTGATAAAAATATCCTGTCTTAATTAAGATATATTATTATATAAAGATTTTGTAACTTTATTTTGATTCAATTCCCAAAATGCGTGAAATGATAACCTTTTAAGCTAGGGGAGTGAATCATAAAAAAGGGGGAAGGGTAAAAAAAATTTGAACTTTTTGTTAAAGATAATTTTCTCTCTTCGGGTTCGGGGTCAAATATTAAGAAGTATTGAAAATGCATAGCAACTCTTTATTAGGTATATAATTTCTGGGTGTCAAACATTTTGATCTTTTCTAATATTGATTTTTGCAGTTTCTATCATTAATAACACATTAAGCAATGAAAATTGAATTGATAAATGCTCTTGAACTTTTTCAAAAATATCATCTTCTTTGGATTGAGTAGTGTTGAGCGAGTGAGGTGTTCATAGAACTACTAGTTTTAATTAAATACGATTACATTAAATTACATGTTATAGCCTCGAGCCGTAGCAGGTATCTGTTCAATCAGATAGATAAGCTGCGTTCTCGTAGGTCCTGTTTGTAACGGTGACCGATTAGATTGGCCAGCAAAAAAGACACTGTTCTCTGCTGAAAATCACTTCCCGGTGGTTCGGAACCCACCTAAAACTGTAGGTCCAACTCATAAATCACCATCATCCATCTCATTACCCACGCACAGGTCTCAGACCTATGTAGGTTTCATCCTCAAAAAAAAAAAAATACATACGTTTACATTTCTTTAATTAACTATATTAGCCTCGGGATGTAAACCTTTTTATTAGTTGTAAGAGAATTTTTACTATGTAGGATAGTAATATAGTAGGATACTATAATTTCATGCCAGTCATATTGTTAATATCAAGCAGCAATATAAATCAGCATATTACAGTAATGTAATGTAGTTGAATTGATATCATTCTTAGGTTGCTGCCAATTTCAACCCCATAGCCAGAAAAGCTTGAATTTGACTAATAAACGTTTGACTAATAAAATTATTCATACATTCATATTTACTATAATTTCATGCCAGTCATATTGTCAATATCAAGCAGTAATTCAAATAAGCATATTACAGTAATGTAATGCAGTTGAATTGATATCATTTTCAGGTTGCTGCCAATTTCAACCACATAGCCAGAAAAGCCTGAATCAATTTGTTCGAGAAAGTTCGTTCATAAGGAAAAACATTGGATGAAGCATGATCAAAAGAATGTGCATAGTAGATTTTAAACAAAATATTTCAATGCTCATGTGACAAATGAGCGATAAAAGCTGATTGTTGGCTTGATGGAATTACAGAAGTGATGCGTGGAACGTGTGCCAGTAATGTTAGTGGTTTCTATCTTGGCGTGATATTATTAAGTTGTGAGGGGACGCATGCGTATATTGGACGGCATTCTTTCGGATAGACGTGTGGCAGAAATGAAGCCTTTAAAATTGTTTCGGCACCAGCGGAAATTTTAATCTTCAGACAATTCAGTTTTATAACTATGTTTATTTTTGCTTTAAGAAGCAATTCGAAGTGAAGATTGAATCGAGTAGAGGACAAATGCGGTTGTTGTGGATGGGCGAGGGCTGGATGAATCAGACACAAAACAATTCCCGCAAAGATCGAGTCGGGCTGAGCGGCGTAAAGCTGATAAAAAATCTTAACGTCTCTCTCTTGGCCCCTCCGCACTGCCCATGTCTATAAAAGCCGGCGAGATGAAACGGAGATATCGAGATTAAGGAGTCGAGTGCTCCCCGGGCACACAAGAAACAAACGATCGAAGATGGCAGTGCCGATAGGCTCAGAGACAAACATGTCTGAGCAAGGCGCGACATGCAGGGACCCAGGGACAGCGCCAGCTCCTGATAGTAGTCCTCCCGATCACATCTTCCCTCCTCTGCTTCTTCCAAATCCTTCGAAATTGTCTTTTTCCCTTTTTCCTATTACCGCTTTGCATTGTGCAATAATTACCGCACCGCAGCGCGCTGATTCCTTTTCCTTCTTCGGCAATAGATTGAAGACGACGCTGCTATCTCCTCGAGTCAGAACGAGGTTCGCTCTAGCCACAAAATCACTTCCGCGGCTGCCAATCTGCCAAAGCTGGATCCAATTTATCACTTGCCATTCACCTAGACTAGAACAACAAATTCTGTTCTACAGTTCAAGATTTCATTCAAATTATACGAGATTGCTAGGAAGATTGAATCAGTTTGTTTTTACAAATGTTTTCTTTTTGTTTATTTCTGTTGTTTGTTTGATGAAATTTGTTATTTATAGTTTGCTTTTTCAAAATATATAGATAGATGAATAGGTGAATAAATGAGAGAATAAAGTGAAAATTACACAGTTATGGTGCTTGCACAGTGTAGCATCCAATTATCGGGGATATTTTTTTTCAATTCAATTGTTTATTGCTACAACTTTACAACACAATAATTTAAAGGTTACAAATTAACATAAAGGAAATAAAAATAATTCCTTATAATACCTTCACAAAATCAAACTCATAGCCTACTGTGGGCCAATTTATTACTCGACATTTACCTAGTGAGAACAATTTAATTTTAAACTTCAAGATTCTATTAAATGCTCACTACATTGCTAGGAAGACTCATCAATAACTCCCCTTTTTTGAGTAGCCTATGGTCAATTAGCAGGGTACTTGCTCGTAAGAGTATAGTCGAAGTGATTACTATTGCAGAATGATTCTGTAGATAGTTTCTCGTACCTCAGATAGTCGGTATAATATATTATGTAAAGTAGTCTACATGTAATTTAAGATTTTGATTGGAAATAAATAATATATTTATTCGATTTATAATTGACGTTTGATGTATGTAGAGAAGTGTGATCTGATAAGAAACAAAATATTAATTTAGATTTATTATAAGTTTCCAACCAGTTCTTTGTCCCAGAAAAGCTGAAAATTCCGTCATTTAATAGTAGGTTTGTTACGATGGCTTGTCTATTCAGGAATCAAACACTAGTGTTTGAAAGGCGACATCGATGCATTTTTTTCAAAGATTTATGCATTTTTCAAAATTTGACGGTGGTGGATGGGCTGTGGTTGGAGGAGGGGGGTCTCAAGGGATACACACGCGATTAGTACATTTAATAAATTAAAAATATCAGTTCGTTCTATAAACGAAGGGCAAGTGATAGCTTCACCCGATACCAGACGTCAGATCACACTTGTCATGCATAAAATCCATCTGCTAATGTCAAAAGAGTCGGGACAGCAGTCAGTCGCACTTATCGTTCATCTTTAATCTAGACTAATGCTTCATATATGCCGACCGACTACACTTTTATACCTACTAGGGCCAATCGATGAGAAGCCATATCTACCGATCGCTCCACCCGTTCTCCTTCTTTGTTTTGACAAATTAGAAAATTGCATGTTCAACTTGTGACTTGAGAACTGCTCTCCACTCCTCACGCACATCAGTCGAAGCCCAATAGCGAGTCTGTCAGTCGTCCAACAGTCGATAAATACTGGCGACGTACTTTTCATTAATATGATTGGGCGCGGCCACAGCTAATTAGGGAAATCGCCCTCCGCATCTCAAGGGAAATAAGTGCGCTTGACCAAAACCAGAGTCGCTCAACAGTCGTTTTGCACTCAGTCTGCTACGACTCAACTCTATTCCATTCATCTCAGTAGCCTCTCCTGTGGGAATTCAACGATAATAGAATCATAAATAATAATATTTATCAATCATATTTATTTATTTAATTATTATTTATTTTATAGATTTATTTCATGCTTCTAATTTTCGAGATGAAAATAACTAGCTCATTACATAATTAGTATTAGCTTAGTAGTAGTAGTAGTAGAATAGAATAGAAAAATCTTTCATTCATTCAAAATTATATAACCTTAAGCTAACCTGCAAGGTTGCTTGACAAGGTTCAATACAACAAATCAAATTTCTTTTTACAATAAAAATTTATGAAAGATTATTTTTACAGTATTTAGAATTTAAAAATCAAATTAATACTGTTTTAAAATTACAAATGTTGGCTCAGCTCTCAATTACAACACAAAGTAATAACTCCAATCAACCTGAATTGGTTATTTCTCCATTAAATAAAATTGATTAGGAACAACTAAAATAAACATTATCTAACGTATAATGATTAAGCAAAACCTTTAAATTTCGTTTCAACAATTTCATATTTACAAACTTAGTGCAGTACTCATTCAATATTTTTGGAACAATATATGATAAATTATTCTTTGCAATATTATTATGTGCAAATGAAGCAATATATCTCTCATTTCTCAAGCCATAACGGCTTTCTTCAACAACTTAATACTTTTTACTAAAATAATTCTCCATTATTATTGTGAACAAAAATAAACCTTCAGTACTTAAATGTTTGAAATGTTTCGTGACGAGTATTTAAATAAAGATATTAACTAAGATTCTAGACTATGTAGTCACCCATATTTCGACCCAGCAAAGCATAGCTTGAGCGACCGACCAAGGAAACATAAAATAGTAAAAATCACTACAGCTACAATATAAAAAATAATAAAATAAGCATAACTAAAAAATAAGGACAGATAATAAATACAAATAACACATATAAGATCAAGAAACTAGATTAAATTTCCTATTTTAAAGAAGATATTCTCTTTGACCCATTCCACAATTTTAAGAATAGATGATTTTTTATTATTAAATGATAATAGTTCAGTTGGTAAGATATTGAATAGTTTACAGCAAATATTATGTGTTTGGTGCCTGCAAATACTTTTTTTCCAGTTAGGTATGAGGATGTTATTTGTTAACGGTCTTATGTTGTAAGTAAATAATTGTCTTATTCTGAATGCATACAGTTATTTTCAACAAATAGTTGAAAGACGAAATCACTGTCTTATAGGACACATTACACAAGCAAGATGTGTTTATTGATAGTAGGTTAGACGATATGGAACAGTATCAACGGCAAAATAATTTACGAATTTTTGGTATCCTTGAAGTGGCCGGGGAAGACAGGTCATTAGAAAAAGCTAGGGGAGTCACGCTGAATTACTTCGACCGTTCTCACCGGATTGATCCGAGGCGCCCTGGACCCCCTCTCAAGACTGTTCTACTGTTCTTCCCAGACCGAGGGCCATAATCCAAAGAGTCCTATAGGTAAAAATTAGACAGGATAGGTTCCGAAGATCTCATTAATAGAACCTTGAAAAAAATTAATAGATTGACTCAATTTAATGAAACGACTGCTATGACTTAACTAATATTATAGTAATATTATTAGTAGAATTCGTCAGCTACAGTCAACGTCGCAGGGTCTATTCTCTAAAGAATAATCTGAACTGAACCGGACTGGCGGTGTAGTGAGGACTTGATACGTAGCAGGATTCAAGTGTATCTTGTAGTAAATATGGTCAACGCAACGTATGGACTGACGACGGCAGAGTGTGGTGGTTTGATGCTGATGGCAATAAGAGATGGATTACTGGTGATAGATTGTGAGATCTTCATGTTGCCGAGCATGACGTCGCAATCATGCGATTAACAAGGACAATTTTCATGTAAGTTACTGTACAATAATATTTGTGAGCAAGGTTTCATTTGACGGGTTCTAGAAATACTAAATTATAATAGACAGTAACATGAATGACATTATTTTTTCAAAGTGATTTCTTTCTTTTTATTTGTTTGCTATTGTTTATTTGGCTGAACATTCTATTTCAAAACCTATAATTTACTTTATTCAGTCTTATTGAAATTTCGTTATTACTGTTTGCTAACCAACCATTGTCATTGCTAACCAATTGTTTGATTTTTTCTTATTTTAAACATAATATTGGATGCGTTAATGGTTATGGAGTTGCACTACACAATGCTATAACTGAGGTGTAGTGTTTGGGTCATTATATGCGTCTGCTCCTGATTAAGAGTTTTGGTATATTAATTTATTTGAAAATAACTATTATTGTTTTTTTTCTTTTCAGTGTGTATTGATCGTTTCTGCATGGAATCATTAATTTAAATCGTAACTATGTTATTATACTAACTAACTGAAATGTTATTACAAATCTTAAAATATCTCATTCATATCATTTCTCATAATATCATATCGATAGTATGATACTCATGCTGATGCAATAGAGTATGCTAAGAAGTCATGTCTATTCTCTTATATAAAAATAGCTCAATTCAGTTGTTATTGAAGTTTCCTTTTCACTTTCACTTTCTCTTTGAATTTGTGTGTATATTCTTTTTTCTTATTTATGTGTATAGTTTTATTGATTTTGTAATATCGTTATCGGAGAAGCTCCACTTTTCATTGGGCTTATCCTCAAGTTACTTGTAACCAAGGAAATTATCTTCTGGTGATCAGACATAAATTCTGTATTTTTCTTATCTTCTATTATTATTATCATCCCATTAACTGAAAACTAATTCTATTTCTTTCCTCCTCCACCTGATAAGACTTTAAATTGTTCCTTCCAGCACTTGAAAATTCTCCAAGAGTACTAATTTATTGATCTTTGAACAAGTTATTTTTCAATTGTTTACTTCGCAATAGCTTTTCTGATTCATTTGAAAACCTTTCGGTTGCCGGGTGTTCTGCTTAAGCTGTTATTAAATTTTATTCTCCACTTCATGTGTATATCAAATCAGTTTTGCATACCTATGTTGTAGATAACTGCTTTTATGCTAGTTCATGAATATTAATATTATAAAAAGCAGATTGGATGAACATTCAGCGTCCTTCAAAATATTCCATGTGAATGCTGATTTGTCATCATGAGGAACTTCTTATTATTCTTTTCCTAGCACTAATAATATTGTAATCAGCGAGTACAGTATGAGACCCACATCAAATAAATTTTGGATCTTTAAAAATTTAAAACCAACATTGAGTCTATCACAAGAGTCAATGAGTCATTGAGTCTTATTTACACAAGTTCAAAAATCATTAAAAAAATCCTGAACAGTGCATTATCAACAACTAATATAATTAAGTGAATGAAATATTTTCAGCCTTACAGAGAGGGCTTAGGAGAGCGTTGCTTAACTAATCTGATTAAACAGATACCTGCTACGACTCACGGCTATCGCTTCCCATAGAGTGTAAAAAGGATACATAGAAAACAGGATACATTTACATAAAATGCAAAAAGGATAGGAGATAGCACAGTAACCTGAGGAAGGTCAGATTAGTGGAGCTTGTATGCCCATTAATATGATGTGCGTCAAGGATAATCCGTCAAGGATTGGATTCGATTTAGGAGGTTACTCTTAGTTGAGTTGGTGGAAACTCCTATGGATCCAGAATACTCTATTCTATTGAATAATATATTATAGGATACAGTATCAAAGGCTATGCAAATATCAAGAAACACCGCAATGGTTTTCATATTAGGATTTAGCTCATGGAATAGGGTATTTTCAAATTTTTTAGAGCACCTTCTGTGCTTTGGAAACCAAATTGGTTACTATTTGTTATTTTATGTTTATTTAAGGAAGACAAAAATCTCAACTATATTATTTTCTCCATAACATTTGTTGAATTGCTGATCAAAATAATCGGCCTATAATTACTGTGATTGGAGGGGTCACCTTGTTTAAAGAGAGGTTTATTTTTAGCTGATTTGAAATGCTGGGGATTGATACACTTTTATCGATTCCATTACAAAGAGCATAATGTATATTGTAAAATAAAATTTTTAAAAGAATTTCAATCCTAATCTTTAATCCAGTCAACATCATATTCATAAACTGTTCTGTACTCATTTAAAAACCACTGACCTGACGGCGAGGCATTCAAAATCTGGTACGGGCGAGTCATGGCGTAAAGTGGAGTGGATTATGCATTTGAATGTGATGCAGTTGTCGATGATAGTGTAGTGTAGTGGCCGCGTGCACTCGATTTGTTTGTCCCGAGTGCGCGATTAGCAGGCTGATGCCGATACGGTACCGACACGCCACGCCGCCGTCGCGGTGGCATTTGTCGGTTGATTATCAGGAATTAGGGTACACAAACAGGGCACCAACACACAAAGATGAGTGTTGAAACGAACGTACCGGACATCTGCTCCTAATTGATAGCCGATTATCAGTGTGTGCAGGACAAACAGGGGCGCCGCGAACGATGTTTGCCACTGTGTTTGGGAGCCCTACCCCTCCAATCGTCACTGAAACCAATTAGTTCAGTCCGGTGTGTGATTTGTCAACGGACAAAGGCGCGCTCACACCTCCTTTGAGTGACAGGTGCAACGCTCCCAGGCACGATGTACGCCATCGACTGCTGCATCGACTCTCTCACGATCGTTGTCGAAAGAATTTCATCGTTTTCGCTATCTCCAACATCCGCAACACAATCGTTGGAATACAATCGTAGTTACCCCGTTCAGAACACAGTCGTTCCTTGATTAGAATTCTTCGGTTTTTGCACTGGGAACGTCTTACTCCGTTCAGAATACAAACACTTCCCGATTCAAAGCAGCACAGTCCTTCTTCGATCGGTTTTCGCACTAGAAACAACAATCTATCTTTCTTCGGTGACCTACGATTTGTCTTGAACAAGACAAACGAACCGACGTCGGTTGAGAAAACTGTTCTGTCACCGGATTATTTGAGTTTATCCGTTCCGTATAAAGAATGATTCGATAACGCTTCGAATTCCAATCTTGTTCTGTGGAGCTCTAAATAATGTTGTGTAAATCCTGTCATCCCATACAAGTTAAATTTATTTTTATCAGATTCCCGTTATCTTCATCATGTAAAATCATGTTCTAGTGTGATAAAACTTATTGGTGTTTACAAAGACACTTGGAGCTCTATGAGCGAATCTCTAAGAGCCCATCTCTTATGGGCGAATTATGAAGCCTCGATGAATATAGGCTTTGATGCCAGAAGTAATTATTGATATTTCAGTATGCGATTAATTTGGACTTGATAAAATATATTGGCTCTAATGCCTTTACCGATCGCAATGGGAATATAGGAGAAATACCAGGTCATTCCTTCACTTCTCATGTGTTCCAGAACGAATAGATAGCAGGATGTAATATCAAAATGATCCATATTTTAAACGATACTTTGAAACACATCCAAGTCCTGATAAATGAATTCCAGCAATTAAACATGAGTGAAAATCGAACAATAAGAAAATTGAGCAATGAAATGTCGCTGCTATTAGAATTTATCAGATCTATTTGATTATAGACGTAGTTCTCAATTGATGATCAACAAGGCAGAAAGATCCAAAAGGCATGTCTGAACAGTTAAGAATCTTGAACTAAAATTGGAAAAACTTGGTTATTTGTTTGTATTAAAATATTAATAGCTATTCGAAAAATGATTGAAAATTGCAATTCATGGTCCAAGTTGAAAGTACAAAGTAAAAAGTCCATAGTCCAGAGTCTAATCAGATTAGAGTCCATGTTGTTCATTGAAGAATTGAAATTACTTTATTTATGTATTCTCTACAAATTACAGGGGAGCATTAGATAGATGGCTATCCATATCGCTTCCAAAACACAACGATTTTACAAATTAACATAGAAATATCAAGTTATAGTAGGCCTGAGCTAAAAACTAATTAATTATACAAAAATGAATTCAATTATAATTTTCTTTCAGAAATACCTAATTACTAATTCTAATAAATATAATATACCACAAAGAAACCATGAGAAAAAAAATAAATTAAATTGGCCGAAGATATACAAATAAATTTTCCAGAGAAAAAAATAATAATAAAAATAAAATATTACAATATTTTACTATATCATTGAAATAATTTCTACTATTATAAAAAAATACAACTACAATAACTAAAATTTAACTTTAATCTACAATAACTAAACAGGTAGTAAACAATTCGGACACCGACATTTTTCAATCACCGAGTAGTAACTGTGTTCCACTTAAGGCTTTAATCCACAGCTGTGCTCTATGATAATAATAATCCTTTTGTTGGCAATCAACGAATAATAATAATAATATTCCCAAAAAATAATTAATTTTGGAGAAAATACTTTGATGTGGCTAGAATAAAACAGTCTTTGAAGCTCTAACCGCAAGGTATCGAATAGAAAAAACTTCTGCAGTATTAGGTTATTACTCAATATTAATTGTTCATTAATTTGATAGATGTTGTTCTTGGTTGATAACTTATCAACAATGAAGGAAAATTTATGAGGTACGTCTAAACAGATCCTAATAGAGAATTTCAACCAAAATAAATAAAAAAAACAACAGTCCTTTGGGGTATTAGATAATTGGGTATCAGTTATTACCTGAATCTACCTAGTTATCATTTCTAAAAACCGTTTTGTTTAATTTTTATATCTATCGCCTAAGTTAAGTTAAGCGACAACGTTACTCAAAAAAGAATTTATTACCACAAACATGAAGAAATAAATAGAATACAATTATTTTATATATATCTGATATACATCTCATGAAGTTGGTCTTTTTTCCCGAGGGAGCTAGTAGGACTAACTTGAAAGTGGAAGTAACGATGAGAGCCAGCGCAAAAAGGCGTACTGAGAATCTAGACGTTTTCCAGGAAAGCAGCTGACCTAGCTGCTGAATCTTGCAAGAACTCAAGATGTGTAGCTTATAAATTATATATGATTTCAAGTTATGATCAAGTTAAGCTAATATTACATGAAATTTGAAAGGTGAGCTAGGAATGATACGACTAGTCATTCTTCGTGTTGAAATTCAAATAGGGAATATGCAATAAGCAAATGACGCAGCCAGTAAGGGACGGCAGCCCAAGGTCGCAAGATTTTTGGGTGGCGGTATTTATAAGGATTTTAGCTAAAAAAAATTGAAAAAAGATTTAATGAAGAAAACTAATTTTGAAGATATAATCCGGGGGCAAGCACTATAAAATAGGGCTTCTTTTTAAAATGAAATGAAACTTTATTTCCACAGAAAAAAGAAATACAAATGTTTCATTAGATACAAAAATAGAATAGGCTTCCTTTGGGATCTTTGAATATACAAGTGAGGGAGTGTCAATCTACACGTTATGAATAGCCAAATAAAAATGTTGATGGAGATAAGTTCACCTCGTGCTCATTCACCTGGAAAACAAGATGGCGCCCAAAATTTTCAGAGTTTCACGATATCGACTGCAATTTGGTGATAGGTTAAGATATAGAATTTATTTTTACAATGAAACGTTCCTTATAACATTCTCTACAACCTTTGTCGGGAACTATTTTTTCTAAAACACATATTTCATGAGTTATAACATTTCAAAAACAAAAAAAAACAAAAACTTTTGGCATAGAATTTTTTTTTCACGATAACCTTTTTATCTGAGATGAAAAATTAATATGAAATATGCATTTCAAATAGGCATTTAATATAGGCATATCAATAGGAAATAGGTATAGAATTGTTTTATTTGTTTAAAACTTTTTTATCTGAGAGATTGAAAAATAAATAGTACGAAATATGCATTCTGGGAGAAATATCTTGAGAAGAAATTTGTAGATAATTTGAGTAGTTTTAGTAGAAAAAAGATCCAATATCTTCAACAATTTTGTTGTCATCGGTACCGTAAAATTCAGCAAATTACGGCCTCCATCTTGTTTTATTGATGGTGACAAAGACAAAGACTTTAGGCTTATCACCGTACATAATGTTATTCTGCTAGTGATAACGAAGAGATTGACAGCACTCTTATTTCTGTATCACGAAGGAGCCAGAACCCATTTTCTATTTTATGCCTGTGGCGTATGCGCGGTAAAAGAGGTGCCGCACCCTACGAAAGCCTTTTTTCCGTTTTACAAATTTTTCCCTAGTCTTACAAATCACATCATTTTAAAGCTCCAGAATAGTTCTGAAACACTTGCATTCATCATTCATTTATATCTCTTAGATAAAAAAGTTATAGAGAAAAAATAAATAAAAAATTTTTGTTTTGAAATTTTATTACTCATGAAATATGCGTTTTGGAGAAAATAGTTCCAGAAAAAGGTTGAAAATGTTTATAAGAAACATTTAAATGGAGAAATCGATCGATATCTTGAACGATTACCGAATTGCAGTCGATTTAGTAAGACTTTGCAAAATTTGGCCGTTATCTTTTTTTTTAGGTGAATGAGCACGAGCTAAACTTTCTCCATCGACATTCTTATTCGGCTATTCATAACTTAGAGATTGACATCACTTGTATACTTAAAAGGCCCAGGGGATTACACCCCTCCCCCCTCTCTAAAGGCTACTAGAACGTTGCATGCCCTCAAGTATTATTTATTGTAGAACTTCTGTCCTCCATAGTTGCAAGTAAAAGGCTCTGTAACTGCAAGTAAAAATGTGACTATACAACCGGTGTAACTGTATGTGTTGGTAATACATGTTTTGGTAATACACCCACATCTGAATATTACTGAAGTCCAAAGAAAACCATTCTAAAACTCAAAAGTAATATGATCTCAAAATTTATCAATTGGTAACTACTGTAGTTGTTGCATTATTCCTTCTCCACATAAAACTTATCTTTGGTTTTGGGCTAGATTTGTAAAGATAAATTAGTGCATTACACTAAAAAAGAAAATAAACATGATAATACATTGGCGGAAAACTTCAAGGAAAAACTTGTCTCAAAAGCAGGTGTACCTTCGAGAGACAATTTTTGATATGAGAGTCAAAAAGGATGTCTAGAATCACTAAAAAAGTGGTTTAAGAGAGATTATTTTTAAATAATCTTCCGGGGGAGTACCCCATTTAAAATAATATTTCAAGTACGTTACCCCAATCAGGTGAGGTGGGTGTTTAAGTAGGCCTCCTTTAATTTTTCCAACTAAATCAATAAGGGTCTTGATCTCCTATTGACAATAACGAAAGAGCTAGATAGATATAATGTGACACATAACAAGCGCTTAAATGTTGGAATGTATGAATTCATGTCTAATATCAAGTGAGGTGTTGGAGAAATTTTTTAAAAACTTCCCAGGTAGTACCCCTGAGCCCCCTAATAAGAAATTAGTCTTAGGCTATATCATCTTTACCTCTAAGTAGTGCTAAGAGTCTGCAATCCCCCACCGGAACAACCATAGTGTTAGGGCTGCAGAATGCTGCCAGCCTCTAGCCGGCAAAAATGTAAATACGCCTCTGTGGATAGGTGCAAGGCATATATAGATATATATTTTTTTATCGGACACCATGGTCATCGGCAACATCAAAATGATTATTCTATATCATTGAAAAGTATGAGTGAAAAACTCCTCTAAGGACTAAAAGGGAATGACACACAGGATCTGAAAAAGAGACATCTTGAACAGAGAGGCGGGAAGAGTTGTAGAATAGAATAGAATGACTTTTTTATTTGTTGACTTGGCGAAGTTTGAACAGTAATGTCCACTCTACCACTTAACCACAAACCAGTTGTCAGTGATATTGGCAACTTATTAAAAACTTTAATTCCGGTAACCTGTAGGGAGTTCTGTATTTTTGTCAACCTTGTGTGCTGAGTATCAAGTTGGTGTCTTTGGCGGGTGTTGTATCCATGAATCATACCTCTTGTATTCATGTAGGACTTATACTTATTAATGTGCTGAGCCATAATAAAAATATATTGGATGTAAACCGTTAGAATTTTTAGTGAAAGAAAAAGCGGCTTACAATGTTCCCTGTATGTGGCTCCCACAATAATTCTTACAACTTTTATCTGGAGTAGTAAAACATCTGACACATGACTACTTTCAATAATTTAGCTGCAGACCATTAATTGGAGTAGTAGTTGTATGACCGGAAAGGTCTCATTTAATTTTTGGCCCAACGTGACGAGGCCACCACGCTCTCAACGACAGGCCTCTCAATAAAATGTCACTGCCGGAATAAATATTGCTCTCTCGAGTAGCAGCGCCGTTTTGCTTTCTGACGCAACCCGCAATCGACACTCTCACGATCTGTGTCTGGCATATTTACGAGTGTGTGCACCATATATAGCACACATTTACCCTCTCCACCCCAAAACTCGTACACCACCATTCCTCGCAACCTGACAACCACGAGGCCCTTCTTATTAACGCGGTCCACTCGTGTTTTGCAGCCAAGCAAAATTCAACTGTAAATTGTTACTGTAAATTTTCTGGTGGTTGAACTTTCTGATCACTTTGTGTTCAAATCAACTCTCCAAACATAATCTAATAAAATATGTTATATCATGCGAAAACCATTCGCTAAATTTTTATGAAAGTGATAAAATAAATTATTATACTTAATTTATCATAAAATATCATAAATCATAAATTTTATAAATTTATCATACATAAATAAATTATCATACAACGATTTCAAGCTATAAATTACATGAATAATGAGCTAATTTTCCATGAAAACTACGTCCTAGAAATAGAACGACGAGTTCCGCATGATTATCCAATCATTGTTATCATTGTTTCAAATATCAAACTTAAAGAAAAAAGGTGAGAAAAACGCATAGCAAAGCGCTGCAAAGCGAAATCATGATAATAATTGTGGAACAGGGCACAAGTGTCAAGTCATTCAGCACTCATTTTTTCCATTATAGCCTTGTTCTCAACATTGATACAAAATTCTAGTATTTGTATTTTTAATTATTTCCTCTCATCAGGACCTATACTCATTTGCTTTTTCTTCATTATTATTTGCAATCACATATTCAATGTGAGATATCCTATTATGGATGTAAAAAATATTCTTGCATAATTAAAATGAGCTTGAGCTATTTCACTATTTTAATAGTCTTAGGTTCACAAAAGATATAAGTGAATGAACTCAATGATGAGCTATTATACTCAGCTATTTATTCTTACAGTCCTTTCACATAGATGTAATGAATTCATACATTAAGTAGATACTAAGTACACTATAAGGAAACTATTAGAAATTGATGATGAATAGGAAGTGATAGCCGCGAGCCGTAGCAGGTATCTGTTCAATCAGATAGAGATTAGCTGCGTTCTCGTAGGACCTGTTTGTGAAGGTGACCGATTAGATTGGCCAGCAAAGAAGACACTTACTCTGCTGTAAATCACTTCCCAGTGGTTCGGAACCCACCTAAAACTGTAGGTCCAACTTATCAATCACCATCATTCAACTCATTACCCTCAAAAAAAAAAAAATTGATGTGTTTAGTGTTATACGATTAATGTGGTTAAATATGTGGTCCATCCATGACAAATCAATGAGAGTAAACACACATTTCAAAGTGATTGATTGCAATAAAGCATTGAGGATTAGTGCTACTGTTAGAGTATAGCGAAATGGTTGGAATCACTTTCATCACCCATAAGGAGCCCCCCGTGCCGGTAGCATACGCCAATAGATTGGTCCTCTTCAAAATTATCGGATAAACGTTTTCAATTTCGAAAACGCTAAATTGATAAAAGAAAATGAAAGGGTGAACGCGGTTTGGCAACAATAATTGCAACAGAAACGAACGGCCCCAGCGTGCGGGCATCGATATTTACTTTCAAGTTTTATGATGCGGTTTTTGTACCAACGGTCGGTCGGTCGGTGCTTCGATTTTGCGATAACCACGAAATTCCCTATAAAACAATAAAGGTGGTGGATTGTATTTTGAACTCGGTAAGGTGGGCGTCGTGGTTTGGACGGTGGAGAGGGCGAGGAATGAGGTTGGGGGAGAAACAGAGAGAAAGAAGAGTGATATTGATTGGCGGGTACTTTGAGAGTGAAAAGAGAGAGAATGAGTGAGAGAATCTATGTCGAGTTGCAGCATACTAACGTGTGGGTGTTTGTGTGTACACTATGAAAACAACGTTGTTTGTTAGAGAGTGAAAAGGAACATAAGAGAGAGACAGTATGAGGGTCAGTAAGAGTGAGGATGAAGGAGAGAATGATGACATAGTGAACGGTAGTGAGAGGAAGAGAGTGGGAGCGATTGAGAGAGTGTGAGAGTGCATGCGAGAACCGCTACAACACAACCTATGAACGAACGACTTCCACAGAGGAGAATTCAATTTGTTGCCATCAATTAGGGGGACCTGTGAGGGACTCACTGATCGCCGCATGGCATTGATGTTTATATACAATCTTTTATCGGTCAACATAACTGAACCGTTAATCAAATATAATCGATTTGGAAATGTTATCATGTGTGAATGTTGGCCCAACGAGAGTGACTACACATGCCAAATAAATGAACTTGTGTGTTTTGTTTGAATGACACTGCAGTACGGTATGCAGATATAGAGTGATGGAGATATCAGTTGATTCATTTTTATACCACTCCGCTAGACATATTCGAGTTGTGTGATTTGATTGGATGCTTTCAGATTTTTCATCTCAAATTTCTCAAAACTCCTCACCATAAAATTTTAAGAACAGCACCATCACATGTTTTTTTTATCAATAATTTATCTATTAATATTATAAAGTATTTATCTATGAAATATTCGCAAGTGGTTGTGAATAAACAACATACATCCCATGTGCTGTTTTTGAGTTTTAATATTATGCAAAAACACAATAAACTAAGGCGAAATAAAAAGTAGCGCTTACGTTTCCAACCTCAGATTTCTCCAATAGTGTTTTTCAAAGCACGACTGGAAAAATTTACGAATTTTAAACTTCTACAGCATCTCCATCCCAAGATGAAATACAATAAGTAGGTAAGTTTAAATGTATATAAAGTTTAAATGTAAATCTATATATATAGTATCACACACTTCATCACCATGGAATTTTTGGACGATGTCCTGACAATCAATTCAATGGGTATTGATAGATTTTCATCCACATAATGGTCAACCGCAATAGGCCTGTAGTATACCTAGATAGGGTCATCTGATCCGATGGTGCATAATATTTTATGCGTAATCCTTGTTTCTAATAGCTTTTTTGAATCATGAAATGTATAAACTCTGACTAGTGTATACGCGTATTAGCACATGGTCATATTTTCATGACCTGTATTTGAATTATAAAAATAAGAATATTCTCATTTACATTTCCCCTGAAGTATTTCTTCCATTGAGACCATTATTATCTAGTGGGCAGGAACCAAACTCATTTCCAAAAAAAATGGAAACATTATTATCTCACTATAAGGTTGTTTTTGACGTTCCAAAAAAATGTTGTTCATAATAAATCCAGGTTACTTTGGAGATTTATTCATTGATGAAAATGATTCAAATCGTGAAACAAAATTCTCTGTAAATATGAGAGCAGCTTGATTGACTGGAAGAAGTGATATTAAGTCAGTAAACTGATGTGAATTTGAGTTCGAATTCGAAGCTCTCATCATAAATGATTGTCAATTGAAAAATCGGTATATCCAGAAGTATACTCAGTCCAGTGCTTTTAAAAAGGTGGAATCTCAACTAATGAGTGGAGCTGTAATTCCGGACTATGGAAGGCGTGGATTATGCCAAAACGATCTTGTCAGAATCAGTTGATAACATTGATGTATGACTCTACAAACTCGTAGTCGTTTTTAGGACTCGTTTAATAAAAAGCCACTTGAAAAATGAAACGACAGCGACTGGATTGTTCATTGGGTCGAGCATGGAAAAGAGGTTGACGGTGTTTGAAGTCCTTGACAAATGTGCAATTGCCACAGTCCCCTTGCAATGTATCCCCTTGTTGGCAAGTAGCAAAAATATTCGGAATTTCTGATGGACACACCCCGGACATGAGCTTTGTGTGTCCTTTGCGCATTATCTGATGTAATGAACGGTGGCCTAGCTACAATCATCCAATTCGAACCCATAACTTTGCGAAAAAGCTCATGTGTCACATCAACCCTTTATTGGAAGTAGTAAATCCATACATGGGCAACATAAAATATAGCTCCTCATACAATCAAGTCTTGGAAGAGTCTTTCCTGTTCGATATCATGCATTATATCGTCACATAACCCATCCCGCCATATTGGATTTTTTTTTTAGTTTTTTCACAATATAATATTATTCCTTTTCAGTCATTTATAGTACTTCTGATATACATCTTCTTTGGGATTATGGTTTGAAGACTCCAAGCATGGAGTATAAAACATAATTATGTACACGAGTGTCTGTGACATATTTATCTATCGGGAAGAGCCACTAATTGCATGATAATCCCTTTATACTATGTATATGCCTAATATGTTTGAACGCCTGTACAGCTTTTTATGATTGCAGAAGAATCCTTTTCCCTGAAACATCCATTCCTTGTTGATAAGAATCTTTCAGAATAATCGTGCAATGAATAGAAGACGAAAAATTAGGTATACTGAGGTCAACTTCATATCATACAGGTGACTAGTTCTTTATATAACAATAGTTTATACAATAATTTTATATACTCACAATATTCATATTTTTACAATAGTGTTTTCTACAATAAATACAAAATACTAGTCTTTTTACTAGCCTCAAAGACGATTCAGTCTTTTTGTTGCTAACTACTCATATGTTGTAAACATTATATTCATCTGATCACTGGTCTCAACAATAATTTTAACTAAAGCCATATAATTTTATAGATGATGATGCATTTGTGCCCAGTTCAGTCACTCACATTTGGTTCAGTCAATTAAGCGCCACTTTATTGTTTATAGGGAACGACCCTTAAAATGTTTTTGCCACAGCCTGCTAAAATAGTAGACAAGAGACGTACATGACTTTATATCGATTCAATCTGAAGAAAGAAAACCAGTATAAAAGAAAATCTAAAAGAGAGATGCTTGTAAAAGAAAAACAAGACGGTTTGCTTCATTGGACTGATAATCATAAATAAGAAAACAAATAGTACACTCAATAAAGCACTTTACAACACATAATTTTGTAATTGATTAAAATGTTTTAATGTCATTTGCTGACTATTGGATGATCGGAAAATTTTCAATTGAATATTAATTTTGAATTTATTGAATAATCACTGCTAAGCTGACTCATATAACATTAAATTAATAAACATGGGATATTTTGAAATTCAGAGATAAAGCCTGGTGTATGTGTATTACTTTATCACTGCCACAAAGCTCGTTGACGAATTTCTACCTTACAAACTTTAGAACTCTGGACTGCACTGCACTGCATGTTGTAATCACGAACTGTTTCATTCCGGCTATAATTCCGACATGATGTGCTTGAAATTTAACTATCATTATTGGTTTTCCAACCTTGTGAACTTTGGGACAGATGGAAACTTCTCAACTACCGACCCAACCGCGCACCGGATGCCGCCCCTGAGGTGTATATTAAAGTGTTAGCCTCTTGATGTCTACATGATGGCAGCTTGATGACGACTGTTGAAATTGAAGGATTTTCATCTGTTTGAGAACGTCATTCCCTTCAAATTCATGAAAAAACATCGTCTTTTACATACAATTCTTTTGCACCTTCGCTAGTCAAGACCTGGTCGGGAATGTCCATTGTCTTTTCCACTTGACTGTACTTTATTAATAATTTGTGAAATTTGTTCTACCCGTATCAAATCTGCTGCTTTTTGGGCTACTATGTTGAGATATTGGTTTCGGCTTTGGCTGGGAAGTAGTGGATTGCCACAATATCAAAATAAATATGCTGTTGACGTTTACCATTCAGCAACTGTTTTAGTAGTGCGATTGTATTTAAAGAATCTTAGCCTATAACCTGAGAAAATATATAATTATATTGTATACTGTATGTTACTGATGATTACCTTTTCCTGGATTTCTTGTTCCATGACGAACTGCGTTGTTAATATCAACTTTTTAAATGAATTCAACGACTTGCAGTCAAATTTTTATTAAGAATAAGTAGAATTCACTTACTCTGTAGGTCAAACGTTTTCGAATCTTGGAAATCCATTTTCAGAGGCCTCTGAAAATAGCTCTGAAAATGGATCTCCAAGATTCGAAAACGTTCGGCCTACAGAGTAAGTAAATTCTACTTATTATTAATAAAAATTTGGCTGCAAGTCGTTGAATTCATTTAAAAAGTTAAGATTACCTTTTATTTCACATTATGATTTATGATGATGTATCATCAACATGAATAATTTATTATTATATAGCATTATCGGTGTGAGTGAGTATTCTATAATATTGATGGATCTATAGCGTGGATTATATTTATTCATTTATTTAATTATTTACAATGGAGACAACAGGTTCCCCAAATCTGTCTCCTTTGCCGACATAATATTACAAAAAATTAAATTCAGAGTGGTGAAAAAAATTATGAAATATGTAAAAAAATATTGATAGTGTACATTTAATTATTATTAATTACCGGTGAAAAAATGCAAGACTTAGCCACTCTATGTATCAGCCTGCTCAACAGCATTTCTCATAAAGAGCAAAGTCATAGGGTAGTCATGTTAGAAATATAGTTTTCTGCTCAAACTCTGCACTTTCATCCACCAGATGTCTGAGTTTTTCTTTTCTCAAGAAAAATTCCACCTGTAAATGCTGCTGGAAATGCTGCTGTACCTAGTCCGCCGTTTGAGTAATGTTGAGATTCTGCTTACAAATTGTCAGAGGGTCTTGAGTAGCTAGCCGCGTTGCGTGCCTAAGATTAGATCGTACGGGCAGCTGCACAATAAGTAAGGAGTAATTGAATTGTCAATACTAATGCTGTTGTATGCCCACTAACGTAAATGCTTCACAGACACGTGAATGTGTATGACTGATCAGTTCTCTTGCCACTGGCATGCACGAGGAACAATACGTATGACAACCTATTCTCGTCTAATATTCTCGTGCCCGTCCCTCAATGCATGGTTGGAGGTGGTTTCTAGCCTGCTGAGAGAATTCATACTTTATTGAACTTGAAATTAAGGTTTATGAAACGAACTCCATAACTTATAGATTATCAATAATTACTTATAAAGTATCAATCACTCCAGTAATAACTTACAAGGTATCAATAATTACTTATAAAGTACCAGTAAATTCAATAATAACTTATAAGGTATGAATAGTTTCAGAGTTATGGTAGGTAGCAGTGGCGCCGACTTTGGGGGGGCAAGGCACTTTCTGCCCACCCCCCCAATAATTACTCTGGGGGGGGGGCAATGCATGTATTTTGCCCCCCCCCCAATGTTCATAAGATACCAGAAAAAATTACATCAAGTACGAATCTTTTTCATTTATTCCATCTTCAATTCCAAAACACCCAAATAAAACAACGTTACCGTATACAATACAATGAACCTGTCTAGCTATTTTCAGTGTATTCTAATCTGTGTTATTACAGTGAACTGAAAGCTATTAGGGCTATATGGCTATAAGCTATAAGGCTACAGTGTTATTTTGAAACTATTACTTCCACAAACCATAAATATGTCAGACGATCAGTCCTTTGAATCGTTTGTTTATTATTTCCATTGCACAGCTAGGCGCCTAGGCCTAGGTTGTAAACACCGGATATGAGTAATAAATGCTTTTTGCAAGTACCATTTTGCAAGAAATTCTTTCATTCAGACTTGATATTGTTTGTTCTATGTATAACTTTCCCAGCACTCTCCTATCTTTGAACATATATTGTACAAATACAAAATATAGATGAACAAGCTATATGAACCTAAGGAGGATGCCGAAAAATTGGATTTGGACCTGGTGGGCAGATGAGTTCATCTCGAAAAATGACCAGCGGATGAGAACATTTTCCGAAAATAATCCCATCTTCAAGTGATTTTGATGATTATAATTTTTTATTTGACATGACGACTGTAAATGAATGTTTCCTTTAATTATAAATTTTCTTGAATGACAACAGACAAATTATGAGAGGAGAGTGGAATACTTAATATTTGCGGTGTTATCCATGAACTTCAATATTGTAGTGTACCTATATTATAGTGTATTGAACGCTATTGATAGTATAAAAGAACGAATAATGTAACGGATAGTGTGAAAGAATCGATCGATGGCGGTGTAGCCTCCACCTCTTCCAACATACAACTGTATCGGTTCTACTTCTGAAAAAAACCATCATTACGATTACGCCGCTCCTGAATGGTGAGTGAAATTTGATAACTGTGATCATATCCTTTTGTTATTTTCCTGTTGAAAATTTCAAAATTGTAGGAAAAGCTTAATTCATTGACTAGCTAGAATCACCAAATTTTAATTTTAATTTGGAATAAAATAAATAGTACGATCATAGAAAATTTAATAAAATAGCAAGTTAATTGTAGTATGAAACAGATAATATCTATATTACAGACTTCTGTTCGAAATCGCATGCATAAAAGCAGCCTTACTAGTAAACTCGCGTATCTTGAAATCCCCCCACAGACCTTTCTGGTGGACTTTGCCCCCACAATATTCCCATGAAGTCGGCGCCGCTGGTAGGTAGGTAGTTATGGTACGAATGTAGTTATGGTACGAATGTAGTTATGGTACGAATGTAGTTAACTAGTTATGGTATGTAGGTAGTCAAGGTACGTAGGTATTTATGGTACATAGGTATTTATGGTACGTAGGTAGTTATGGTATGTAGGTATAACTAATAAATATTAATAATTTCAATGGAAATTCGAACATGGATGATATAAAAGAAGGTTTCGCGCCAAACTGGAAAGTATATTTTGACAGTATTGCAATAGTAGTTGAGAAAATAAGTTTATGAACGATTTTTACTGTCTTAGAAGTTATTGGTATAATACAGAGTGATTATGAAAGAACGTTAAAACTTTGAGCGCACATAAATATTTATTGAAATTACTTACAGAATTGAGAAAGGTGTCATTTTGTTACAAAACACTTCAAGTTTGACTCGTGTAGTGCTTTAGTGCCATTTCCAGTCACTATGAGCGCCACGATAATGCATTATAAAAATGGCGACTTTCTCTGGTGCGGAACGTGCACGAAGAGTGTTGTTATTTCATGAAATAACTCGAAATAAATGAAATAAATTTCATAAAATAAATTGCTGCGGTTGCAAAAGTTACGCCCGATATGCTGGAACGAGTGTAGCAGATAATCGATTATCGGTGGGATGTATGTCGCATTACCAACGGCAGTTACATCGAACCAAAATGACACACATACGTTAAACTTGAAGTGTTTTGTAACAAAATGACACTTTTCTCAATTCTGTAAATAATTTCAATAAATATTTATGTGCTTTCAAAGTTGAAGTCCTTTTATAATCACTCTGTATTAGTCGTGAATCATCTGCATTGAGAAGATTAATCCCCGGTTGTACAGACGTCCTATATTTTCTTCCTTTGTATAGGCTACTAATGATCGCACTCTTTCACCATTCAAGTCTTGTTGGTCGCCTTTTCTCTCCTCCGTTACTCCTTCATCCTAATGCTTTCATTGATACGTCTTTCTTCAGAACAAGTTTCAATTTTTGGTTCGTCTGGGAAAACATTATTTTCCAGTTTATTTCTTAGTCCTACTCTATTTTGCAAATATGCCATTGTTATATTCAACTTTTGTGTAAATCCTTTTTAGATTCTGTAAACTAGCCGAATTTGGATTTCCCTCTGTCTATTTTATTTTATTGTCTACCTATTGGATTCATTCTAAATAAATAGAATCTTGCTACAACGTCCTATTATAATGATGTATCATCATTCGTGCCTTTATGTTTATAACAGCAAATGTCTTAACTTTTTTTGCATATTTAACGACTTTGTCAGTTTTATATTGTAAATATTTAATAAATGTACTCACATTCGGCCGAACGTTTTCGAGGTATTCAAGGCCTTCCAAGATTACATTCAATACCTTGAAAACGTTCGGCCGAATGTGAGTACATTTATTATATATTCACAATATAAAACTGACTGCAAGTCGTTGAATTTACAACAAAAAGTTAATATTAACAACGCAAATCGTTATGGAACAAGAAATCCAAGGAAAAAAATGTCTATCTCTATGTACGTACAGTTGGGGTCTGACGAGTTGATCCCTGGCCGATTCTTCCCCTTCTCCTCCAACTTTGTGCTACTGTGCGTTGCAATGACATATGTAGGCTACTTGAAACGCAGAAAACCTGTTTGTCTCTGGCCGTAGTTTTCAAATTAGGAACAAAGCATGAATAGAGCATGCGCAGTTGGCTTCCTACTACTGCCGCCCACTCCCGCACCGAAAAACCAGGGATCAACTCGTCAGACCACAACTGTACGTGCTACCATTTGTATGATCCACAGATCCATAATCATGAATGAAAGTACCTAGATCATCTGAAAATTATGTTTCCAGCTTACATGATATATTATTTTTGATTGACTACAGTATAAATTAAGTTATGTAAATAAAGTATATCATTAATCATTTAGTTTGGATAGTGAAATGGCTTTTTGAATAATAAATACTTGTATCAGTGATTAATATAGGTAATTTAATCATCAATTTTAGGTTAGGGTATCAAAAGGGCACCATCTTCACATCAAATACTGCATACCTATCCAGCTCATAAACATAATACACAGATACCGATAGTTCATCATTTACGATTTATATAGATCATATGAATGGTAGCATGAACATAGGTATAGGCATTGCATTGTTCGATGATGTCGTAAACATTATGGCATGGATCACCATTATAATAGGGCATTATATACATCATTATAATAGGACGCTCGTGCAACCAGGGGTAAGAGAGAATCTTGCTACAAACGGAGCTCCGAATAGGAGGATGTAAGTAATTGTTTTATAATTATGTTTGTTGAACTGTAATGCAACAAACTGTCCTGTAATGTTGTAAGACAAATATTACTGCGAGACTTCTAATTCAATTTTAAAACATTGTACATTACTCTATTATGACGTCCATTGATTTCTTATCACTTATAAAAAAGTTATGATAAGTCCAATTTAAACTGGAAAACTGTTGAAGCTAACATAATCAAGTATTTCTAAATAAAGTACCTTACTCGCCTAACACTTCTCAATCAAATGATATTTTTGAAAAAGTAAAAGAGTACTTTCAAATCAATTTTTAATGCTTCTATGATTAACTTTTTGAGTGAATACAACGACTTGCAGTTAAATTTTTATTAAGATGGGTTTCAACAACTCGAAAACGTTCGGCCAACAGAGTAAGTAAAATACTTCTTATTCTCAATAAAAATTTAACTACAAGTCGTTGAATTCACTTAAAAATTTAATATACTTAAAAATAAATTTAACAACGCAGCTCTTCATGGAACAAGAAATTCAGGAACTTCTATCATTGATGATAAAAACTGCAAAAATCAATATTCGAAAAGTTCAAAATGTTTGACCCCCCCCCCCCCCCAAAAAATCACCCCTTAAGAGTTGGCGGCCTGCAGTTGGTCAGCTGTAGAGTATCCTGGTTTAAATCCGGCCTGTTCTGTGGGATGATTCTCATCAATAAAACAAAAACAAAATTTATATCACAGATTGCAAAATATGATACAAATATATTGGCATTTTAGAGATGCCCTCAGCACAAGCTTTGCTTGAAGAGGACTGTAACAATTATTTCATTTATGATGTTTTATGTAGATATTAATTATTATGATAAGAAGTGATGTAATTTTTGTTTGAATATATGAATGTTTTATTATTTATTGTTGAAAATAAATAAATTGAATTGAATAAAATAATGATTTTTTAGAATACTATAGGAATTACCAAGATCTTGTTAGTTTTGGTGTTGGCTAAATTGCGAAAGATATCCGTTATGAGTGATAAAAATATCACAACTGAAATTATTATCATTAACACTTTCTATTTTAATTAATTATTGACAGTTCAGGCTTTTATGACTTTTTAAATCTCAATCTTTATCTGACTAGAACTGAAATACAGAGTAGCTGATACTCATCTTAGACTAATACTATTGATTCATGGACTGAAAGCCTATCATTCCAAGTTGAAGGCGTCTCATTGCTTGATAGTCGACCAGCCCATTAACAACAAGACATAGTCTACCAATACAAAACAGCAATGATAAACAAGCAGAAAGCAGGTGTCCTACTGACCAGACACAAATCAACAATATATATACATAATAAACACGAAAAATATTAGGTCGAAGACTCAACCAATATTTGCTTCAGTGAAATGCAATGAGTGAAATAATCAATGAACATCTAGGAAAAAGTAAGATAAGTATTTTCCAGATTATTCGAGTTCAGCAGGTTCAAATTATTGTGTGGTTGTGTTTGTAGACGGAATTCATCAATTTCTCAAGTAACTTTCAGCCTATGGATCAGTCATGGAAAAGCCGATGAAGTTTCTGTTGCTACTGCATCATTACTCATACGAAATATTGCCTAAAACTTCCGGATGAAATTCCCTTTTTAAGTATAAGTTATAACAGTGTTTTGAACGTGGTGATTGATTGTGTGGGAGCTGAAAATTGAAATTATTTGACCATCGTCTATGGAGAAATACATTTTCGCTCATGATTTTTTTTTTTTTTTTGAGGATGAAGCCCACATAGGTCTGAGACCTGTACGTGGGTAATGGGTTGGATGATAGTGATTTATGAGTTGGACCTACAGTTTTAGGTGGGTTCCGAACCACCGGGAAGTGATTTTCAGCAGAGAACAGTGTCTTTTTTGCTGGCCAATCTAATAGGTCACCGTTACAAACAGGACCTACGAGAACGCAGCTTATCTATCTGATTGAACAGATACCTGCTACGGCTCGCGGCTATCCCTTCCCTATCACTGACTTATATTAAATCAAATTAATATAAACTTAGTATAGTTCATCTATTCTGACAGTTCAGGTTTGATTCTTCGAAGATCTAATTCATTAGAGAAAAATTATTGTTCACAAGAAATATTCTAAAGAATTTCAGGTAGCAGATGAAAACATAATGACCCAAAATTGAATTAGTTAATCTAATAGTATAATGGAAAATCTCAGCTTTGACTTTTAGGAGTCCCCGTACTTTTAACAAAATAAATTCAATAAATAAGCAAAACAATTGCAATGGGTTTAATTTAAATTTTTCATTTATTTGGACTCTGTGCATGTGCACCAATAATAATTGATTTTTAACTTCAACAAATCGTTCTACTTACTTTCCTTTGAATTCAACTGTGAAAATACAATGCATTTGGAAAATATTAGAGAAATTTTAGCCGGCCTCTCATTTTGAAATTATCATGTTGAATTTCTAGCCTTAATTGTAACAAAACATTTAAAATTTTTAATTCGTGATTTCACACACAAGCTGAAGAGTTGGGCATAAACTAAAATTCTCACAAAAATATCTTTGGATTTCAGAGTTGAGCCCGCGGGTGTTTTGAAGGCTCGGTATAAATATCAAGCGCGTATGAGGCTATACGTGTATGAAAATTCGACATTCCAGCAAGAGTTTTAAGGGTGTAAGTGGTAAAAAGTGGATTGCAATCGAGTTACACAAGAAGCGCTACAGGACAGAGGACTCTTCAAAGGAAAAGTCTGAGGTTTGCTGGCTCGCTGCCCCAGGCGAGTCATATGCCACACAAAGAGACTGAAACAAACGTTTTTCTAAATAATTGAAAATGCGAGAATTTTAAACATAGCAGAATATGTTTTTCCTGATACCCGAAAGGCATTGAGGTTTAAAACTGTTCCAAATGGCACATTGCTAAAATGTTTCGCGATACCAAAAATCTTCAAGAGCTGTGGTACGGGGTAGAAGCGTATTCTGTAATACAAGCGTGTATGCTTGTACGAAGGTAGAGCGTGGCTTTCAACATCATGCCGACCAAGAAACACGGTTAATTATACTCGGCTACGATTGGTGCATCTGAAAATGTTCAGAATCTTGTCGAGGCTTTGAAGTTTGAAATAAAGAAGGCAGCAGCCGCTGATCATTTTTTTGTACCGCTGGGAATTTCAGTAAGGGAGTGGCTATTAGTGCAAAAGACGCGGACTCCTGGAAAAAAGTACGCTGTAGAATCAGGAAAAACAACGTCGAGCAAGGGTAGAAAAATACAAGTTGTAATCGGCTTAAGAGGGGTGCAACCAGGCGAAAATACTTTGTTTCGAAAGCAAAACCACAAAAATGAAATAAGCTTTGATATATAGGAGTGGTAGGTAGTGCAAAGCAAAGGAGATCCGAAAAAGTATTAGCAGCTAGCGCCGGATCCGCTTAAGGGGATTAGTGGCTGCGTCGTCACTCGATCACCAATTGTCGCCTTACAGATGTTTCTAATGAGCCCCCCCCACCCCCGTCTCATCTAATAACCCGGATTCTGCACCTAGCATCAACACCATTTTGGCTCTGTCTGTTGTTCAAAATTTATTGAATCGTGAACGATGTTGACGTAAACATCACCAAAATTAGTGCATATAAATAAATGGTATGACTAGGCCAATCTGGTGCCCCCCCCCCCTCAACCGTCATATACATTGGCCAATGGAAAAGGTGTGTGGGTGATCAAGAGGTGGCTGTGTATTTGGCCTTCGCCGTTCCAAAGTACGTTATTTTTTTATATTATCTCAGAGTTTACAAACAGAGGTTTAAGTTTAGTCCGAGCTGTTTCTGTGTGTTCAATGAATTAATTGTTTGCTTAATGAATCAAATGGACTAGAAAGTGGAAAATGAATTTTCGCGCAAAAAAAGCTAGTTTTCCACCTTTCAACCGCTGTAATTGATCAACTAGGCGATTTAGAGAAAATTGGCATAAATAAAAATTGTAGAAAGAATATTAGAAGCATTTTCGGATAAAAATTGGTTTTCTAATGTCAATGGTAGCAATGTTATGATCAAAACCCGTTATTTACCCATTTTTAAAATGCTGTAAGGAAGGTCTCTGCCACATTTCAGGAAGTTGACTTCCATTCCTAGGTGAAACCCTTATTAAATGCCTGGATTATACATCCTATACACACACGCACACACATATATGTTGTTTATCCATAATCACGTCGAATGGCTCTGATGAGAACTCCCAGCTTTTATAATAAGATGAATTTTTATCTTTTTTATTGATTTTTTAAAATAATTTATTCAGACAAAATGAATTAAGTCAACATATCCTATGACTTAAATGGTTCTCCACTAGCCCCCATTTCTTGGAAAGAATATTTTCACCAACTATGTACATACTAATTGGACTATTTTAAACTTGTATTCAGCTATTAATAATTGGTGCTATTCAAACACTCAATGAATTAATTTCAAACTCTCACTATTCAAATTTTCTGAATTCGGTAGAAAGATTTTCCTATTTATTGTGTTATTTTTTTCATGGAACTCTATATATGCATTTGGGGATAAAGTGATCTCAATGCTGATTATTTTTCATTATATCTCCCAATTTGAATTAGTAGATCCACTGAAAGGAATAAAATAAAGTACAAAGCCTGTAGCTAGATCCCTGTGGGTCCCCCTTTCGTATCCGTGTAGGCCTGATAACTTTTTTACAAGTGTTTAATCAAGCCCTTAATCAAACCCGGGGCAGTGCCCCGGCTGCCCAAGACTAGCAACGAGCCTGGTAACATAAAATGTTACAAAATACCATTTTATTCAAAATGAAATACTACTCGAATAATTCCAATGATAATTATTTCAATTTGAAATGTATCAGCTGTAGCCTACTAATAAAGTGCGACGATAGTATATTCTAAGCAGGAACTAAATGCGATTCAAGACTAGCGTTTAATCTTCTATAATTCATGTATTAAGTTGAAGTAGTTTAAGGCGGCGGCCATATTGGTGACAGATTTGTTTGCGCAGAAATTAGTATGCACAGACAACATTGTCTGGAGAAGGCTCGCCAATATATATCGAAATAATTGGGAGGTATCCATCTTGAGGTATGACGTGCAAATGTCAAGCGTATTTCCAATCCATCTCGTAGCGAACATCAACGTTGCTGATGCTGCTGGCATGGAGAAGGCGTGCTATGCATATTCATAAAGCCAGTGGCACATTGCACAGACTCCAATATCAAAGAGGCACAGGCATCAGGCAATATCATATCTACTATGTATGAGTACAGTCTGCAAAGAAAGCAACTCCCCTTATAAGTTCACTTCTGTCCCCTTTTGCAGTCAGGACCTAATTCTGAAGACACCTTCATACTCGATCGTTATCCGAACCTCGGCCTAATCAACACTCCTCACCAGGAATCAAGCTCCGCAGTGTGAACGCGGCCTCAACAGAGTCTCTTGAAAAGTTCATGCATATACATATCACATTATCTACTTAGATCGCAGTGGTGTGAATAAATTTCTTTACCATGGACATGGGGTGAATATTCTATTTGTGGTAGCCAAAGTTCTGGAAATAGGATAAAAATTTCTACTCTGACATTGACTTTTTTATAGTGTATCATCTATCTTTGATGCAACTTAATCGATAATGATAATATAAGCAACAATAATTTTTTTTTAGTCATCCAAGCTTCTATTTCAAATACAATTATTGAAATAAGCACTGAAATTCAGGTATCAAAATTGAATATTTCTTAAACCAATATAATCTCTACAGGTGAATAAGCACTGAAGACAGAATCTTGTAGAGTTGGAACCAGTTTGAGTAGAAAAATGTGTTGATAATTATTGTTCCTATTGAAAAGACATGAGGAATCACTAAAGGTCTCATATTCAAATCTTGTGTAATTTCATACAGAAAGAGAGCTGAGTTTTGAATTCAGATACTTTTTCTTACAATAATTATTGGGATCTGCAAATGGAACTTTTAATTTTTTTAATTTTATACTCGTTACTTTATAAGTTTCTTAACAGGAACGTTTTTGTTAATTTTAATCAAGATTATCCAATAAACGTGAAATATATGCGTAAAATATTATACTCAAATCTCTACAATTTTTATTTTATTATTATTTTTTTTTTTTATTGATTCTCATATTTATGACAATTCTGTGATCACTCATTTGTTTAGAGTTTCATAACAGTGAAATAATTTATTGTATTTTTTTATTAGAAAATATATTTTATGCTATTCCAGTAAATTCTTTGTACTTATTATTTTACTATTTATTACTTCCCACTATTCTTTCTACTTGAATAGTAAGTGAAGCAGGTTCATTAGTTCAAACTGATTCAAGCTTTCATTGAAATTTTCGTCCGAAAAGGGGCCCAATAGTTCAACGTCCGGTGCTGAAAGGTTCTTGTTGCAGCAACAACTTAAGTGAGCTTATGTAAAGAGCGGTTATTACTTGGGGTCACCTGACTGAGACCAGGAGCTTTTCTACTACGTCATCAAGCCGAGTTGACTTGTTCAATATCGCCATTGTACTGGCGATTCGCCTATTATTACTTTCAAAGGATTAATTAATTTCTATTAGTTTCCATTAGGCAATTGACCGAGTGGGCTGATTTAGTAGCGGAAGCCTAGAGGCCGCTGTAATAAAGATCGGCACGTTGATATCAGTGGCCATTCACTGGGGTCTAACTCACTCCCCAAAACACAGTTAATGGATGGAATAATACCCGGAATCAATTTGATAGGACAGAGCTCCTTATCTGTGGTGTACGCTCAATTGTAACTCTCTCTGCGAGGAGGTGAAGTATGGACTATGAAGTAAATAGTACGCAGTATGGACTTAGAAGAAGTCTGCATTGTAATATGTATGTACTAAGGGCTATAAAGTATGGTATAATGGGCCTAGCAAAAATATCAGAATGATTTTTCATTGACAATACCGAATGTTCTTAAAAATTGAAGTCTTATGATTCCATTTTCGAAAGCAAAAACGACATAGTTGCATCAAAATTCCTGTCCTTAATTAATTAAATAGGTATATATTACTTAGTCTTCAGTTGAAAACCGACAGGAGTCGAGTCTGCAAAAATAGTTGAAACGACTTGAAAGCTTTGAAATTCTTTGTTATTCTGGAATATCAATATTTATATAGTTTATAAGTCTAGCAAGGATATGAAACCGACAATTTATTGTTTGCAAAATATAGGCTATCAAATATTTGAAGACTGAATGCTTCTTTTCTTCCAAAGTAGCTGATTTAAAATAATAATTGATTATAAGGAATTAGATAAACTATTCTCAAAATAGAGAATAGTAGAAGTCTTCAAAAAGGTTTGGTATCCCAGAATAATAATCATTGCATTAGTCGTACTTTATGCAATGTAATTTCACAAAATAAACATAATGGTAGACTTCTAAATCGACATCACCATCAATCTAGTAAAAAAATACCTTAATTATTGTCAATAAACTTCATTATTCTGACATATATATGTATGTACACCTCATAACACCATCCAACTCATTACCCACGCACAGGTCCCAGACCTATGTGGGCTTCATCCTCAAAAAAAAAATATATATATATTTCTCAATACAATTATTATTATTATTATTATTATTTATAATAATGTCTGATGCGAATGGATTGACCATTTAGACAAATTAATGATGAAAAAATTGAGAGCGTGTTCTTCTCTCTCATTTTCAGTATGCTTGTTTTATACTAAAGTATACTAAAAGTTTATTTCATGAAATATTTCATGGCTATAATGAATTCATTTCCCCCTGTAAGCGATCACTGTATTCCCAAAATATTAGATGTCTAAAAAATGATTAGGTATCCCAGAATAGTATGCTGGTAAATTTCACCCACACTTTTACAGCTTGAGTAGTAATATTAATCGCTTTTTTAATAGTTTTATACGGTGCAGTTCTACAGGATTATAGAATACTGCACTTTAACAATATCTTTCCCATTCTGAGAATATGGCCAGGCAAAATTAATGAAGGGGAGCATGTACTGAGGGCCGCACTCTTTATCAGCTTCCTTAAGGGCAATTGCAACAAAGCCAAAGGTTTGGCTTTCTCCACCGAAAGAGATCAAACTTTTACAGCTTTCAACATATCTGGAAGCCGAGGAGTTATAAAAATCGTGGAAGGCCTTCTCCTCTCCTCCTCCTCTCGTTCACCTCTCGGCGCCCCTCGTCACTTTCGAGGTGGGCAAGTGCCGATTTTTACAACCTGACCTCCGGTTGTAAACCCCTTTTTTATACTCTGACTAAGATTCCCAGACATTTCATGTGCCTTCTATCAGCACTTTCCTTACCACTGCATAGCAGAGTACACCTGACCAGATCTTCTTGTAATCTTTTATTTCCTGCACAAATATTTCATGTCAGCCGCCCCACAAAACTAGTCGTTCGTTATCTTCATGCGTTTGTTGATGTTTTTTCGAGTGTGGAAACTTCTACAGCAATTCTTCCACAGCATAACGTCACATACACACAGCTGGTCCAGATTTGTTCTGCATTGAGATAGCGTCTTCTACAATAGGCGCTACTAATGTTCATTCCTCATAACACATTGCACAGCCATCAAGGGGGGGGGGGGGAAGGGTTGGCACAGCTGTGACAGTCATAATATTGATGAACAATATTGTAGATATTTATTTGTGTGTTTGAAATCTTCTTCCATAATAATCTCGTCGAAGTTTAAGTTTTCTTAAAAGATTTTCGTATCAGACATTATTGGAAGTGGATATTCATTTGATCTTGAATTAAAATCGATAACGCTTTAAAACTTACCAAAAAATAATGTCATCGATCTGAAGTCAAAGTTTGACCGTATGACAAGATTTTGTCAAAGTTTTCGCCTGTAGTTATCCCCATACTTTATTAAAAATCTAGATCTACGCCTTCAAGAATGATAGCGAAACAATTCTTGGAAGAAGCCTTTGTCTACAGAAAATTGTCAAAACTAAAAGTAGAGCAAATTATTCGTGGTTTTCCAACCCCCAAAAAGAATCTACAGAGTTTGGAGTGTTATGAAATTGGATTTCTACTGTCAGTAGAGGTCCAAAACACAATCCTATTGTAATTATGAGCCGGAAATGACTTCCGGCATGGCAGCGCCTTATCTTCAGAAGACAACATCCATCAATCTTATGTTATGTCAATAGCGCTTCCATCTAAATTGATAGCAATCACTTGTTTATCGTTTTCCTCCACTCTTCCTGCTCTCTTCCTCTTTCTTGCTCTGATATGACATATGGTCATCTGGAATGTTTGAATATAATGGAAAATGTTTGAGAATTATAGAAAATGTTTCAGCTAACGCTTATTTGTGTAAATAGATATATCTGGAGACTTCCAGAGTAAGACTTCCTAGAATAAACAAAATAAGCATATATTAAGAGCTGTCATTGTGAGTCAGTGAGTTACTGTTCAGACTTCCTTTATGTTCGTATCAAGTGACAGTTTGTGGTGGCAGTATACAAGTACACATACATAGTGCTATTGCTATATAATATTGTGGTTATAAATATGAAATGCCATGACAGACACTGTGATTCGTAAGTGTTTAGCTAATTATTGAGTGTTTAATTGCTTATAATAAATTTCTTTTCAAGTAATTGAATAGTTATTATTAAATTATTGATCAGACTATTGATAGCCGATTACTAGTTTTTTTTTTGTGCAGTTGTATAATAAATTCATTATTAGTTAAACGCTACTGAACTGTTTGTTTCTTTATTGATTTTCTTGTGTATTAACAGATTTGTACGAGTTTCAAGTTAATTGTGTAAATATAGTTCAAGTGATACCAGCAATATTTAAGTGATAGAGCCCATAACACTATTACACCATTTTTTGTATATTGTTGCATTTTTGTGTATCTTGTTTTCTGGGTCCACAAAATCATTTCTGTAAGCTGTTGCATTTATGTGTAAGATCGGATAGGGCTGTTATCTCTACCCACTAAACAAGCAATGAGGTTTGATGTTTCTCTGCTAACAGTTGCATTGATTTTTTTACCGCCTGTATGAGCGGATACGAGAGTCAGCTCCGCCGAGAAGGCTGTGAAATTAAATATACATTACTTGGAAATAATGGGAGAACAGGACGACTCGGTGGTCCCTGAAAAGACAAATCCGTACATGATTTTTTGTACAGAGGCAAGCCGTGCCACCGGACACCGCACAAGCTTGCTAAATTTTTCGGACGTGCGCTGTTTTAATACTCTTTTCCAACCAAACCCTTAATATGCCTGTGTGCGTTTGGCGTACGCCAGATTTTTCAGCTCAACCCAGTTGATATGCAGAGTCATAAGGCATGTCCCGTGTAATACCGGACACTAAGGAATAATTTAGCACTCACAGACCGGTGCTGGAACTCTGAGCGTTTGGTGGAGACCCAAGAGCCGTCACTCTCTTCAACTGTTCTCAACTCAACCTATCCTACTATCTTTGTCGACTGCTTATTCCTTGTCCAGCACGTCCACTCTAATCAGAAGTATAAACAGCACGCTGGAATGATTTGGAATCAGCATGAACATTGGTCTCTCTCATCAGTCTATGTTTTTACTGTTGTAGCCTATCACGATTATCTTAAATAATTTGTACTAGACACTCAGCCTTAGTTTAAATCGCATTTTTATTTTGCTTATGATGCTCACATGAGTCTGAGATTTGTGCGTGGGTGATAGAGTGAGTGATGACACAGAATATGCCAGACTCAACGACGGGAATCGAGCCATCACCGCAGGAGTAGCAATTACAATCGTGTCAGAGATAACGGCTTAAGCTAGAGACACACATATCCGCACCGCGCCAGCACCGCAAGCGCACCGTATGTTGGGCGAGTGTCGGTGAAGGTGGTGCAACATATCCAACACACTACCGTGCATCGGCCGTGATGCATACTGTTCAGTTCAGTATGCACTTTGAAGCGATTGCAATAGATCATTTTTGTGTAGTTTGTACAGTTTGTGGACTGGTCATGTTTCTTTACTAATAAATTGTTATTAGTAAAATGTTATAGCTAACTGTTCTCCTAATCACTTAGATCATTCGATTACTCCATTTATTCATTCATGGTAATGTCCGTAGGTAATAATTAATGAAATTAAAAATCTTGAAATTAGTAATTGATTCAATTCTATTGAATTTATTGAAATAATAATCGGAAGTATTAAACTTAATTCAACATCAAATATTAGGAAAATAATAACAATTAAGAAAGAGTGGATGGAAAATGATATTTGGGGTGATGGAAAATTTGAAAAACAACACTTGAATGGTGAAGTTTTATTTTTATCTGAAACTTATTTTTTGTAATAAAAATGAAATTAATATAATAATAAATAATAAAATAGTTGAAATTAAAGTGTTTCCTCATACGAATTTCTTTCTCCTTTTTCAAACTCCCCTTCCTTTTCATCTCCTATTTCACTTTGCCATAGTTGGATAAGTTTCGTTTTCCCACACACACCAAAATGGAGCCACTTATTTGTAATTAATTGTCTGTTCGTTATTTTTATATTTTTGTACGTTTATAGTGTGTTAAATAAATTGAATTGAATAGTGCTTTGAACCGTATCAGCAATAAAATTGATTTTAATTTAAAGTTTGTTAGAAAACTTTGGTTGAATTATGGCTGAATCTGGTGTGTTCAGCAGTTTGTCAAGGCACATACCCCCCCCCCCCCCCACGTAGATCCACCACTGCGGTCCTTATCATCACTATCACTGTACTTCTAATGTGATTGATCATACAGCACAGGAAAGTTAAATACTGATTCAATCAACTTCACTATATCCATGTAGAAAGAGATTAGAAACAGGCTAGAAAAAGGTTAGATAATTGTCACCAACACCGCACCGTGCCCGTTAAAAAGTAGTCTGAACTAGTTGGACTCGGTGCGGTGATGTAGTTGCGGCGACGGTGCGGATATGTGTGTCTCTAGCTTTAGCCGATTACGTCATAATAATGGGTTGCATTTTTATTATTGCTGATAATGCCCACATGAGTCCGAGACTTATGCGTGTGTAATGAGGTGAATGATTACACATAAAAGCCTATTCGTGCTTTATAGTCAGTGCTTTTTAAGTTTGGGTTATTTTTTATTGGTGAATTTGGTGAGATACATGTTTTATAAATTCGAGTTCACTCATTTTTTTAACCAATTGCTTGTTGCGTTGATTCAAAATAATTCAAGATCGAATTTTGAGATTTGCTATCAATAATGATAGATACGGGGATATGATAGCAAATCTCAAAGTTCGATCTTGAATTATTTTGAATCAACGCAACAAGCAATTAGGTTAAAAAATTGAGTGAACTCGAATTTATAAAACATGTATCTCACCAAATTCACCAATAAAAAATAACCCAAACTTAAAAAGCACTGACTATAAAGCACGAATAAGCGGCGGGCCGCTTAGCGCAGTTGGTTGGGGCGTCGCAACTTCAGCTTGCTGTCGTTTAAGTGGTCGTGGGTTCGAATCCCGCTCCACCGTCAGGCATTTATATGTAATCATTCATCTCATTACCCACGCACAAGTTTCGGACTCATGTGGGAATCATCAGCAACAACAAAAAAAATACAGTATAGTGGATTCGAACACTCAATTTAGGGCTGTAAACATATTTACTCAGAAATGTGGGTGTTTCTTCTTTATTTTCCCCAAAAGTCAGTCTTATCTTGAATCATACTAGTGGTAAAGGAGGTGGAGCTACATCATCTTTTAATAATTTATTCATATTATACACTATTTTTTTGCGTGTAGTTTTTGTATGAATTTGAAACAAAATATTTATTCCCCAGTTTCGATAGTATGGAACCCATATTCATATAGAAATTAAAACGGAGGAGGCATAAACCATGAGAGCTATAGACATCAGAATAAAGAAGGACAAAGTCAATCAGTGAGAACAAGCAAAAAGAAGAATAACCAATAATTAGAATTTGGACTCGTCTTTCAAAAAACACCTCTTATTTATCTTAATGACTCATGAATCTAGACCAATAACACCGTAGCCGAGCTACTTAGGATATTCAGCTGAGTTTGGAACTTATAAGAAAAAACTAGAAGGTCATAATTGCTAATGGCATTTTCTCGTGTTTATAACGTGAAAACCTTTGAGCTCTTCAACTTGAGTTGTATTATCAATGTCGTCAACGGCTGTTCGGTTCACGTCGAACGTAGAAGTAATGCATTAGCACGATCATAAAACTCGCTATCGCGAGAAGAATTTTTATGGGTCAATTCTGATTTGCTTTTAGACCGTGGCATTGATTTGGCCTGATCTGATCAGACGAAAATTGCGACCAAACGACCTCTACATTTTCACACTCTGCCGTGAACGGTATACACTGTATACATGTATACTGAACAGTATACAGTAGGCGTCTTTTTTAGTGAGCTGCATCCTGCTACATGATATTTCCTATGCGTTTTGTCTTCCTTGTATTGGCAAGTGACAACTATAGTGTCCTATTGAGCGTTTATATTTATGTTTTTAGTTTTTATGATTTGTTTTTAGTTTTTAAAATTAACCTTAAATTGTATTCATTTTTCTTTTACATAATACTTGAAATGTTTGTATAGTGATTAGTTACTATTTTATGTACTTACACTGAAAAGGCCTATGAAGAAGAAATTAACCTTAAATTGTATTCATTTTTCTTTTACATAATACTTGAAATGTTTGTATGTTAATTAGTTACTATTTTATGTACTTACACTGAAAAGGCCTCTGAAGAAGAAATTAACCTTGAATTGTATTCATTTTTCTTTTACATAATACTTGAAATGTTTGTATGTTAATTAGTTACTATTTTATGTACTTACACTGAAAAGGCCTCTGAAGAAGAAATTAACCTTGAATTGTATTCATTTTTCTTTTACATAATACTTGAAATGTTTGTATGTTAATTAGTTACTATTTTATGTACTTACACTGAAAAGGCCTCTGAAGAAGAAATTAACCTTGAATTGTATTCATTTTTCTTTTACATAATACTTGAAATATTTGTATGTTAATTAGTTACTATTTTATGTACTTACACTGAAAAGGCCTCTGAAGAAGAAATTAACCTTGAATTGTATTCATTTTTCTTTTACATAATACTTGAAATGTTTGTATGTTAATTAGTTACTATTTTATGTACTTACACTGAAAAGGCCTATGAAGGAGAAATTAACCTTAAATTGTATTCATTTTTCTTTTACATAATACTTGAAATGTTTGTATAGTGATTAGTTACTATTTTATGTACTTACACTGAAAAGGCCTATGAAGAAGAAATTAACCTTAAATTGTATTCATTTTTCTTTTACATAATACTTGAAATGTTTGTATGTTAATTAGTTACTATTTTATGTACTTACACTGAAAAGGCCTCTGAAGAAGAAATTAACCTTGAATTGTATTCATTTTTCTTTTACATAATACTTGAAATGTTTGTATGTTAATTAGTTACTATTTTATGTACTTACACTGAAAAGGCCTATGAAGGAGAAATTAACCTTAAATTGTATTCATTTTTCTTTTACATAATACTTGAAATGTTTGTATAGTGATTAGTTACTATTTTATGTACTTACACTGAAAAGGCCTATGAAGAAGAAATTAACCTTAAATTGTATTCATTTTTCTTTTACATAATACTTGAAATGTTTGTATGTTAATTAGTTACTATTTTATGTACTTACACTGAAAAGGCCTCTGAAGAAGAAATTAACCTTGAATTGTATTCATTTTTCTTTTACATAATACTTGAAATGTTTGTATGTTAATTAGTTACTATTTTATGTACTTACACTGAAAAGGCCTATGAAGGAGAAATTAACCTTAAATTGTATTCATTTTTCTTTTACATAATACTTGAAATGTTTGTATAGTGATTAGTTACTATTTTATGTACTTACACTGAAAAGGCCTATGAAGAAGAAATTAACCTTAAATTGTATTCATTTTTCTTTTACATAATACTTGAAATGTTTGTATGTTAATTAGTTACTATTTTATGTACTTACACTGAAAAGGCCTCTGAAGAAGAAATTAACCTTGAATTGTATTCATTTTTCTTTTACATAATACTTGAAATGTTTGTATGTTAATTAGTTACTATTTTATGTACTTACACTGAAAAGGCCTCTGAAGAAGAAATTAACCTTGAATTGTATTCATTTTTCTTTTACATAATACTTGAAATGTTTGTATGTTAATTAGTTACTATTTTATGTACTTACACTGAAAAGGCCTCTGAAGAAGAAATTAACCTTGAATTGTATTCATTTTTCTTTTACATAATACTTGAAATGTTTGTATGTTAATTAGTTACTATTTTATGTACTTACACTGAAAAGGCCTCTGAAGAAGAAATTAACCTTGAATTGTATTCATTTTTCTTTTACATAATACTTGAAATGTTTGTATGTTAATTAGTTACTATTTTATGTACTTACACTGAAAAGGCCTATGAAGGAGAAATTAACCTTAAATTGTATTCATTTTTCTTTTACATAATACTTGAAATGTTTGTATAGTGATTAGTTACTATTTTATGTACTTACACTGAAAAGGCCTATGAAGAAGAAATTAACCTTAAATTGTATTCATTTTTCTTTTACATAATACTTGAAATGTTTGTATGTTAATTAGTTACTATTTTATGTACTTACACTGAAAAGGCCTCTGAAGAAGAAATTAACCTTGAATTGTATTCATTTTTCTTTTACATAATACTTGAAATGTTTGTATGTTAATTAGTTACTATTTTATGTACTTACACTGAAAAGGCCTCTGAAGAAGAAATTAACCTTGAATTGTATTCATTTTTCTTTTACATAATACTTGAAATGTTTGTATGTTAATTAGTTACTATTTTATGTACTTACACTGAAAAGGCCTCTGAAGAAGAAATTAACCTTGAATTGTATTCATTTTTCTTTTACATAATACTTGAAATGTTTGTATAGTGATTAGTTACTATTTTATGTACTTACACTGAAAAGGCCTATGAAGAAGAAATTAACCTAAAATTGTATTCATTTTTCTTTTACATAATACTTGAAATGTTTGTATAGTGATTAGTTACTATTTTATGTACTTACACTGAAAAGGCCTATGAAGAAGAAATTAACCTAAAATTGTATTCATTTTTCTTTCACATAATACTTGAAATGTTTGTATAGTGATTAGTTACTATTTTATGTACTTACACTGAAAAGGCCTCTGAAGAAGAAATTAACCTTGAATTGTATTAATTTTTCTTTTACATAATACTTGAAATGTTTGTATGGTAATTAGTTACTATTTTATGTACTTACACTGAAAAGGCCTATGAAGAATTCTATCTATCTATCTATTATTTCCAAACTAGATGAAAACGCTTCCTACAAATATAATCTTTCCTGTAGTGTGCTGTCCTGTTGACAACTTGAAACAGCCAAATAAAAAATATAATGGCTAACAGCTAATATAAAATATAACAGCTAAATAAAAACATAATTTTTTTCTGGTTCTCTCACACTAAATTCCGACAAGCCATATTCAGATCAATTTGATTTAAAGTCTGTGCATATTTATCGGTACTTATGGTTTTTTATCTATTCATTCATTTATCTAACATACAATCAATGTGAATACAACAGGCTATTGCCCAAAACTGCTTTTCACAAAATTTCTTATCCTTTTATATCCTCTATAAGTCTTGTCTTGTCTCGTCTTGTTTTTTTCGGAAAAATTCACTTATAACTCGATAAAGTATATTTTTTGTGCCTTTTTTTATTTTGTTGGATATCTTTAAAATTACTGTAGTAGTTACAAACTAATAGTTCATAGCTACAAAATTCTTACTTGTTTTATTTGATTTTCAGCTTATTCTACAAAATGCCTGATAAAATTACAAGTGGAATTACAATGGGGAGTGATAGCCGAGTGCCGTAGCAAGCAGGTTCAATCAGAGATAAGCTACGAAACTCCTGGTCATCTTTGTAACGGTGACCGATTGGATTGGCCAGCAAAAAAATACTCTGTTCTCTGCTGTAAAATCACTTCCCGGTGGTTCGGAACCCACCTAAAACTGTAGGTCCAATTCATCAATCACTATCATCCAATTCATTACCCACGCACAGGTCTCAGACCTATGTGGGATTCATCCTTCAAAAAAAAAAGAAAAAAAAAATTTAGCCACTGAAACTTCATGAATTATTAAATTGATGAGGATAACTGCTAACTTCCCCCATCTTTAATTATGTAACGAAGCATTTCTGGACCTATGTTGATGTGAAATTTTATCATTATTTTGGAGAGAACAACAATCACAAGTAATAGAAACTCTATGCTAAACACTCATTATCTAGAAGTATTAATTCTATAAGGAGTATTTTCAACTTGATACTAACGAAAATATGAATTTGAATACAGTACATTAGAAGTACTACCGCACTCAAAAAACGTTGAACCATGTATTCTTTAAATTCACTTTTTGTAACATAGCCCTTCATCCACTCTCTCATTCCGATTTTTCGTGCTGGTGGCTCCAACATGAGTTTGGAATGGATGTTCCTTTCATATCAAAATTAAGTTTTACCTCAAACTAATTAATTGATATAGGAAAAATGGGAACTAGTGTATGAGATAATATAAGTGTTAATCTGACTTGTCTTATTTTCCTTAACTGGAGACTCCAAGACGTAATTTACAAAACAAATTATAATGATGAGTGGTGGACCTTCAGTTTTAGGTAGGCTACGATTCACCAGGTTGTCGTAATCGTAGCCTATGGCTTTTATTGGTAGGGAGACTCTTACAGGTAGTTCCATCTACCAGCTGAGTGATAGTTACTTTTTTCCAAGTTATACTTAAAAGTGATAATATCTACTTTCACCAAAATACCGAAGTAAATATGTTCGCTTGAGTGACCAAATTGAATATGACCTTACATCTTCGAACATGTTCCAAATCGATGTTGATGTGGAAGATTCAGCTGTGTAGTGAGCAGTGAGGGAGGCAGTGGTGTCTGGCAGTCTCAAGATGGGATGGCACTTCTCCTGTCGCACCGAGTTTGGGGCCCGTATGAAGCTAATCTCATTAATAGTGACAAGTGTCCTACAGATATTTCGGAATTAAATTGAATCGGTGTCTTCCAATTACTCAGTGAAAGTTAAGGAACTGTCTTTAGTGAAATAAATTGGAAAGGCAGATGTCGAAAATTCACCTTACAGCGTTAGGCGAGACATAATTGTCACTACGCACTGATTGAATTTCGTCGCTTGAAATCTTTGCAATAACGAGATGCTCCCTCAGTTATGAAGATCAAGCTGTGAAAATAGACAATTAAGTTCAAATTTTTGATCCAGGCTTCAAATTGTTTCCTACTGAATAGTGACAGTAACTTGACTTACATTCGCGGAGATATTCCCATTATCACCTGGACAAATGCGGAGGAGAAGTGTTGGATAGAAAACAAAAAGAGATACTAATCTTGTCATGTTACTTTGAACCTGATTATAAGATATTATTATTTAGTTTCAAATAGAGAATGATTATTGAAGCTTGAAAATCAATCATAGACTCAAATATTGAAATGAATTAGATACAGTCCTGTATTGTTTATTTAATGATAAATGTAATTACTGTACATAAAATTATTGTTGTGGATATCCAATTTTCGTGAACTGCAGTAGAACTATTCATCTGTATAAACTTGCTGTGCAGAACTGACCTTTTTTGAGTCGCGGCAGACGCGTTTCGAACTATGTCGTTCTTCTTCGGCGCTTGGTTGCAGACGTGACCTGCGCCGAAGAAGAATGACATAGTTCGGAACGCGTCCGCCGCGACTCAAAAAAGGTCAGTTCTGCACAGCAAGTTTACACATATGAATAATGTAAAAAAAATCAATTAAATGAAAGTATAAATTTTTCATGATTATCTTTATTTCTTGCCATTCAATTCAATGGTCTCTACTATTATAATATTGTTCGATTGTTTGCTCATTTCTTTTTGAATCCAGATGCTCTACTTACTTAGGAATATCAGGATTGAATATGAAATATTTGTCCTTATTTAATCTACTTTAGTTGTATATGTATAGGATACCTGAATAACAATTTTCCTCAGTTTTATATTCTATTTTAGTTTTATATGCTGAATAGTCTATTAACTAAACTCTACTTTCTATAAGTTATTTCTTTTTTTCTCTTCTTCCTTCAATTTTTTTTCTTTAAAAAAAATGCTTTTACCTACTTTAATATTTTCATGGAGCTCATTATCTACCTAACGTAGCTTTCCATATATACTTTATGTTTCTTTATGGCTCAATTTCGTCTCTTCTAATACCTTTATTTAATCTTATTTGAAAGTATTGTATTTTTTCTTTCTCTGTTTTTTATAAATATTGTTACATTTCAATTATTGTATGTCAATAAGGCTCTTCATGGAGTATTCTGTGAGCTTTTACATGTGTTTAGATAAATAAATAAATAAATAAATAAATAAATAAATAAATAAATAAATAAATAAATAAATAAATAAATAAATAAATAAATAAATAAATAAATAAATAAATAAATAAATAAATAAATAAATAAATAAATAAATAAATAAATAAATAAATAAATAAATAAATAAATAAATAAGTAAAGAAATAAAGAAATAAAGAAATAAAGAAATAAACTTGTACATTTGTATGTGATTATGAGATTTCTATATGCTGAATAGATGAGCTATTATTATGAGCTATATTTGAACATTTATTTATTAAACATTGTCCATTGTACAGTTCTATATTAACATGATAACTCAGTTGAATATCGACGGGTTAAAAAGTTCAGAATTCAAGTATATCGAATAAAGCATAATAAGACGAAATTCTCACAGCCACATTTATGAAAAATAATTTTGAGAAACAATTTGTTATACCATTATCAATCTCAAAAAAAACCAGCTCCAGTCTCAGTTTGTTTGAGATTGATAATGGTATAACAACCGAAACTAGTTTCTCAATATTTAAAATAAATGTGGTTGTGACAATTTCTTCTTATTTTTAATTATTCATCGATGGCAATAAAATGAATTTGAATTTGAATTATGGATACCGTCCACATTATCACCTTCGCCACTACAAAGAAAGTTATATCGAATAAATTGAACCGAAGGTACAGAGCTCCGAATGTTGGCAGGTCAAAAACAAGGTCAGATTAATAGGATTGAATCGATCGATGTTCGACTACAAACGATAGATATACAATAATCGGGATGCGACAATTGGTTTGATTGAGACCTGTCAACTAGACACTTTAAGGGCGGAAGAAAGAAGTCTGAAGGCAAGCCACTAAAGTAGACTTCCTCGGCTGGATGAGCAATAGATTGTAATGGACAGATTGATGGATTGACAATACAGCAATGAAGAGCCCTCTGCCCCCTGGGCCACTAATAACAGCCTATTTCCGGTTTCAATCAATTGCGCATTACCAATTGGTGAACAGGGTGGCCCCGTTAGCCTCTGCCTCAATAAAATCAACTGCTCTTCTCTTCATTTCGAATTTCGAGCTCAATAGTTGACTGATACTGTTCAAAACTTCTGTGTGCGCGGTCTGCTGGCTACTACTAACCACATTAAAAACATCACCTGCTGATCTATTCCATTGCCACAAAATTTCGATCTTAACCATTTTGAATCTATGTAAAATTTGATCCCCGACATTGTAAGTCCTTACAAAAAAAAAAACCGATAAGGTTGAAGGTTTACGAGAAAATTATACTTTTCGATAAAATTGAACATTAATTCAAATAGATTAAATTCAGGTTATTTAACTTTGTTTATTAATCGTTTAGGAGATTTGAAAATCGACAATCTTCTAGAACTTGCTCCTCATATGCATGTGCCCATGTGAGGAGCCTCCTTCATATCATATTGTGTTATATTTTGCATTTTTGTACTTTCTATGGAGAATAAAAATATTTCAATTTCAATTTAAATTTCAATTTATTTTTAATTTTATGTATTTGTTGTTGTTTAAATTATGGTTCTTGACATTATATATATTTAGTTAATTTGAGTGATTTAAGTTATTTTTTTTTCCGAGTAACACGTCGCTTAAACTTATAGAATGCACTGAGAAGTGAAGAATTTATTTCAAAATAACGGGGGAAATTTGTACAAGTCGACTGACAGCAATGATACCTAACGAAAACAACCAGCTGATAAAATCTGATTGACTATTCTTTTTCTACTGCGTGGAGGGGAAAAAAACTTAATGTTTTATCAATTAACTTATTTTATTCTGTTTTAGTTATACTTAACTATTGTTATGTCTAGTATATCTCAATGACATTCTCCTCTGTGGTAAAGTTTTGTGTATTTTCTCAACATTCTATTTATGTTTACATTTAGATACAGATCGATGGTCGTAGAACATAATTATATAATGCACATTGTACGTTCTATTAAAAATTAATAAGTAATTTGTTGTGGTAAAAGAGATGTTGTGGAACTTGTCCATGATGAATAAAAAAATTAAATATTGCTGAACTACTTTATTCACAAACCACAAATTAAGTAGATTAACCACAATATTTTAATTTCTTATTCAAAGTTATGAGATTAATTTATTTTTAAGTTATGAGATATGGGCAACCAAAGTTGGAAGGGTTTCCCATCTCCACATATAGTAGTATATATTTTAAAATAGTTTATAGAATTTTAGATTTCAGTAAATGTTTTTAATATTTTTCATTGCTTGCATGACTTGTATACGTGTGTTTTGTTTTATAAATAAATAAATAAAAATAAAAAAAAAATGTGGGAGAGCTAAGGTTGGCAAATAGTGATACAGAACCGAGTGGATTTTCCATAGAGCCGTACAGCATGACAGTATGCATACAGTAGAGCTCCAATTATCCCAATCAATTATTGGTATCGGACCCGTTTTGGACTATTAGATTAAAAAAAAAAAGAGTTTACTTTTGATACACAATGCATTTCCTATTAGTTAAATGGAAAAGCAATACTTTCAAGTTATTCAAATTCAAATTTATACGTATTATCAAGTGCTACATAATTTGTATTTTATAAAAATTCATACGCATGTGCAATACGTTTCTGGTTTAATTTTTTTTTCTCTAACCGATTCGTATAATCAGCGACTTGGATTATCGGAGTTTGGATAATTGGAGTTCTACTGTAACAGTTATCTCATTATCACAATATTTAGTTTATAAAGCTTTTTATAGTGTACAAGAGTTCCTTTCATATCAAAATTAAGTCTCACCCCAACTAATTGATATAGTAATTATGGTAACTAGTGTATAAGAGTATAATTTATTGTTGATCTGACTTTTCTTATACTTCTAAACTGGAGTCTCCAAGACGTAATGTACAAAAAAAATTACTTGTTTTTTTTGTATTGTCCAGTATTTTTGAATTATCGTAAGTGCTTCAGCTTTTGATTGCAGTTGATGCTTCAAGAATATTGCAGCAATCTCGAAAGCAAACTTTCTAGGCTGTGATAAAGGAGCTAGATCGATGCCCGAGACCGTAAAATTGTCGACCACTGATGCACGTACACGGTCCAGGTATTTGCGATTGAGTCAAATGACCCGAGTTTATTTTAACAAGGTAGTAGTCCTTTCCATCCTTTCAAAATGTAGGCCTCACTCCCTTGACTCGAGAACATTCCCACTGGAAGAGCATCCCTCTTTGTAGATGACTATCTTGTTCTGATTTTGAAAAACATCTCTTTCCCCATGCCGTGATATCACCCTTGGGGGAGACCGGGCCTGAATCGATGTTTCGGCTCTCCGCACTTGGGCAAATAGGAGGGATATGGAATTGTTGATGCAGAATATCGGGCATTACATACAAAAATTGAATCATGAAACTTGCTTCTTTGCAGAACGATTCTCATTCATATTTACATAGGGATCCGGTCTTTTTCCATGATTTAACACATTATTGACCCCAGTGTAGAGTTTTCCCTTTTTGCTCATTCTTTTTTCAGTCCCTGTCCATTTCATCTTCCTTTTCAGCGTTAGCCATCGCTATCTAATATTATTCATTAAATCCTTCCCCTCCTAATCAATTCCTAACATCCTCATCTACATTCTATTCTAGGAAGATGAGGCTTCAATACACTTGATTGAGTAAAAACATAAAAACGTCACTCGATTTGTATTATTACTTCTTTTTTTGGAGCTCATGCGAATCGCGTGAACTATTTATGTATTCATTCAGATTAACATTATTGCAGTTTCTATTTATAAAGGGGCTATTGGAAAAAACCGATTTCAAACATCTACTTTTAAGGTTAATTCAACCCTCAGAAGTAGCCTATTCCACAGATGTATATTTTATTTTATTTTTAATATTTTACATGAAATAATTTTTTCAATAATAATGTCATTTTTCATGATTTCTAAATGATCTAACTTTTCAACTATCATGAATGCCTTGCTTGTTTCTGTAATGTTATGAAAAATGTAAATTTCATATTTTATAAAATTTGTGATTTTAATTATTTCATCGTAATATAATGTTTGTAATGATTTAACTTCAAAGTCTTTGTGAATGATTTATTTCTAGTAATGATATGAATTTTGTAAATTTTCAATGCTGATATAACTTTATTTTAAGGATTTCATTTTGTAAAGTGTTCATAGATTTGTGGAAATAAATATTTATTTATTTATTTATCTATTCCTTCCAAACTTCCAATAATAGAGATAGAAGTTTAATTCAAACGTTTATGGAAAAAGGAGAATTGAAAATTTTAATAGGCTGGGTAGAAGTTCTGTTTGATGTTATATTGTAGTTTCAGCTTCAAAGGATTGTATGTGATCTATTAATTTAAAGATTCAAATATGGTTTTGGACCATTTTGAGAAAAACAGTTTTAGTATACATAAAATATTATCAAAAAATATACTATAAGTTCATTCTTCAAAAAACCTTCTTCTAGAAAGAAATGGGAATCAGTAAAAGTTCTTGCTTTTCAAAGTTATCAAAAGTTTTATATAAATCCCAAAAGATGGAGCAAAATCTTTTTTTAAATTCATGAATAGCTGAAAATTTGTTGAATCATCTAAAAAAAAACAAATTTCAATACAAAAAAAAACAATTTCAATGAAATGATGCTCAAAAATTAAATACTCACGTACTAAAAAGTTCAAAATGAAGTATTTTATTTAACCTGAGAAAATTTTAAATTTGATACAGGTAACCTTTTGGAGTCGGCACCAAATTTTCATAATCTTCTGAAATATAAAAGAATTTCTTATAAACTTCATAAATTATTTACGCCGACTTCAAAAGATTACTTGTATTGAAATTAAAATTATCTCAGTTTAACGTGAATACTTTATTTTGAACTTCTTATAATACTTGAGTATTAAACTTTTGAGCATCATTTCGGTTTTTTTTTTTGTTTTAAAATTTGTTATATTTTAAGCTTTTTAGTAAAATATTTGAAATTTTAAAACATAAGACATTTCTACAACATGAAATATTTATTGAATTAGCAAATCTATTTGATCAATATAACTTATAAATTACAGTAGAAGAGTTGATGAAAGAGTATAAGAAGTATAATATGAGTATAGAAGTAAGAAGAATATAAGAAGAGTTGATAAACTAAGTAAAATTCTACAACTCTCTATTTAACGTAGTATATTGTATTTAGGAAAATTATAATAGCAAAATACTCCTTAAAAGTTGAATGGCTTTTGATTTGTCATTTTAATGCGGTCCTTTTCAGAATATACCTACACTGAAAAATTAATAGCTTTGAATAATATTTTTCATTTATTTTCTTTTTTAATTAACTATTTTAAACCACTTTTCAAGTTCAAATAACCACAGTAATCATCTCACAAGTATTACTGAGTTTGGAGAAAGATAATAACAATCATGTATCTCTTTTGTTTAGACATTTCGACTTCCACAGGTCAGAATTTTTATAGGCCTAAATGATAGCCCGCTGATCGCACAGGTATCCCACTTATGCTTTGTTCTTCCAGGTTCCAGGTTCACATTGGTTGAAGCAGTAGCACCACTCTACTATTTCGAGATCAATTAGACGGATAAGTTATTTAGGCAAGACTTGCCCCAAATTCGTTTATCTGTGCGGCCAAGAGAAGAAATTGAATTTGAGAGCGTTACACAAGCGGCTAGCGTGGGAGGGCGCTGTTAGAGCGAAATGGAGACGTGAGGAGTATTGGAAGAAGTACACGTTACGAGGGAAAAGACTTAGTGAAGGAGAAAGAGAAAGGGAGTGGGAAAGAGATGGAAAACGATGAAGAGGAAAGTGGAACTGGCGAAAATGAGACAATATTTTCCAAGAACACCACCATGGAAAATGACAACGAATTTTATCGTCAATATCGGTGGAACCCTTTCCCCTGTGCATAATAGAATGATTGGGCCTGCTAATTAGAGGCAATTCACGTTCACCCGGTAGCGATCCCTTTGCCGCACGTAGCAAACACAGCGCCAACAGCCTTTTGATAATATTAGGCCTACTAAACGGCCCAAACCGAAATTTCACCCCATTCTCTATCAGATTTTCTTGCAGCGCGTCGAAGTGTGAACATTAAGACAATTTTAAGAGATCGGGGAGTTTGGGGTGTACCACTTTCACTTAATTCCAAACGAGACAGGTTGCCAATCACTTCTTAAAGCTATACTTTCATTTATTGTGTGTGTCACACTATTCCTCAAGATGTGATACAGTTTAATGGGTTTTTAGTCTACATATCTGATCAAATAGAACATTTACATAAATATATTATGTATTACCCCGGCTTTTATTGAATTGAACTAATTGCGCGCTGCCGATATCTTTTGTGGGTTTTTGGCTGTATCAATGAATAAATAATAAATTTATCTCCATCTGTAGCATTGTAAACGACATCACTTTACATGTTCAGGAAGAAAATGGACCTCTTTTGCAAGTATAGTTATAATCAATGTAGGCTATAGGCTACAGTTATGTTATTGAATAATCAACTGATAGTGTAGTACATTCAAATTTTTACAAAAAATTAATAAAAACTTAAAAAGCACTTTCAAGTGGAAATTATCCCACGTTATGGCGTGACGGCGTGTACTGAGTACACAGAGTGGGTCGTCTGACGATCCTCTTGACAACAGAGTGAAACGGCCGTCACGCCATAACGTGAGTTAATTTCCACTTAAAAGTGTTTTTCAAGCTTTTATTACATATTAGTGGAAACAAGATGGATCTTCAACATCACAAATAATGAATTTTCAAAACTCTTTGGGTCATTACACATTGGTGTTTCAAACATCATGATCGTCAACGTCTTTAGTCTAGGAAATTAAGTCATATTATCTAGTAGTAGCAATGCTTAAAATATTGAACCACTCTAGTTTAGATGGAAAAAATTCTAATCTTGTTGGTTGCGCATGATGCGAGTTTCTTTCATACATGTGACCTGCTGGTCGGTCTTTGGAGAAACATTTGTGACACTGGTCATGCGCGCTGACATTCCCAACCAACCAGATAATTTTAGTCATCTGAAATAATGTAGTCCAATTTTTTTGGTATTGCTACTATGTATGACTGTTGACTGAAGACTGTTGTCTGAAATTCTGCTTGGACGCACAGCAATTATTAAAACACTGGTTTTTCTCTTATTTTTCTAGTATAAAAAGTACAGTATTATACTATACTATTTTTCGGACTATTATTATTTTCATACTATTCTTAAGATTACTGTAGGCAATATTTATATTATTCCTCAAGATGTGATACAGTTTAATGGGGTTTTAGTCTACAATTCTACATATCTGATAAAATAGAACATTTAGATAAATATATTATGTATTACCCTGGCTTTTTTTTATACTGTAATTAATTGAATTAATATCTTAGCTGAGTATGTTCTCATATTATAATTCCCAATTATGTTCTTTAGAATTATTTTTACACTTATTTCCTATAAGTATCCATAGTTGGATAGGTTGTCACCTCCCTTTCTACTCTCTAGCACACACCACTACAGAACCATCTATTTTATATATATATTTCTAAATTCTGCTGAATAATTTCATTTAAAATCTAGCTCATGCATGTTTGTGTGTTGATAGATAAAAAAATTGACTCGTCTGAGAAAATTAATTTGTCTAAAAAGTCATATTCACAGTTGGATGAGCCTAGATTCTTCCTGTACAATAAGCGTTGTAGAGTAAAATCAAATCAAAATTCTTCATTCGCCACATTTCACAAATTGAACAGAATTTCAAAAATAAATACAGTTTGAAAAAAAGCTTAAAGCTGAAATAATATAGAGTTATTACTCATAATTTATATGGGCATTGCCAGCGAAACCTAGAAGAGTGATCTTCTTTATTGGAGGAAAAAGACTAGTGTAGCTATAGAGTCTGCTTGAAGTGTTGACTTTCAGGTAAGGTTCTGCTCCACTTTTCCAGGGAGAGCTGCAAGACATCGCATTCACGGTTCACTTAAGCCCGTCTCAAGACTGGGCAAAATTGAAGTTCGGAGAGAAACGAGTTATTTGGGAAGGTATCAGCATAACATTCCGGAAGAAGGGTGTATCCTTTAAATATATCTGTATTCAGAGTATGTATCTGTATATGGACCCCGGAGACAGGCAGGTTGTCTTGTAACCGAGAGAGTCAGACATATTGGCGATGCTAGACAGTTGTCAATATTGATGAAAAGAAACAGTAGTGACGGTAGAAGCCCCAAGGGTCTGAGCACCGTCTTCTTTCCTCTGTCCCTGGAGCATATTCTGCGACTGATAGAGGCCCCTCCTGGCCTATTGCGCGCGATCTTGAACACATTTTTTATTGTTCTTCCCCGACTGTTTCTCGTGTCTTTTATGTTATGTTTTCTGCTTGTTCTCTGTATACACGCACGGAATCTCACACTTACACATACACACACTCGCAGGAAGCTTGGGCCTACCGCCTCTATCTTTGCCGTCTATACGATATCTTTATCTACATTCCTTCTTCGAGTCTATCTCGTCTTCCTTGTTACTTTCTTTCTATGGTTCCAAAAAGCCAATACCGATGTGATTGAGAGTGTTTTGGGAGAGTTGTTCTTCAATATGTTTAAGAATGACGTCAATAGACATGTATCAATAAGTTATGATTTATTGAGAAGAGCTGGTTTTAAAGTATGTAATAAGACTCCGATTGTATGCTACTCCTGCGGTCACGGGCTCGATTGTCACTCAGCATGGCATATTTTCTGTCATCATTTTTTTTTATTGCTGATGATGCCCACATGAGCCCGAGACTTGTGCGTGGGTAATGAGGTGAATGATTACACATAAATGCCTGATGATGGAGCGGGATTCGAACCCACGACCACTTAAACGACAGCAAGCTGAAGTTGCGACGCCCCAACCAACTGCGCATTGCGGCCTGCCATTCATCTCATTAGCCATTCACAAGTCTCAGACTCATGTGAGCATCGTCAGAAAATTCTTGCCCTGCTTTTTCCTTACATACTATGTTTCTTGAGGATGGGAAACAGTGACAGCCGGTTGCATAAAGGTTGAGCAGAGTTTGATCGCCGATCACTCATTAGAATTTTACAAGTGATCGACGATCAACAATGATCAACAACGTATGTGTAATCGGTTGTTAGTAAGTCATTACTGTTGTACTTTTACTCGTTTCAAAGAGGAGCTACTAATACTTTGGTCTTACGACTAGTTCATATAACGCAGCCAATTCTCTTCAAACAGAACTTATTACAGATTAATAACACTTATGACTCGTCTCATTCTCCTCCTGATGTATTTCTAGACTGTGATCGTATCTTTTTGATGGCAGCTTACAGATGTCTGTCCAATCCTCCATTACAGATGTTCTTCGATTTTTGAGCGCGTCTGTGTGAGCGTGCGCAAGTGTGAGTGAGTGTTTGGTTTGGTGAGAGGGCTAAAAGAGGCCTGTGACAATAATCATAACTGCTATAACACAGATCTAAACCCACAATGCAAGTCGTTGTTTTCTATCCATCGCTCAGACAAGCGTCTTTATTCCGCTACCCATTCAAGTGGTTCTTCTCTATTCTTGTAACGGACTGAATCCAATTATATTTCTCTTCATTTTCTCTCTCCGATATATCACCGCTTATCCTCCGCTTATCAGTCCGTCGCGATATTATTCTTTCTCACACACGGTCGATCGACTCACTCATCCGCCATTCCGCACTCACTCCCTCATTCACTCTTTTTCTCTCTCTTTCCCACACCTCACACCCATCTCTTTCTCGAACCCTCTCACTCACACTCGCTCTCCCGCACTCTGACTCCCACGACCACTCCTACCTCATCATACCTCTTGATTACTCCCTCTCCACAAATTCTCTCCTCATCATTCTTTCTCCCTTTTCTATAGTGTATGCCAAAGCCTAGCTAGAGATCAATCTACCATGTCTTGGACTTAATATTATGTCCTTTGCTAACACAGTCGTTTGGTCACGGTACATTTTGATTCGAAAACACAAGAGAAGAGATGACTGTGTTACTTGTCCAATACTCTAATTGATGCCAAAACAAAAAGCGCTCCTATACTTAGGGTCTGTCTGATCCAATAGTTTCTTTCAACTGAACGGTTGAAAATGAGACTTCAAATATAATCATTCTCGTTCTCTCACGCTTTTTAGGCTGCAGCTCAAAAAAAATTATCATTGATCTTCCACACGTTTGGAAACTTTAAAAAGAGTGGATGTTTTTCGAAAACGTCTACGAAACTTGAAGATCAAAGTATGAAATGCTTTTATAAGCACAGTGGTTGATCCTGCAGAATCATAGTGAAGGTGAAGTTTTCGTGAAGAATAATTGAATTCGGAATGAGTGAGATGAAAGATAGTTAGATGATTTATGGGGATGGAAATTGAATGCATTTTGTGTTTGAACGTCTCAGTAGCCTGGTTAGAACAGTGGCTCCACGGTTGAGAAGGAGAAATTCCCCCCCCCCCCCACCAAGACGCAGTTGAAGAGGAAGATGAATAAAAAGAATGAGAAAAGTAAGAAGAAAAGGGTAAGGAAGGGAAATTATAGAAAACAGTGAAGAAGTATAAAAGAGATGACAAGAAGTAAAAAGAGAGAGAAATGGGTAGGAGGAGAAAAATAAAAATCAATAAACATGAAAAAAGGTAAAAAGAGGAAAACTAAGGAGAAAATATAAAGTAGAAGAAAACGAAGGACAGTTTTCAAAGTTGTTGACAAGCGAGGAAAATGAGACAGCAATGCCTAACAAACAATTGATTTTCTTGTGCAAATATTGTGTACTTCATTCATGGTATGTTGATAAATCAACAGAAAGTATGTTTTATTTCAATTTAAAATACCCTCAAATTCACAACTTTAGGCCTCATTTTCAAATACCCCTCGCGGTACACCCCTCTCCCTCTGAAATTCCCCATATCAGGTGTTCCCCCCCACACAATCTGATGCTGGATCCGCCCCTGAGCTATCATTGATTTGAGACGGGATCGCTCGAGCTACGAAATGTTCCGAGAGGACTCACGCCGTTGGATTGAATATAACATTTGAAATTGGCCTTAGAATATTGTAGTTATCATTGTTAAAAATTGCAACTTGGGGATTAAAATGATCTATGAACTTGTTTATTGATTTATTCGTGAAGCAAGTGTACAGATTGCTCCAGGAGAGCAATAAATGCCTTCGAGACTAGGACAGTTACGCAATCACCCGCTGTTATAGATTGAATCTAAAGGTACGGATACACTGGCAAGAAACTGTCAGACACTTGAGCGATTATACTGTCAGGCACTGATTCTTCTTCTACTGCTTTTTCTCTTTTTTCTTGTTTTCTCCTCCTCCTCCTCCTCCTCGTTCTCCTTCTTCTTCTTCTTCTTCAAGGGTTAAGTATAAGAGAGGGCCGGCTGCGCCCTAACTTCACCCTCCTAGGCAAAAAATAAAGTCAGTCATTCTATTCTATTGGTGTTTATGGGAGGGGGGGAATTTCCCCTTTTCGCCCCTCCCGTAGATCCACCACTGTTATAGCCTAATAATTATGATTTGTCAAAACGGAAATTATCTAAATATCCATTAAACTTGCAACGCCAATGTTCAAGTTCATTTCCACTACAATATTATGCATTTTAATAATAGTTTATGCAACGATTTTATTTTGACCCTTATTAAGGCACGAGTTAGATGTAAGTTATAACACGAGCGAATGCGAGTGTTATAAATATCTCACGAGTGCTTTAATGGCCAAATAAAATCGTTGCATACACTATTTTATCTACGACCACTAGTATACATTTAATTAAAATAATTTCATTTTACCTGTGACTGTCAGAGATACCTAACCTCTCATCTCAAATACGAGAAGTTATAGTAGATTGTTAGGTTAAAGCAGCTGGTGTAGCAGTTTGATCAAATCAGCTGATAGTTTCACAATATTGAATTACGATATTGATTCCATCAAAAATGCTTCTGATTGGTCCAGAACCCGTGTTATAATGTAGAACCTGTACTATAATGAGCTCATTATGCAACGGGTTTCAAAAAGAATTTCGAAAAGACAGCTGTTTTGGCATAAATTGTGAAACTGTAATGTATACATTATGACATGGTCGTAGATAAAGTAGCGTATACAATCACAAACAACTATTTTACCAAATATGTAAACAAATATTAAGTGTTCACAAAAAACTATATAAAAAATATATAAACAAATAATATCAATAGTCAAACTGTCAACAATATTAAAAATGAATAGTAACCTAAAAATTATCTCAAAATTATGTGTAACTTAATAAAAATGATTATTTTATGGAACGTAATGAAATTTATTGTTAGAATTTTCGCGAATAACCTACACCATTCACCTGTGTTAAGCTTACTTTTTCATAAAACAATACTACAATACTACCTAGCCTATATAGGTTTATTGTTTCTCTACTTTAGCTGGTTGAATGCAAAGTGTAAAGGAGTGATACAATAAGAACCGAGCAGTTATGAGCCGTCTGTTGTGGAAGCGACAGAGGAATGAGCTGATGCCATCTGTTGGCTGAGTTTTGAACTAACAACGAGCAGTATTTACCATAGCGTCTTCATTCCTCTCTAAGCGCCTTACAACTTTCAATTTTCATTAGAGAATAGCGCACTGACTACCCATTACGATGAACTGTTAAACTGACGATCGTTAAAACTGAATCAATCCAATTTCAATTTACAATGCCGAATATTACTGAGGTTATGGTTACTTGAATCAAAAAACCGTCCAGCTAGTAAGCTAGTAGAAACTTTCTACTAGAGGTTTCAAAAGGTAAGTAATTATTTCAGAAAAATACTTTTCATCCTCCTATTTAAAAAAAATGGAATCGAGAAAATGTTCAATATTTTCGTTGTACAGTATATATATTATATAATATTTTCGTTGTACAATATATACAGTATATATAGTAAAAATTTATTTATGAACAAAAATAACAATTGAATTGTAAGCTACAGGTCTTAAGGTTTATTATATTTGTAGGATAGGTCGAAAGAGTAATCTAGTCTAACTAGAAAATTATACTCGAGGAGAAATATGATTGTGAAGTGATATTTCAATCAATGTGAATTTCCATCTGAATTCTTTGAGCAATTGATTCCCCTCTCTTTTCTACACCACAACTCCTTATTGTTTAGCCTTCTTGTTTTTTATTGAGTGTTATACATAATTTATGTGGTGTTATTGTATTGTTTTGTTTTTTTCTTGGGTTGTGTGTGTTAATAAATTGAAATAATCGATTCCCATTTTTTAACCGACTTCCAAAAAGAACGAGGTTCTCAATTCGGCCTTGTATCAATTATTCGAACACTATTGAACCGATTCTGATGAATGGTTTTTTTTAATGAAAGAGCATCATTCAGCGGTGGTCCCATTCAAGTTTCGCAAGGATTGGCCCAATAATTAGCCCAATATTAAATAAAAAGGAGCATTCATCAAAGTCTTCATTTCCATTTTGTTCGAATAGGATAGTTTCACACACACCGCTAGTCGGATAACAGGTGTAGTTCTCAAGGCCGAACATTGTATCATATTGAGCGCTTCACACCTACCCGATTTTCGAAATCATATGATGCAATGTAATTATGCCGGGTAAACGACATCGGCTACTCAAAGCCGGTTATATGTGAAAGAAGCCTGTAATGTCCCGTTTTGACGAATCAGCTGAACTTAATTTGATTTAATATTTCTGTTCATATTATCATTGTAAAATAATTGAGTTGATGTTATGGAGTCGTAGGAATAAAGTTATATAGTTTAAATCATGAGTTGAAAAATGTGATTGAAATCGAAAATTTCAATAAAAAACAATTGAACAATATTCTTCAAAGTTATTAATTTTTCAGTGTAGATAGGCCTATATTCTGAAAGTGACCGCTTGGTTGCAGTTTATATCCCAGCCAGTGAAATTTTGAATTTTAAAAAATTACGAATCAAAGGACATTTCTCTTTTATAAGGCTTTTTCTATTATAATTTTCCTAAATAGGCTACAGTATTCTACGTTGAATAGTGAATTGTAGAATTTTACTTCGTTCATTAACTTTTCTCATAGGTAGATTTTTAGTTACTTTACTTTATATGACTTAATTTGAAAAATATTTCATAATGTAGGCTATAAGAAATCTCTCGTTTTCAAAATTTGAAAATTCAACTGAAAAGCTTAAAATAAAACAAATTTGAAAACAAAAAAAAACCGACTTAATAGAGATAAAGATTTTATTTTAAACAGAAAAAACTTAATTTGATACAAGTAATGTAGGCTAGAAATCTCTCGTTTTCAAAAATTGAAAATTCAACTAAGAAGCTTAAAATAAAACAAATTTGACAACAAAAAAGAAACTGAATTCAATAAAATGATACTCAAAAATGAAATACTCGCGCAAAAAACTTTAAATACAAGTATAACCTTTTGAAGTAGGCGTCAAATATTTTATGAAACTGATAAAAACTCTTTTGGATACCAAAACGCAGATTTTTAAACCTTTATATATAAAAACCTCTTTGTTTTGAAATTCTATGCTATATTTTAGAAGTTAATGGAAATTTGGCGCCGACTTCAAAAGATTACTTGTAATAAATTAAAGGTTTTTCACGCGAGTATTTCATTTTTGAGTATCATTTTATTGAATTCAGTTTCTTTTTTGTTGTCAAATTTGTTTTATTTTAAGCTTCTTAGTTGAATTTTCAATTTTTGAAAACGAGAGATTTCTAGCCTACATTACTTGTATCAAATTAAATTTTTTTTGTTTAAAATAAAATCTTTATTTTAAATTTTCTAGTACACTAGTGTTCTATTGTTTGAGTATCATTCCATCAAAGTCGGTTTCTTTTTTGTTTCAAAATTTCTTATTCAATATAATGTATACAATTTTTGGGAGAGAAATAATTTTGTTTATCTAGAGTCTAGACTAAAGATTTCTCTCCAATCCTCAACACTTCACTATCTAAGTTCGGATGATTATCAGACCATCGTTTACAACATCGCAAAAAACATTGTTGATTGATCTTTACTTATATCTTTTAAGTGGATGATTATTGAGAATCATGAAACATTTATTTGCTATTATGCAGCAGTTAATGCTATCCTTTAAATCCTTCAAATGAATTATAATATAATCTTGTACGTTCTGTGTGAACTCAACTCATTTATGAAGTGTGCAATCTTATACCAAATGTATTTATACTGTAACAGTTTTCACTGTGGGTTCCGGGATTTATTTGAAATAAAAACGACTATTACAAAACGAGAATGAAATTTATTGAATAACACCAATAAATCACAAATAAACTGAATCTGATAATTACTATGGCACAAGTTTACAAATTAGGAACTTTAATTTAACACAACTTATTAAATTAATAGTAATTACAATCAATTAATAAACAGACTCAAAGAATCTACAATGAACACTTCTCTAAATATCTACTTGAAATTAGAATCCAAATAACAATTGCAGATCACTTAGCACTACTACTAATCAAATTTCAACTGTTGACAGTTTCCTTAACAAGATAGCCTTATAAAATAAACTACAATCGATTTACCTTTCACCCTAGTGAGAGTTCACCTGCTATACCACAGAAACAGAACTTCACTCAGCGATGGTTGGGTCACTTCGAATTAAAATTCACTTTAGGCATACTTATAAGCTTACAGTTCCTTAATTCACAACTCACAGAACACTAACTCCTCACTACACTGGAGCGAAAAACCACTGTCTCTATCTGAGACAGACGATGTACACTCACAGAGTTCACACACAGAAGTTTAATCTAAACTAAGCAGGTCCACTCCAGTCACTTGTTCTTGTAGTTCGATTACAGCTTTCTCAAAAATCGACACTTTTCTGTCATGTTAGGTTAGGTTGAGTGAAAGGCAGGCAATAACAAGGACCATTGTCTGGAAGCTGGCTGAAGATATTCCAGAAGATTCCAGTAGCTCTGACTAATTCTTGTATTGACAAGTTGTCAACAACAGCCCTTGTTTAGGGCTGACGTGAGAGTTGGAGATTTTTCTAGGGTAGAAAGTGAGAGGAAGAGAGATCACAGAGGATGCCTGACTACCCTTCTCCAAGAATGCATTGCCACTCTCTTCTTGTTCAAGAATCTTCTGTATTCGGTCCTTGATCTTGTCACAATACTTTATAAACAATATTTACTATCAATATTAGTATTAAGTTATTCTACTAACTTGTGCTTTTTTTAGATTATAGTTCTCATTAAGAGTAACATCCTTGTTCACTGCAGTCTTTCTAGATTTTTTAATTTTTCCCCCAATAACCATTTTTTTAATAATTATTGATACCATTTCAAATTGAATGGGACTCTTAATACAACTTTTAACCCGTAATTATTCACAAAATGGGAGAATAACGGTTTTGAACAAAATGTTGATGATAAATGATGAATAAGGGAACATTTCATTTCACTTAATGACACTAGCCAATGTATAGAATAAAACTTTGAACTCATCTTTTCCACAAAACTATAATATAAACTCATCTTTTTCACAAAATTATAATATAATAATCATACACAAATAGATTATTTTACAAATCCTTTGTAATAAACGAGCTATTTTGTTATCTGTTGATGATGGAATAAACTAATTGCATTGCTGATCAAGACATCAAGACATCTATGTCTTCAGTCAAGGTGGCTGGATACAAATCCCCACTACATACCATAGTCCAGCCAAAAAATGCAAAGAAATAGAGACAGGCAAGACTATAAGCCAATTGATAGTAAACATTAAGAAGTACATATTCCGAAAAGTCCCAAAAAATCCCCCTTTTGCCTTTTTCCCCAGCCCCCTCAAAGTTAAAAATTTTTCTAATTATTGGAAACTCGATATCTCTATAACTAACCATCAAACAGAGTTGATTTTTATTTTATAATATCAGTGATATGATGGTCTGCAATAAATGTTCATCAATTAGTTTCTATCAATTCTATTAACTAGTTATTTCCATTATCTAGGGTGACGTTTTTGTACGTTATGTGATTTCACAGAAAATATTTTCAAATAAAAGTTGTAGAACTTCTTTTTCTGAATCCAACGATGTGTATAGCAGCATGCTTACGATGAGAGATGATGATTGATATGATGAGAGGTGTAGAGAAAGAAACCTCATTGCTAAAATGGTTGGGCACCTGGCAATAACAATTAAATAGAATGAAAATTTAAATACGTTTATTACATTCCATTTCTGTTCATTTATTATACTTTCTTTGTAGTGGTGAAGGTGATATTGTGGAAGATATCCAAAATGAATAAAAAGACGAAATTGTCACAACCACATTTATTAAAAATATAGAGATACTAGTTTCGGATGTTTGTCTGAGATTGATAATGAAGTAACATTCGAAACTAGTATCTCTATATTTTTTTTAATAAATGTGGCTGTGACAATTTCTTCTTATTATTCATTCTTCATTTATTATACCTCGTATTTGTACTCAATCATTATCCATATTTATCCACTTCATTAATTCATTATAATATTAAATAGTTAAAAAATAATATATTAAGCTGCTTAAATGATATTGAAATTAAATTTTCTTCTACAAATGAATGAGTTCTATTTCAATTGCATATTATCTATTGCTTTCGAACTGTTTCATGCTCAAACGGTAATAAAGTTATTTTACATGCATATACAGAGTGATTTTTAAGAATGGAAACGGCTTTATATTGCGTCACTGAGACGTTCTTGATGAAAGAAGCTCATGTGGATCTGCATAGTTCTAAAAATCCAACTTTTTGCTGGTTTTGAAATTTCTGTCCGCCATATTGGATTCAACTCAATTTTTTTAAATGGGATTGTGGTCATATGACACATTATTTCAGTGTGAAATTTCAAGAAAAAAAACATTGGCGTTAACCGTTTTTCAATAGATGCCTTTGATTTAGATTTATAAGCATTTAAATTTCCAATTTTGGGGAAATTGTGTTAGCAATAAAATAGGTAGAACGCACTGCATAAAACATTTTATTGAATTTTTCAATCTTGAATTATCTAATAACTAAGTTTCAATAGTGGTAAGATTTGATAATAAATTAATAAGTAAACAATACAACAAAATAAATGGCTATGTTTATTATTCACTAATTACAATCCAGCTACCGGTGTTAATATCAGCCAGTAGGTATCATAAAAAAAATGGGAAAAAATGTTTACGATGCTAGTATTATTAAATATGAATTAAATTCTAGTTATTGAATAATTTAAGAATGAAAAATTCAATATAATGTTTATGCAGTGCGTTCTACATTTTTCCTTGCTAACATAATTTTCCAAAAATTGGAAACTTTAATGCTTATAAATCGAAAAGAAAGGCATCTATTGAAAAACGGTTTACGCCATTGTTTTTTTCTTGAAAATTTTACACTGAAATGATGCGTCATATGACCACCATCCCATTTAAAAAAACTTAAGTTGAATCCAATATGGCGGATCGAAGATGGCGGACAAAAATTTCAAAACCAGCAAGAAGTAGGATTTTTAAAACTATGCATATCCACATATGCTTCTTTTGCGAAGAACGTCTCAGTTATGCAATATAAAGCCGTTTCCATACTTAAAAATCACCTAGTATACATTGTAAGAGTACATCATTTAATTAGATTATTGCCGTAACCAAGAGTAGGTTCGATAGAATTAATGATGACATTTGTTGAGACCAATCGAACGTGAAAGAAGAACAGTTGAGTGCTTCCTTCTATTTCCTAGTAATCCTATGTTGTAGAATGCAACAGAACCCGAGAAAGTGGCTGGTCTTGTAATGGATGTCAGCTGCTTTATTTAGTTTTCCGAGCTGCGTGCGAGAGAAGAACGAGCGGGAAAATTTCGCAGCCGTATAAACGCAAAGGCGTATATCGTGCTAGAAAGAGCAGATCGCTGGTTCAAATTGTTATGGATGCATTCGAGACATTAGGTGAGTGGTGGTGAGGAAAGCACTGTCTCCTGACCCTTCTTCCTCGCCAGAATCAATCAACATCTAATGAAAACTGGCCGAGCCAGAGTTTTATGGGCTCTCCTAATGCCTACCGCCCTTCTACGAAGCACACTTGATGGCTGGCCCTTCATTCCCGTTCCCAGTGCTGGATTATCCCACAAAACTCAGGTCTCTTCCCAGTCTTCTTCGTTTTCTATCGTCTCATTTCCGTCTTGCTTCTATTCTCTGTGGAAACCATCAGCTCGTATGACCGCCTGGCCTGGCACTTCAATCTTTGGAATCTCTCTTCCCTGTTAGGCCTACTATGCACCAAACATCACTCTGCCACCACATTTCGATGCCACTTGGCCGTTTCTATTCTCAAACGCTCTTTATGATACAAAAGATTCTCTTTTCAAAAATTCAATTGGAATTAGAACGCTAGACTATTTATTTTCAAGCAATTCGTAATACAATTTTTAAACTTCAACAAAATTTAGTAAATTTTTTTTCTTGAGGATGAAGCTCACATAGGTCTGAGACCTAAGCGTGGGTAATGAGTTGGATGAGCTGGACCTACAGTTTTAGGTGGGTTCCGAACCACCGGAAAGTGATTTTACAGCAGAGAAGAATGTATTTTTTGTTGATAAATCCAATCGGTCACCGTTACAAACAGGACCCAGGAGAACGCAGCTTATCTCTATCTAATTTAACAGGTACTTGCCACGGCTCACGGCTTTCACTTCCCATAATACCAACTTTTGAAACCATCATCTCTTATGACCGCGTGGAAAATACATTTCAATATTTTGAAACAGGTAGAAGTTATACTTCAGGGTTGAAACAAAATTATGCATTGGCTCAGCTGCATATTTTTCCTGTTGATAATTTTTTTTTTCCATCAACTCAACGTGAGGCTTGGAACGCATGTAAATAAAGATTTCTATTCACATGATCATTTGAAGCATAAATGCAACGTGCCCCTATGAGACCTGTGCGTGGGTAATGAATTGGATGATGGTGATTGATGAGTTGGACAGACAGTTTTAGGTGGGTTCCGAACCACCGGGAAGTGATTTTACAGCAGAGAACAGTGTCTATTTTGCTGGCCTATCTAATCGGTCACCGTTACAAACAGGACCCAGGAGAACGCAGCTTATCTCTATCTGATTGAACAGAGATACCTGCTACGGCTCGCGGCTATCACTCCCCTTATTAGTTTATATGATTGATGAATTTTCCTAACATTTCATTATTTTTTTGTTGGGATGATTAATTCAAAGACCATTCAGCATATTTCATTTGCTGGAATAGAACTTGAAATAAATTGTTAAAATAAATTTAAAATTAAATTGAATGCAAACCAGCTTGGGCAAACCAGCAGACTCATTGACCATGTATTGTGTCCTTTTGATTGTTCTGTGTTATAATGTCATCAATTGCCCCAAAAAATATGAATTTATTAATTTTGAAAATGAGACAGGGGCCTCTGAGTGACAATTGGGAAGGCCTCGTAGTGCTTGTACTTTCTTTGTTTTCAAAATTGCTTAACTGCTTGTATTTTTTCAACATTAAGAAAACTCGAAGTTTCAATTCCGGGCTTCCGAACGCATCAGTTTTCCATTTTCCTTCACGACGGTAGATGAACAAGACGAGAGTGGTGAGCAGGGGCGGATCCAGGATTTTTGTGAGGGGGGGGCGCACCCTAGGATTTTTGTAAGGGGGGGTGGTATGGAATACTCTGCACAAAAAGGAGGTCCAAAGTACTCGCCATAATTTTTTTTTAAATTTTAATGCTAGAAATATCTTTGTAAGGGGGTTATGGAAAACCCCCCACGGGAGGGTGTCCAGGGGATATCCTCAGCAAAAAATTTATTCAAGGGGATAGAGCTAGTAAGAAGGGATATAATATATATATATATATATTTTTTTTTATTTCCTCAGTGGTTTTCATTCGTACATGAACTGTTTGTACCGTACCTACTATTGATGTCAATGACAATACGAACTTGCATTTTACACCAGAACTTAACTTCTGTAAGTAGTATTAGATGCGTTTAAGGACCTGAGTCCTATTCTCAGCGAATAGAGAATGCTGTACAGAGTACACTACATAGAGTATACAGAGCAAAAGGAATTAGGCCTATGTATTCTCTGTTTGCTGAAGAAAGTACTCGGGTCTTGAGACGCATGCGCTAGTACTCACAAAAATGTAAATACGTTTAATGCAAGTTTATAATCGTAATTAACATTGCTATCTTTTAGGTATATTATTTATGTATTTGAAATTAATAGTAGTCAAGCATGAAGTTTAAGTATGTTTTAAAATAATAAGCACAAAACACCAGGGGGCCACGTTAAAATAAATTTCATCTAGCTCTTGTATCATTGTCAATGGGTGATCCGGACCTTTATTACTTCAGTAAGAAAATAAGTGCCGGCTTACTTGAAACTATTCCCATTCCCTAGGTTTGATCATTCATCTTTCCTGAGTTGGGATTCCGTACAAATATGGCTCCGTGCTTAAAAATTTTATTTGAAATGGGTTTTGGGATACCCGCTGTAACTTTTTGAGAATGGAACAATTTCCCTGAAACCACATTTAAGCGATTCTAGATATTAATCTAGAATTAATCTATTTTGAAAATTCAACCCACGTTATGTGTCAAAGTAAATTTCATCAAGCTCTTGCATTATTGTCAAGTGTGATCCGGGCCCTCATTTTTTCAGTAGAACAATTAAATGCAGGTATTTATGCTCTTTGAAAATTTCTGCTCTTTTTGATCTTTTGCCTTTTCTGATTCTGGTACAGTACTTTCCTGATACTTGAAAATTTCGTCTAAAAGGAGAGTTTGGGTTGCTCTTTATTATTAATTTTTTAAGGAACATTTTATTGAATCGGTTTTTTTATTAAAAAATAATCAATCTAATACCACATTTTTACCGATTTTAGACATCTTCTTTCTTCAAATGTTGTCTCTAAAGGCTTCTTAAAATTTGAAAATTTATTTTGTCTCTGGAGGATCTATCCACCTGATTCCCTTATAGCTACGCCACTGTGATGTTACATGAACAATGAATACATAGAAATTAATCGATTTTTAAAACGTGTGTAACATTACAAATAAAAATCATTGGTACTCATTATGCACTTACAGTTAGTTATACATATAGGCACTACATCATACAACCTACAACTATGCATAGTGAATCATTCAAATTAAAGTGATGTTAATATACAAAACTTAAATTTTCTTCTAATAAATCATAAAAAATTGCGGATAAATTATGCGCTCCCCCCCCCCCCCCCTAAGCATTTTATTCCTCTTGTCCGGGGCATATTTTTAAATCCAGCCCTGGTGAGGGGATATCAAATGGAAAAACATGTCTACATTTTTTAAATAAATAGGACTAATGACAATGTTATTTTACAGTAGTCTTATTAATTCTAGATATCTACCATAGCATCACTATCACCAATACAAATTAGATTATTATAAAAGGATGTTAAAGGAAAATAACAGTTTAGAATCAGTTGGATTACTTAGTAGATGTATAAAATATGTAAAGATGTATCATTTTTCACTAGTATTAACCATAAAATATATTTTCACACCACCTCAAGGGGGGGGCGCGCGCCCCCCGCGCCCCCCTGCTGGATCCGCCCTTGGTGGTGAGAAGATATATATCGGATCTGGAGGCGGAGCAAATAGCACTGCTGTGAACAAACTGCACTAGTAGTAGTTAACGCAAGAGAGATAAAATGGCAACTGGTGTTGGAAGCAGTCTTACGAGCATCGACTCGGGGGCCGCAAGGTAAAATCCCCTCAGTTACCGCCTCCACAATTTGTAGCGTATAGTGCAGCAATAGACAAGGTAGTAAGAAATAGAGGAAATAGAAGAATAAGAAGAGGAAAAAGAGGTGTAACAATCGGTGGTGGATAAAAAGGCAACAAATTGCCAAGGAAAGATTAGCCTCATGTGTTTTCTTCGCCACCCAAGGGTGGTGCGGTTCTCGAAAGCTCTGCTGCTTCAGAAACAGATAGCGAAAAGCTTGGAAAAGATTAGATTCTTTCAATCGGAAATTCCTGCTTTCATTACAGTTGAAAATCTGTACTCTTCCATCCCCTTCACTATTCAAACGATCAACTTTGTTTTTTCTTGTCTCATGTATATAATATATCTATGTAAGTTAGTACTGTATGGGAGAGTTAAGTGTAAGAGATGGCCGGCTGAACCTAACTTCGCCCTCCCAGGTAAATAATAAAGGCAGTCAATCAATCAAACGAGTTGTTCCATAGTACCCTTAAATCCAAACCCTGAATTCTGGTAAATATGAACGTGCTTTCCAAAGTGATAAGGGTTGTGAAGCAGGTTAATAAATAATAGGCCTAAATAGTCCTACAATTCTTAGCAAAAATCATTCTAGTATACATGCTCATCAAAAGGTAAAGTTATTAAAACTAGACTCGTTTATTGGACTATTCCAACGAGAGAAGTCTCCTTAAAAAAAAAAAAAAAAATAAAAAATAAAATAAATAAATTAAATAAATAAATATATATGGGAATAATATTGTTCTTCGTCCTCAAAGTATCTTTGCTACTTTTTTTACATGGAGATGGATAGTGCTGGATAATGAAAATCACATAATCTCACAGAAATGATTCTTATCATGCTGGAGTGACTTAAATTTATTTATCACATTTTAAAGGATACATAACAATCTGAACCAAATGAACTGGAAACAAAATTCTGTTTAGTACATACCGTACATGGAACAAACATATATTTAGATAGTACATATTACATCAAGTATTAAAGTATATAGTCGAAAGAGCGTAGTGAGTTCTTCGTTTTGACTTAACTTTCGAGGCTCGCGGCTATCTGTGGGTATGTATGTATACATAGTCTCATATGTCTAAATAGTCCTCCAATTATTAGCCAAAATCATTCTAGTATACATGCTCATCAAAAGGTAAAGTTATTAAAACTAGACTGGTTTATTGGACTATTCCAACGTGAGAAATCTCCTTCAAAAATATTAAATATAGGAATCTCATACTTTTGTACCCTTTGACCAATCAACTTCAAATTTTGAACACATATTCTTCTAAGTTTTATACAATGATACAATTGGCCCACTCTTTCATATTTTTTGATACGGAAGAAAAAGGATAGGCTCTCAGGTCTTTATTACGATATATATATATATATACACACACATAGGAAATGAAAGTTTTCATTATATGGAATTTGCATTAGATTTCAAAATAGTATTTCGAGTTATCATCAGCTGTAGGTGAAAGAATTTGATCAGCACCTTCTCATTAGAACAGAATTTCCTTCATATGTCTATAGATATTCTAATTTCATTGAAACTTGTGCCCTGGTGTATAGTTATATATATTTATCTTAGATAATTGTTTCTATAGATATACTGATTTTATTGCCCTTACATGAAGGTATAATAAACAGCGGTTTCTTATGAGTGTCAGAGCAAAAACCTGTGAGATTTTCTTGAACTTCAAGTGATAAGATTATTATTTATCATTATTTGTGATAATGGACTTGTGATACTTTCATGAGAGTTTTACCTAAATCAGTAACTTCAAAACTACCGTTTTATGCTACCACCTTCTGGGGCAAGCAAGAAATAAGTTTCCCGCTCATTTTTCAAAATTAGTTGTTTGCAAGCGAGTTCTCCAGCCCGGGGGGCCCACCAAATATTTACAGTGGGTATAGATATTGATACACTAGTACTATAATACTCGACTAGCCTAGTGCATCAATATATTATTCATTTATTTTTTCAATTAAAAATTGAAATTTTATATATGAGGCTTTAGTCGAACATCATGGCAAGTAGTCGATTTACACGGAGACACGTGTTACCATTTCCACAGCAGGCAAACTTAGACTCTTGCTACGCACTCATAGGAAGTCTAGCTAGAGTCTATTATCAAGTATCATTACACTGTATCATTCTTACACCTCACATCATTCGAGTGAAACTTTTTAGCTTGAGGACTTCTCCAGAACATTATGTTATGTGATCAATAGATAAAAACGTTATGGATACCACTTTTAAGATTGATAAGGAACTGCTAACAAAATTATCATCGATCTCATGGGTGTAAAATCCAGTGCAAAAAATTACACATGAAACCAGTGGCGTACCGAGGTTTCAAGCGCCCTGGAGCGGAAGTGTCTTACGATGCCCCCCCCCACCCCACAAAAAAAAAATCGGTCTCACACTCAACCACCCGATTGGACTGTTTTTAATATAGTGGTCATTTAAAGAATCCCTCCTCTAACTACGCCGTATTTGTCAGAGATACGAATCTCCGATGAAGGATTTTTGCCAGGCCAGATTCTACTTTAATCAATTTCCAAACATCTTGTTTTTGATTTTTTTCATTTTTCTATCAATTTATTTGCAGTTATTTTTCTAGGATTTTGTCATTCCTAAAAAATGTTCTTTTATTTTGGAAGTAGGATTCAAAAGTGAAGTATTTCAGTCCTGTTCTTGTTAATATAAAAACCATTGAACTTCTAGTGGATTTATTTTTTCAGAATAAATTCCGTCTTCATTCAATTACTTGAAATTGTTATACCTTTTGTCACCCAATATAAAATGTTTTGGCTTTGCTACTTTAGACTATTTACTACTTTTGATTCGACCGTTTTGCATTCTGTCTATTAGTAAAGCATTTACGGCTAAACTCATGAACCAATTTCTGAACCGATTTCTTTCATTCAATGAACCGATTTCATTCATTTGACATGAATGTTCCTTTTAGTAATGCGCAGCGATGTATAGGCTACATACGGTTTTTTTAAATTGTGTTGCATTTTCCCCTTTTGGCCTTCATTATAGTAATACATTTTTTGTAAGTAAAAGGCAATTTTCTCTTAAGAACGGTGCGCCCCTTAGAGCCTTGCGCCCTGGAGCGACTGCTCCACTCGCTCCATTATCGGTACGCCACTGCATGAAACCTCTTATAACCTCTTCATTATTATTTTCAGCCTCAGTCGTATAACCGGCAACACTGTGGTAATAACCGAGTAGTAACAATTTGTAGACACTCAATTCACATTATCTTGTGGCGATAGTTATATTCTTTTGAGCGTTGATATAGTGTAATCGGAAGTAGTAGCGTACAAATGGGTCATATTTTCCATCTAATGGCCATCTATATAATATAAAGTAAGTAGAGCATGAGAAGTATCAATTATTATTTATGTTGTTTTGTTTTTAGCCGTACGAGAGAAAGTGGAAGAAGGAAGCTTTCAACGATTGGTGTGGGGTTGGGGAAAAGCCGTAAAAGTTGGAGGGGGGACCTAATGGGCCCCGGCGACTGTTTTATCTCATATTGGCTTGCTCGGATCCAATATGGCTGGACAGGAGAGGTTATAGTGGCGATATCTGTGGGACACTATATTGGCTGTAATTGGGTCATTTCGTCGATACATGCCCGAGAAAGAGCTTTTATAGTAGTTGTGTGGACAGCAAGGGTCCCATGACCTGACTGATGCTTATACAGTCATCGGCTACCCCAAGTACTTACTCACACTTCCCTCATGTGCCGCCTTAAGACTCCTTTATTACCATTAGCCAACACACCAGTCTTATTTGTTTTCATCTATTGATTCCGAGGTGCGTCTGTCAGCCATCTCATGGACCAGTTTCAGTTATTTTCCCAGACTATTTCATGTCAAGATAGTGGAGGTGCATTGTTGGACGCAATAGCTCAGTGGCGGATCTAATATTTTCTATTTTGTCTACTATTTTCGGGCTGAAGCCCCCCAAAACCTCCAAAAGGTTTCTTGTACGAATTTAAATATTTTACCAATATAAACAGTTTGAAGCGCGTAAAGAATTCATTAGCAAGAATTACCCAATTCCACTACTAAGTCTTCAATTATTGTATGAAATCCGTTAACGTTCTAATACTGTATGTCTTAGTTACATTTACATTTCCTGCAACCATTCAACTCAAAGTTTTTAGATTTTTGTGCCGGTCTCAGTATTTGATGAATAGAAAATGTAGTGCAATATAAAATTGCAGTAATTTTATCACGACAGTTCCGACTTTCTTTTAATGAAAAGTAATGAGGAACTACAACATTAACAGATCAACCAATGTTTTTTTAACATTCTATCACAGTGGTCGGCAAACCAGTAATCACCAGTGATATAGGTTATATCGTGGAAAAATTCCAGATATAACGCTTGCATTGGGTTTACTTATATAATATGGATCTAATGTCTTTTTAAATGCTTTCTCAAAGAGTAATTATACAAACATTTTCTGGGGGAGTAACTCCAGATCCCATATTTCTATAAGAGGAGAACTAATCGTCAGATAAAAACTTTAGAAAAACCTCTCTCTTTAGTGTTGAATTCATACAGAGTTTATCTATTAAAACTAGATGGAACATTAGTTAATTGAAAAATGTGTAACTAATTAAAGCTCTCACACTGATTTTTATTCTCGAAAACGGAATAATATGAACGGAATAATTTTAATCAAAGCACTCACATTGAATTTCATTCTTAAAAATGGAATAATATGACCAGAATAATACTATGTTCCTTGAAGAACTCCTGAGCACACAAGTTTCAGCCATAGTTCAATCAAAATTTTTCAATATACTCCAAATTAAATTAATTTCATTGCTGATACGGTTCAAAGAATAAGGAGGCTATTTTTTATTTCCCAATAATATAAATAGTTATAGTTCGGGTATGATTGATTATGAAAAATTCAAAAGCTTTCACAATACTTGTGATTAGTACACCTCTAACCCCCCCCCCCCCCCAACAACCAACATCAGTAGCTACCAGCCGCCCCCAAATTTTTTTTCCACCACTGCAATAGCTCACACAACTGTATCGATAATTTCAATCGATCAGGCTTGAAACATGCAGACTGGTGATTTTCATAGTCATTCTTTGCAGAGTTGTTCTCCGAATCATTAATTCGACGTCTGAGTAAAAGAGAACAGAGAATGTACCGTAACAGTGTAAACTGATCAGAAGAATTTGTTAGGATGAAGTTCAAGATTAAACTAAGACATTTAAAGACTAAGTGAACATAAGTAGTCATGAATGTTAGTGAAGAGCGAACATAATAATAGTAATGAGTTTGTGATTAGTGTGAATAGCCAATTTTTAGATAAAATTTGTTTAATATAGATTCCTCAAAATGGATATCAATTAGAAGAATGAGAGCTCAAATGAAAAGAATATAACAAAACGAACAGGAAATAAATAATAATATGCTTCAGAGAAAAACAAACAATAAAAATCGGTGATAACCATCTTACCATGAAATATACATATAGTAAAATAGAAGCAGTCCAGCTGACAATGAATTCAGAGAATTGACTTTCTCAACAGTAGGATAAAACCAAGGTTAATAGAAACGAGGTTGTTTCATAATTCGCTCAAATTAGCAAAATAGAAAAGTCATGACGTCACTCTGTTCATAACTACGCTTGATTTGCAAATTTCAGCTCTATTTGAACAATTTTTCAGTACAAAAATGAAGTTTTTTGCTTATCACAGATTTGAATCTATATCTTGATCAGCTGTCAATGATGTGGGTTACTCAATGCTGCTGAACTGAAATACGTCATACCCCACCATTTTTATAGTTCTCAAAAAACGGAACAACCTTGGTTTTAATAACCTTGGGAGAAAACATCATAGGAATTTTGTATTTATGTATTGTATTGTAGGTGTAAATTATTTGTATGCATCTCTTTTTATGTATTCTGTAATATTGTGTTAAACGGATTTGTGTGTGAATATTATAACAATGTATAATATTATATTAATAAGCAAGTTTAAGAGTTCAAGGAAAAATAGTTTTGAATCAAATCAGCAAGGGAATCAATTCTTCAATTTTAGCTATAACAGGACTTAGTAAAGTATTATTAATAGGTTGATATATTATATTAATAAGTAGATATATTATTAATAGCTTGATATATTATATTAATAAGTTGATATATTATTAATAGGTTGATATATTATATTAATAAGCAAGTTCAAGAGTTCAAGGAAAAATAGTTTTGAATCAAATCAGCAAGGGAATCAATTCTTCAATTTTAGCTATAACAGGACTTAGTACAGTAACTTATTAATAGTTGACTAGGTACTTGATTATTAGTTTTCGGTTGTTTGTTCATAGTATATGCACAACAAGCACATAACGGTCTCAAACAGCAGCTAAAGATTGTTGCCCACCGTTCCCGCCGGATATCACTCGGTCGTCATCGCTGGTACCCACCCCATCTGCAGGGGTGCCCACAGGGGGGGGGGCTATGACGCAGACTGCGTCATTGAAATTCTTGGGGGGGGTTCCAAAAAACGTTTTGGGGGGTCGTAAAGTTGATTGAAACCGTGTTTAACGTGACAACATTCAAAAATATACTAAGAAGTCACCAGATATAATGTCAATTAATGAAAATATATTTTTTATAATTATTATTATACAATTAAATATGAATTAGCTAAAATAGTTATGTTTAGGATTTGTGCTGGAAGTTATTATTCAAACTTAGCAAGACGCTAAGCGAGTGCTCTGAAAGTGGTTTATACAACCACAGATTACAGTTTAGTTGTCTGTGATACAACTTTACTCTCCTTAACAGTTACTAGTTAATCAGCAGAAAGAGCAATAAGTCGATTTAAAATTATCAAAAACAGACTCAGATCAGCTATGGGAGACTCATGGTTGTCCAATCTAATGGTTCTAGCTGCAGAAAAAGATGTACTTGAGTCTATTTCTAACGAAGAAATAATTGAAAGCTTTTCTGTTTCCTCATCCCAAAGACAAAAACTTCTATGTGGGGTTTAGAGAGATAGATTTAACAAACTTAGAAGGTGCCTAGCTAACTTGTAGATGGTCACAGCCTACAAATTTAAAATGTTTGACTTCAAACAGATGGTCACAGCCTACAAATTTAAAATGTTTGACTTCAAACTGCTGATGTTTTTCATGTATTTTACGATAACTACTACTTACTAATAAGTAAGAACTGCTTTTGAAAAACTTACTAAATACTAAAAATGCAGTAATTTTTCATAACTATGTCTTTATTCTGTTTTTGAAAGACACTTCTTTCGATTGTGTGTTGTGAATAACTATACATGAAATGTGTGCCTTTTATGTACTTCATCCTTACATAAATTCTCCCAAGATACTACACTAAGTAAATAACCTGTTGTTTAACTACTGTCCAATAAATGACTTAGTATTTTGAATTTTTGAGTTTTACAAATGAAGTTATTAACTCATTGTTTTCACTTCCTTTAAAGGAACAACTTTGTAGAATTATTTAACCTTAATGTAATTGGTACACCGAACATAAACTTATAGGTATTTCATTTTTATTGAACATTGTGTATTTGTAATAATATGTTACTGTTTAAAAACCATTTAGGTTCAAATTCTTATTTAGCTATTTTGCAATTAAGTTTATTGAGCAGAAGTTTATATATTCATTTCATTGATATTTCTTTTTTACCTTTACAAAAAAATGTTACCTATGTAAAGAATCTCAAGAAATATACATACATTTTGTATATTATCGACTGGGTTTGAATGTTTTCAATAGTTATAAAAATCTTCTTCTTTAAAGCTTTTTTCGCATTTTTTTTTGGGGGGGGGGGATAATTTATGGGGGGGGGTTGATGCTAAATTTAGGGGGGAGGGGTGCGTCATGAGGCTTAGGGGGGGTGGGCACCCCTGCCATCTGGGTCGACATACATGACTCTGCCACCCCTGGTCCACACGTGCCTTACTCCATACTTTGTGACCATCTCCCTGGAGAGAGCGACCCTTGTCATCGTGAGGTCCTCGCGCACCAGGATGCCGGTTCCCTTCAGTTTGCTCTTGTTGGTGAAGATAAAGCTGCGAGCTATGTAACTCAGAAACTTTACAATTATGGGCCTGGGTCTGCCATCACTAGAACCGGCTCGATGAGTTCTATCGATGCTGTGCGAATCAATTTCCAGTCCCATAGCATTATTAAAGAGGTCAACAACCAGGGCATCAGTATTCTCAATAGGATCCTCATCAATACCGAAGATTCGCACATTATTACGTCTATGATACTGCTGGAGACTGTCCACTGTCCAGACCAGCCTCATGTCTCGTTTTATAAAACCTGATCTTTCAAAATGCTAAGTTTAGCACGAAGATCATTTATTTCAGACTGCATAGTTGAAAGTCTATTGTCTATTATTATTCTTATTATTATTATTTTTTTTTTCGTTTATTAGCCTCATGTTTTGTTTTATAATACCTGATCTTTCAAATTGCTAAGTTTAGCACGAAGATCATTTCTTTCAGACTGCATAGTTGAAAGTCTATTGTCTATTATTATTTTTATTATTAAAAATGTTTTTTTTTTCCTAGACGTTAACTCCCAAAGTGGTAGACGCTGAGTGAAGATGGTTAATTTTTTGGACTTGTTCTTGTTTGCCCACCAGTTTTTCATTTTTTGTGTGGAGTCAGCTTTTCTCTCTTCACTCCACTTTGTTCCAACTCTTGGAGGTTTTGTCTCTGTTATAACTTCCCATTTATAAAGTTTTATTCTGAAGTTTTTTCTATTGTAAATTTCTTTGTTGGTTATTTTGGCCAGTACTGAGTATTTTTTATTAACATTCTGTATCCATTCTCCTCCATTGACAAGTGACTCTACTTTTTTTATTATTAATAATAATAATAATAATATTATTATTATTATTATTATTATCATCATCATCATTATTCTACTTCTATTCTCACAATATGTGTGTAAATTATGCTTGTGTCTGTATACTACTGTACTTATTATAGTATTATAATAATATTATTCATTTTGTCATGTAAAAGTGAGATAATATAAAAAATATTATTATTATTAAGGGAGCAAGTATATCGGCCATTTTTTACAATACGGAGTCACTCATAAGAACAGTTGTAATAGACAGACTTCCAAGATAGCAGGCGAAACAGCAATACCAGCGTCCTCCGATAAAGACCGTCTCAGAACCGGATTCTAAACTCTTATCGATAGCTCTACTTCGACCAGATCCAGCCCGTGTATTCATTGACGAATTCGGAGTGACTTTTTGTTGACTAACTGTCGGCATTATGTGCCCTCACTGCAGTCACTGGGAAGGTATCACTGTACTCAGCAACTTGTTGGTTATTTTGGCCAGTACTAGGTCTTTTTTAACATTCTGTATCCATTCTCCTTCATTGACAAGTGACGCTACATAGTTCAACACACAGTTTCAACCAAATATATTGTCAAAAAACCAACTCAAAAACAGTTTTTAACAGGAGCACGAAAAATTGTCGTTTTCTTCACTTATCAAGGAATGACGAAATGGAAAGGTGTTCTGTGCTCTGTTCGCTGGGGCCAAAAGTGTGCTGTTACAATGCGCGTGACAATACCGTATGCATGCCAGCCGCAGACCATCGGACCAAAGGCCATAAAAGCCGAATTTATTTCGGGGGAATTCGGGAGTTTATTGCACCTAATGGAGTTCCTATGTGAGTGGGGAGCAGCATTCCTCCGAAGAGCCTTTCTCAGATGTATAAAGGTAAGAGAATTGTTTTTTTAATTAACAAAAAGTAAAAATCCATGGGGCGATTTTATTGCGCCCACCAAGTTTGCCCGAACCATTTACGATCGTTTACAACGAGGACGGGTCTGCGTCGACAATCGCGGGTAGCTATAAGTTTTATCGTCAATCCTTTAATCAAAAATCACTTTAGAATGTTCTAACTGTTGGATCTTCTGTTTTATGTCTTTTTTCGTGCGCGGTGTCGCTTTCCTAAGGCTGGGACAAAGACCGGGGCTTCTTTATTTTCGGCGTTTCATACTTTTCAACGTTTGTCGGGTTAATCTCACGAGATCAACAGCCACTGTAGGAATGCTTGAACATGTTACGTGACCGCCTGGGATGTGACGCGACCTCAATGTAACTGCACAGTGCTCACAGTCACTATTAATGTCGATGACTTATTCTAGTCATCTCTTACTATCGGAATAATGTTCAGTATTCGTGCCATGTTACAAACAAATAAAATCTTGGCAGCTGAAATTTGAATGATCAAACGAGCCTTGTATTTTTATATTTGGATTGTTCCTAATTTCCTTGTGGAAGTTCTGTAACAGATGACTAATTCATATGCAATATAATAACGGAAGTTTATAGTAAATGGTGACATAGTATCAAACATAATTTAAGAAAATATTTTTGTATTTATTAATACTTCAAGTGACTCCACAAATAATGTTGAAAGTATAATATAACTAAGTATGTTCTGTTATGTTCAGTCATGAGTAATTTAATTAGCTCACTCAGTTATATTTATAGAAGAGTTTTGCAGAATAACTACAACAAGTTCTGTAACAGATGACTAATTCATATGCAATATAATAACGGATGTTTTAAAGCGAATGTAATCGTTAACTAAACGAATGTATAGTAGAATCATTTTAGTTATGACCCTCAACATAACTTATTGCAACCCGACAATTTTTTTGAAATAATAGCTCAGGGTACCCTCGATCATCCCCAAAAATCCTCATTAACCTCAATTTGGCAACATGTCCAAAAATACAAAATAGCCGCCGTGATGGGGCCCAAAATATATATTTTAGCCAATACCTCGAAAACGATTAAGTTTTTCGAAAGAAAAGATAAAAAATTGTAGCTCTGAGCTGATTAATTCACATAGCAACACTTTCTCTGACAAACGTTTGGTATAGCCGCGATTAGCCATGGTTCGGTCGAATCAGCACTTTAAAAAAGAGTTGAAGTAACATTTTTGATATCAATATCTTCTGAATCATCAATAGTACATTCTTAATTTAAAATCCCTCTGAGGATAATCTAGTTCTGTACAATTTAAACCCAGGTTTATCTTGAGTATTTTTTGAAGCAGAGCTGTACAGAGTGTTTGTGCATACAAAAAAAAAAAAAAAAAAATGCTGAAATTCAAGGGAGGATCTAAACTACAAATTTCAAATTATTTACATCTGGATTTTTCTCTTGGAATACTTTTAATAAGACTCTATTCTATCAGAAACACCACTTTGTCGCCTTCTTGTCACCGAATGCTTAAATCTGATTAAATGATTGCTCATTCTTCTCAGCTCATTGAGGTGGTTCAAATTCATGTATCACATGTCAAATTTGGACCGATTTGTAAAATCTCATTTCTGAGGGTAACTTACTTGCCATTTTTTGCTTATACCTACAAAATGACTAGTTTTATTTAGTTGAAAAGGTCTAATTTGGAAAACGCATGTGAATTTACCAGCTTGGAAAGAGCTACAATTTTTAATTTTTTTCGAAAAACTCAATCGTTTTCGAGGTATTGGCTAAAATATATATTTTGGGCGCCATCACGGCAGCTATTTTGGATTTTTGGGCATTTTTCCAAGGTGGGGTTGATGAGGATGTTTAGGAGATGTTAAAGGGAACTCTTAGCTATCATTTAAAAACAAATCGGCCGTGTTTCAATTATGTTGAGGTTGAGTCCTATTTTTAACATCCTTTACCTAGAAAATTTCCTTTTGAGATTTTCGATGTACAGTATAGGAATACCAAGAAGCATTAAACTGATAATTTTTTATCTGTAGTGCAGGGGTTCTCAGGCGGCTAAATTGAAAACACTTTTTACTTCAAAACCACATTATTTATATTTGGAAATAACTATATTTGAAACGCATTACAGAAATTAATGAGAAGGATGAGCTTGATTCTTTTTACATAGTTCCTCAATGTTCGGCTCAAGTTTTATTTTACGAAATAGTGAGACAAACCCAATGCACCTGTTGGTTTCAAGTAATTCGACCACACAAGTATCGAATTAGATTATAACCTTGCGTGATAACGAACAGAAAAGCAATAAAAATGGTTTAATTTTTCATCAACCTGCCACCCGTACGACCTGAAGATTTTCACGTACCCCCAAGGGGTACGCGTATCACAGTTTGAAAACCCCTGCTGTATAGAATAAAACATGAATTTCTTTTTCTATACAACACTAAGAGAAGTGAAAGTTTTTTTAAAATACCCAAATGTAATGTCCAAAGAGCAGTAGGTATATATGAAACTGCACATACTTATTTCATTTCAGACTATTGGACGGTACATATTTTATCTTTACAGCAAAATTATATTTCCATTTTACAAAATAATACAGCGATAATAATTTATTATTATTGTTCTAAGTTCTAATGCTTTTTTGCTAAATATCTCAATAACTAAACATTAGTTACAGACTTCTAATAGATATTATTCAATTTTTCCTAACTAATAACAACCTAAATGATGGCATCACAGATTTATAAATGAGTAGCCTACATTTTTTTTGTAGGGAGAGATGCTATCTTCACATTTGTCTGAACCCGGAGCTGGGCGCTAAAGTTCGTAGGCGCAAAGGTGCATCAGTAAAAATTTCTAGATACCTAAATCAAATGACACAGTAGATGACATAAACATGACTTTTGATGAGATTTAATTCAATTCAATTTTTATTCACTCAAACGATACAAAACAATACAAAGTTGTGACAATAATAAATTTTAGTAATCAGACAAAGCAATTGTTCTAAATAGACATGTCACCTCACTTATTTATACGGCTGGAGATTGAAACTAATGATATAAGCACTTGTTCGCCAGTAGGAGTAAAAGCACAGTGGCGGTCCCAGGATTTCATTTTGGGGGGGGGGATGACCACGGGGGGGTCTGGGTTCCCCCCCCACGGAAAAAATCTGGAATTTAAAGCCTAAAAACATATTTTTATGAGTATTTGAGCTCTAAAATATGCTCAAGCCAATAGTATTTATGTTAGCTAATAAAATAGTTTTTCATTTAAAGTTTATTGTACCTGGGTGAAATAGGACCCAACCATAGTATGTGTTTTTCCTTTGATTTCCTTTAGCTACACAAAGAAAATTGATTTAAAGTCAATGTGATTATTTAATAAGCTAATGAGCATGATGACAAAGTTTAGTTAAATAAACGTATTATGAAATAAAAAATAAATCAAGTGTTCACTGCGAATTTTTTCTTTATGTTTAGGCCCTATTTTTAACATGTAAGTTACGAAGGAATAGCCAAAAAATACTCAGATTGTTACACAACAATGTAATATACATTTATTAAGTTTACAAGAATATCACAAATAAAAAATTAAGAATAATACAAAAACTATTGTGATAGTTTTTTACTAAAACTAAAACTTTTTTAGGGGGGGGGGAATCCATCTTGATATTCGGGGGGGATATATCCCTCCCATACCCCCCCCCCTGGAGCGCCACTGTAAAAGCATATTAACTGTTTCCAATTCTTAAGCTAATAATTTAAAATTGGTTAAGAAAACAATAAGTTATCTAAATAATTATCAAGTATATCGCAATTATGTCTAATAAAAACTGTAATAAATGGCACACTAGAATCCTAAAAATTAATTAATAAACAATTCTCAGAAATTGTAAAATGACTAATGTATGAATCTGTATAAATCCGTAATTGTAAGATCAAAGTAATAATACCGGAGTGTCCAGTTTTTAACATTTATTGGAACAGATTCTGTAGGTACATCAATAAGCTCGATCTGGAAGGAGTTGATAATCCTTGGAGCAATGTATACCAGCTGCTTACGATTGACTGTTAAATTAAAAACATAAGCTACATATTTATGCGCATTGTATCTATTTCTATGAGTTTCATAAATAATTTTTGAAAATGCGTTTCTGTATTTGTTAAAAATTTTAAAGATGTTTAGCACATAGAACTGACGGATTGACATGACTCGCAGTTCCTTGAATGCCTCTACTGAAGGGTATACTTAATAAGACATTAATTTGTCTCGAACATTCTACTGTAACTTGAGCGTTTCATGTCACCTATATGCTAATCTATTTATATATATGCCCCACATGTACATGTTTATAAATTAGTCTATTGCCCCCTATAACTAATCTATTTTTTTTCGAATAAAAGAAAAAATTTAGTAAATTATTAAAAAAGTAGAATTAAGGAGAAGAGGGTCAGATATGGAAGAAGATTCACAATGTTGATGGATATGGAAGAAAAGCAACAAGAGATGATTCCATCAAGCGCGAAAATATGATATCAATTTCTAGGCTCTAATATCTACTTTATAACGTAAATGTAGATAAAAATCGTTTTTGTGGCTCTTAGATGTTTATTAAAATTTCTTCCTTTCACTGAAAATTGTCCATCGCCCCATACTTATAATAAACTATGACTTTTTCATAGTATTTTAATGTTTTTCCTTCACAAATTGATTTCCTAGATAACTAGAAGTATGCTCTACTAGATCCTAGGCCTCTTTTATAGATGAAATATTCAACTATTACTATAATCAACAATAGATTGAACAATATGGAATTAACAATTGTTTGATAATCATTCAATGAATTTCAATTCAATCAATTCAATTCATTTATTGCCAAAAAGAAAGAAACAATTTACATATACACATATATGCACGTGAAAAATAAAAGTCGTGAATTGAAGTCTTACAGTTGATGAAATTAAAATGAATGCGCTTTCTAGAAGAATGATGAGCTGTGTAGTCTCTGACCTCACATTGAAAGGCAAGAGCGAACATTTGTTTTGGAGCGAACGTGTCTTGTCGATGTTTGTGTTCGGCTCTTTACAAGACGGTAAATAACAGAAACAGTGCGACAATTGAAGTTGATGGCAACATGCAAAGAAGAAACTTTGTATGGAATGCGGTTCGCTGTTTGTAGTCTCTCAGGATGTTGGCGACGCTTCAGATTAGGACACGAGTCGAGACTCGACGTAGTAGCTCATCTTGGAGTAAGGCGCTTGGTTTCAAAGCGGCTTCGACTATTTAGCGCGGGGGAATAATTAAAAGTAAATTCCAGTCGAAGGAGGGATACTGATGGGAGGGGGGGAGGATGCAGAAGAAGTTGAAACAGTCGGATTCAGGGCCCAAAGGGGTAGACTGTGAATTTATTTGACGGTAGTAATGCAATAAAGGACGGGTCGGGACTCCGGTTTATCTATGCTCCGATAGTTTAAGAAGCATTTCATGCGTAGAATATTTCGTTTGGGTTTACGCTCGCGTACTCGCGTTACAGTGCCGACAGATGGAATTGTTGTGTGCGGTCTCCAGCCCTCTCGACTCCAGACGACGTTTGACTCTGTCGAGGAACAATCCACTTTGTTTTATAATTACTGCTGCCGTAATAATGCTCATACACGCGCGCGCGGGGCGCGGCAAGACGCGGCGCGAGCAAAGCGAACGTCTTCGAAATTGTTTTCTGATTAAATATTTAATTGGATTTTGCTGTTTGGGGGCGCGCGTTCCTCTTTCGGTTGCGTTCCCCCGGTTCACCCCGTCCGTTTTTACCCGCCGATCGACGACAGAAACGTCGACCGCCTCCGCGTTTGGATACTGTATCTGTCGACTGACATAGGAACGCAACTTGCAATGCGGAGCGGGAGCAGATATCGTCAACGATAAACAGCAAACGTGGCTCCATCCTCTGTTATATCCCTCGCTAGCATACTCATATTAGGACTGGATGCAATGATGACTTAGAGCAATATAAGAGTTTAAGGAATAAGTTGAGATCCGTTTGCAGGAGAACTAAGATTCAATATTATAATCGACTTTTTGAGATGATGCAGCCTTCCTCAAAGCTTTGGAAAAATATAAGTTAAAATACTGAGAACTGACTTCATATTAATGTATAAATGAAGTCAGTATTCCTAAACAGTCAAAGTCAGCCGCTTTCAATGTTTCTCTGAACCCACTCAACAATTGATAGGGGTAGGAGGGGGGGGGTGTTATGCTTAAAGACAATCTATTAATCTATTAAAAAATCATCTTTTTTTTTAAACTATTACGCCCAACAAATAGTTTTTTCTTCTTCTCACTTTTATTATATTTTTAGTTTTCTTCTTACTAACTTCATTATTATTGTATTATTATCACTATCTTTTTTCTTTTTTTTCTTTAGAAATAAGATATTTTGCAATTTCTATTCCTTTTGTTGAAATTGAGTTTTGTTTCAATAGGCTTAAGCCTTGAAACTATTGTCAATGTAAAATAAATAAATAAATAAACAATATCAGTTTTGCCACCGCATCACTTCCCCCACACATTCCCACAGCGTGCAACAATTACTATCATGGTCAATTAATTCATTCATCCCCAAGATAAATTCTTTTTTTTCACATTTTCGCAGACCAAGTCTCCTTAAAAAAATCAATTAATAAAAATAATAAAATGATAAAAAAATTAGCCAAATCTTCCCCTACACTCGTAATTTAGGGGTGCTCCAACCCCTGGGGTTAAGGATGTACGACAAAAGCTCCCATGTTAAAATTTGCGACATAAGCTACCAACTACCCCCACCTCTGCTTTTAGCTACCCGCGGTCAACATCCTCGCTGGAAACAAAACGAGGGATTCCCAAATTTCAGGGAATCCCGGCGTCTATGTTCCAACCCCCTACCTCGTCAACACTTGTCACTGTTGCTTTGGTCACTTCAGTTCAGTAGATGTGTGTGCTATATAATTTTTCATAAGTTTACCATAAACTGAACAGCTCGTTTCAAAAGCCACAACCTAGAATTAAAAATGTAATCCAGAGCTGTGATGAAAATCAGTACACATTAAAATCCTGAATGTTGATCGTTTTTCCTCACACCCATTCACTTGCTACCCTTCACTATTCAATAATAACCACTGACAGTTGCTAGCTTATGTTGCTGGTAGCTTTTGCCGCGATACCAGGGTTAAAGAAGAAGAGATGAATAAATTATAATAATTAATCACAAAAGAGCAAGATAAAAGAGCAAGATTTGAAACATACGAATTTGGAGAAAAATACCTTTTGAAATTTAGCACAAACGATAGGCTGCAATAACATCGATATCACAAATAATCGATACCAGCTCCAAATTCATCTGAAGACAATTATTCAGAGTATAAAATACTCTGGAACAAATTCTTGAACATATAAGAGTTAACAAGTAATTAAGAATTTGGCACCAAATACAGAATCCAACCTATAAGGAGATTAGCCGGCATTTAAGGCATCGTATCACAATTTTTTCACCTCATAGAAAACTAGGTGAGTATTACAAATTAAAAATTATGCTTAAATTTGGTCTGCAGTATTCGTAATGATACACTATTCAATAGTACTGTAATACAGATTAGACTGCTTAGTGGGACAATGTAATGTTTAAAATATTGTCTTTTATTTCCAAACTAGAGTTGTTCTGCGGTCAGTAACAGGATTATCGTCGTTTTATCAGTAACAGGATTATCGTCGTTTTATCCGTTACACATTATTATTCATTATAACATGCACGTCTATATAGCCATCTATATAGCCTAGTTGTTACTTGTTTTAAACATTCAGTTGCAACAGAATCAACCGTTTCTTGGATGCATAGACCAGTTGACATGAATCTCATAGCCTGTTACAGATCTATAGCGAGATTATGCTTGCAGTAGGCTATGTACGGCTGAGGCTGAACAATAATAACCCGAACGTTACCTAGAAAGGTAGTCGTCTATTGTTAATATGAAACAGACCAAGCTCATTTCCATTTCATCATTATCAGTCGCCACAGCCATTTGTAATTCCGCACGAATCGTATGTTTCCATTATCCATTCGACTAGCTTTGTCTCTACGAAAGGGTTACAATCATTATTTAGTTGGTAGTAGTCTTGATAACGCAATATTGTTTTGCTGGTCACCTATTTGTCCACGACAAACTGATAATAAATAGCGTAATTCACTGCGGGGTTGCAGTAGATCTTCAAGTGAGTGCAGATAAATAGAGATTCATCAGGCAAATAACAGAAATATAGCTTCCAAAATAAAGAATTGTTAAGAAAGCAAACAAGCAATTATTCACGCACTTGTTCTATTTATATCATTCTATTGTTTTCATGGTTGGACGTGACTTCGACCGATCTTCATTCTCTTGCTCTTCACATGTCCTTTTCACTCTTATTATTCAAGTCTGCAACTCTCTCACTCAATTGATTTCTCGAGATTTCTACATTCTTCCTGAACAATCGAGGTCTATCCCAAGCTTTCTTGAAGATTCTCGAAGTGTCTGGTGAGCTCCAATTCTTGGAATTATACAACTACAACAGCTTTAAAGAGGAGCTCATGTGAACCATTGAGTTGAGTTTTACAAACGCTTCCGTGAGTTAGTTCACAAACCTGTGTGACAGATTGTATTACAGATCTCGGGAGAGAGACGATCTCGTGCCAGTGGAGTAAACAGTGCTTTATTCAGTCGTTAGACAGTGTCAAGTGCAGAGACAAGTGTTTACTGTTTTTGCAGCTTACTAATAGTTTCAAGACGTTGTGTTAAGTGATATTATTTGGGACTGTCAAATAACGAATTGGACTGTGTTTTTGTAAGTGATAGTTGCTCTTTTTATAATTTCTTTCTGCATTATTGTACAGTTTATTGGACTCTTGTTTCTTTTATTATTGATCAGCCGGTAATTAATCATTCATTTGTACAGTTTATTGGACTCTTTTTTCTTTTATTATTGATCAGCCTGTAATTACTTATTCATTAATTCTTGTAAATAATTACTGAAAATAATTATTAGCTTGTCATTTAATGATCTGTTTTTATTTAATTAATTGAACTTACAAATATTGGTGTGTAAATAGACTAATTTGTGTAAATAAAGTGCATGTGTGAACTTTAGTGTTGCCAGCCTTATTTTAGCTATTAGAACCCGTAACAGTATTCTAGGTCGTTGGTTAATGTGTTTAACTATTCTATTCAGACCGGTTCACTACTATATGGTAGAATACACTAAACTACAGTAGGAACAATTAGTCTGGGCGCGTGGCTCTGGTTTCACTACTAGCCGTCCTGTTAAAAGTTGACTAGTTGACCTTGAAGACATCTGCAGCGTCGCACGGGCCACATGTTTTTAGAAATGAGCGATAAACACTCCCCTCGTCATGGCTGATTACCAAACGGCCGTGCGCCCAGACTAATTGTTCCTACTGTACGTACCGTATGTACGCAAGTTAGCTAGTAGAGTTACAAAAGTTGTTTACTTATTCCAGCTTACTAGCATACGGTACAGAAGTAAAATTATATACTAGTAGTAATGGTACGTAGTTTAGTGTATTCTGCCATATATATAGTAAACTAGGCCTCTATATACGACGACTTTTCCAATTAGTTCATAAAATAAAGATTCTAGAATTTTTTATAAAAATGCAATATTTTTTGTTGCCTCTAAAATATATAATTGCAAAAAGAAATAAAAACCTATTGAATTTTTAACATTATAAAAAGATTCAAACATTCAGGCACTGCCAGTAAAATTAAATCAGTAAAGTAGAAGAATGTTATGAAAAATATAATTGCAAACAGAATAAAAACCTATTTCATTTTTAACATTATAAAAAGATTTAAACATTCAGGCACCGCCAGCAAAATTAAATCAGTAAAGTAGAAGAATGTTATGATAAGCAGTCTAGATTCCGCAGTTGAAGTCTACCTTGGAAAGTCTTCATCATCATGACGAGATTGCAACTCGAGCTCAGTGTTCAAAGCCTATAGAATTGCATCGGACTTATTTGATAATCATTCGGAAAGAGCGGATGATGTTTAGAGTTGAATACAAATGCCGCAGAAGTGAGCAGAAATCGACCAAAAGGGATAGACGCTCATTATTTTCAATATGCCTACCTATAAGAACGGTCTGCTCTCCAAAGAAGACTCATGGAGATGATTCTCGTCTTGTGGGATGATGCAGATGATTATCATCTCACATCGATGGGCTGAAAAGCATATATCAACATCGTTATAGGTCTTAAGTGGTTTGCGAAGCCACTGATTCCTTTTTCCCTCATTTTCTGCAACCCCTTTTCCCCTGACTGGAAAAGTCACTTCTCAAGTGGCCTTCCTGTAGCCCTTGGAAGAGTTTTTTTGAGAAGCATTCGATCGCATTTTCACCTACTGTGACTCTCCAGTATTCATTACGTAGCTTCCCCCACATTCATCCTTTTACCGTCTTCTTTCATCTGGGATGGTACCCTCATAGTACTCGTTTCTAACTTTTCTCGGGTCAAATAAATATTGAAACTGCTTCTCTCAATGAGATAGCATCAAATTTTTGGTCAGAAGTTTGATGTCATTGCAACTTTTGATTATGCAGAATTTGAGGGAAGCATAATACTACAATTTTTTTCTGGAGCATCAAAAAAAAAAAAAATGATTAAAATAGAATCTTTGTTTCTCCAAAGATTATATTCGGGCACTTCGATTTTCAATTCAATATTAAAATAGACGAATATCTCAAATATAATCAAGGTTTTCTGCAGCTTACTTATACACGCTTATACAAGTCTTTCTACTATTTTTACAAGTGTTGGCTAATTAGACGTCTAATAAGCTATATTACTCATAATAATATTGAGATCAACTATTGAATATTTTTTAATGTCAGGCAACTGCTTTCAGACCGTCAATTGTTACAAACTACTGAGGAGCAGTGCACTGTTTTTTTTTTTTTTTTTTTTTATATTCTTTTATTAATGAATTTATTTTTTTTTTTTTTGGAGTCGGCGTAGCCGAGTTGGCTTATCGCTGGTCTGATAAGCCAAAGGTCCTGGGTTCGATCCTAGTTGAGTTCAAGATATTTTTCTCGAGCCACTCCCGTGTTTCGGAGGACACGTTAAGCCGTCGGTCCCGGTTGCATATAAAAAAAGCAGTCGTTAAAAAAAAGGGCGAGGTGGAACTACCCGTAAGGGTTTACGTTCAGCAAGTCTATGGCTGTTGTTTGAATTGCAGAAGGCAGCCGTTGTTGGACGGTGGTGTCGCTAAAAGGATTTGGGAGACGTTTGAAGGTATAATCTCCCCACCACGAAAAGCCATACGAATTTACTTTATTTACTTTAATGAATTTTTAATTTTTTAAAATTTGTTTTTAGTGTTTTTATACTAATTGATTGATTATAATATAAATTCCATTAAAAAGATCGATCTCACACAGGTTTTGTCAGGAACTGTGTTGAATTTGTTTTTTCTTATAAATTCAAGAATAATTTGAAGTCTATGATGGTTGCATTGGAATAACAAATTCCTATCTTTCCTTCAGACAACCCGGAATCCTAGTCGCATCTGTTTTAACAACACTAAAGATCACTGTCTCACTGTCAAGAAGTTGTACATTCTCAATCATTACTCACTCACAATCTTAACTGTCTTCTCCATCTCAGTAATCGAGAATGAATTCTCAATAATTCCTTACCGTTCTCACAATAATACTTTTCTGTCAACATGAGCAGATGAATCGAGAAATCATCAGGAAGACGATTAACATTCTTCAGTTTACGTTCAGCAAGTCTATGGCTGTTGTTTGAATTGCAGAAGGCAGCCGTTGTTGGACGGTGGTGTCGCTAAAAGGATTTGGGAGACGTTTGAAGGTATAAAATTAATAGTGACGCTTAGGGCCTGATAGACAGTGCTGCTGTCAGTACGCCGTGTTCGGCGCCGTAAGATATCCGACGACGTTTCAGTTCAGTTATTAATTTGTTACCGGTCGAGTCTGAGTCTGAGGCTGAGACTGCATCCGGTGACATACAACGATTTTAATTAATAGGCGAGAAGCTCAGTCGAATCCGACCGCGTTGAGTGACGCGATGGCGACGTTCGTCTGTGATTTATGGCAGACCCACCGAGAGTTCACTGCTAACGAACGTGAATCGGTTACATCTTTGATTAATCGAATGAGAGAGCCGCATTTCATCGTTGTGTTATTCGGCAACGGACTAGCGGCGTCGTAGTCTTCTCCTGCAATATATCACCCGACTTTTGATCCCCCTTCGATCGTCGACGTCGCCCGCCTCAGTTCACAACTCTCAGCCCTTATCGACGACGTGTCAACCAACAACTTCTGAAATGCCACTGCTGGATTTTCTCCTCTGCTGACTGTCATTGCCTGATCATCTTTCTGAAGACCTTTTAGGATGAATTAATATCATTTTCAACGTTATCAAATCTTCTCTTATTATTGGGTGAAGAGAAAGAAAGTAATTCACAGAATCACTAGTACTTACTGTAAAACTCACTTTTCCCTCGAAAGAGGATGATACCTTCGGAAAAAAATTCAAGAAAATTCGCGACTTAATACATGAAATTAATAATGATGAAAACAGCAAAAATTGATATTTGGAAAGTTCAAAATGTTTGACTTCCCGAAAAATCACCCCTTAGTACCTAAAAAAGGTATTTTTATCATTTTTAAGATAACCCTTCTCTAATATACACCTCAAACCGAAAAACCTTAATTTTGCGAAAACAAAGAAAATATAAATTTCTAAAATCCTTTTTTCCATTTCCCCTGACTTAGTAAAGTCACTTCTCAAGTGGCCTTCCTTTAGCCCTTGCATGAGTTTTTGAGAATCAAAAAAGTGCCAACAGAAATGTTTATATAACGTTTATGTGTTATAATGTTTATATGATGTTTATATAACTATTTTATACAAGCAATACCTAACTCCCTTACTAAATTAGAAGGGGATGATTTTGTCCAAGATAGTTCTAACGCACATTCTCAGTAATGAAGATTCTCAAAATCATGAGACCCTCTCAAATTTCCCCCTCAAGTTTATTGAATTTTTGTCAGGGTTCAAACCGCCTCTCGAATTTTTTAAATTTTCATTCAAAACCGCCCTAATCGGACATTCTAAAAATCGGAGGAGAATTGAGCCCCTTGAAAAAAATGGGAGCATTATTGAAAAAACTTCATATACTTATCGCTCTACCTAGTGATAAGGGACATACATGGACAAAGTCCACAAGTCGTTTGGCCGTAATCATGAAACAGACAGACATACAGAGTGACAAAATGTCGAACGGTTCATGCTGGGAGGGAAATAAAAGCAATTAATGCGTGTTGAGATGGACGAATTGGATAAAAAAATATTTTATTGATTGTTCAAGATACTTGCTATCACTTTGTTCTGTTATGATCTCAATTTCAGTCTGGACAATTTTGTCTGCCGTCTATCATAGATATTGAAACGGGGGTGGCATTTGATTCAGTGTGAATTTTCAAGTATGACATTGAGTTTAGTGTCATAACATGTTTGCATTGATTCGTTCTCATGTTAAAGTTTATCAGCAGGTAGTGTGAGTGAAGTAGAGGGTCGATCAGACGTTTGAATTGATACACGAGAGCTGATAAGATGGCGTTTGTGAAGTGGGAGAGGAGTTCGAGTGTGAGCAGTCACCTCCTGCATTCGTTAAATTGGAAAACGGGTTCTTCAGTTGTAATGATAATATCGTAAGTGGGATTGTATTCTCCACGAGGCGAGCGTGCGCGATTTGAATGGACCCAGGGTAAGAAACGATGCTACGAGTAGTGACATTTGCTTGCGAGGAAGCAAACGATCCAACGACTAACAAGACACTTGACAAATCATTTCACACTTACCGCCTCCCTAATTGCTTGAGCTCTTCGATCCTCACCCCTCTTCTCATGAATAACCGATCCTGAATCGTAAAGCACTGAAGAATCCGAACACTAATTAATCCAGCCTCGTATCCAATTAAGGCCCGATTTTGACCAGTTTCTGCTGGAGCTCATTGCCTTTTTTCTGGTCAGACACTTGAACTAGGTGATACTGAGTCAGGCTCTGATCATCACTTGTTGGAATTCTCCCTCCTACTTGTCACATTGAAACCTTTCAATTTATTTTACAAAGAAATTTCTCGATGAAACTATGCTCCCTTCTGAAACCACCACCTCATTTGAATTATCTGTATT
>OX418222.1:49948391-49963391 GCA_948455865.1 Conomelus anceps
TAATTTCTAGTACTTCATAGACTTGTTGACATAGATGGACGGTTTTTTTACTGTTTTCGATAAACCTCGTCATCAATATCTCCTGAACAAGGAATTATTATTATATTTTAAATTAAAATCAGGCACACTTGAGCGGGTACTGGGTCCGATTTGGTTGCGTCTTATTGCAGCAGCGCAATTGTTTCTGGTTTGATGTAATTTTTACAACAATACCTGTGAACAATCCCATTGGTTCTGTTTTTGAGCTGGCCATTTCTTCATCTTGAAGTATCACGTCTTCATGTTAAGCTCATTCTCGTTTTTGTGAAAAAGTTACTAAACATGATTAAAAGGAAATTTGAGGCTCCATCTTTTTTCTGAAACTTTTTACAAGACGCATTCCAAGTCAAAAAAATCGAGAAAAATAGCTTATACTTAAGAATGGGGCAGAGCCCCTGCAATTTTTTACGAATGAGACTCATGTCAGTTGATAGTGGACATAAATAGCAATTCAGAGCGTTGGTTTAATCAGAATAATTAGAGCCGTTTTCAAGAAAATTGTAAACAATATCAAAGTTCATAACACATCCTTGACATGTGAGAATCTTAATTTGAAAATTTCAAGTGATTCGATTCATTGGTGAGAATCTTAATTTGAAAATTTCAAGTGATTCGATACATTGGTGAGAATCTTAATTTGAAAATTTCAAGTGATTCGATTCATTGGGACTAGAGATATCGGATATTGTGGTCACATTAAATGGTCACAACAAAATTTTATACACACATTCATACACCCAAGTACAACGTTTTTGGATTCAGGGGATCTTGAAATGTTAAGATATTCTGAAATTTTGGTACCTTTAATTTTTTTGGGAAGCATTACTTTCCTTACCTACGTCAGTAGGGCTATGAAAGGTAGAGGGAGTGGCAGCAATCCCAGCAGCAGCAGTGATGCCGATGCGGAGTGTGGCGGGCAGTCTATTCAACTCCCGCAACTGCACTGTACAACCTGATTACCTGACTTGGTTAAATGCAACCCTGTGCCTATTAACTCCTAAAATATTGTCCTTTCCTCACATCATGATTTTTCAATACTGCATGTTTATTCGTATCACTAATTAATATTGAAAGAATTCATAAGCTTACTAAAATGTAATTACTTTTTTACCTTTTTTCTTAACTTTGTAACTCTAAAATGGTTGGTCTTACGTGGAAAATGTTCAAGGACATTGTTGTAAGAAATTCTGTAATCTTCAACTTTTACTAGAGAATCAGTCATTCTGCAACCAAGCGCCGAAGAAGAACCACATAGTTCGAAACGCGTCCGCTGCAACTCATAAAGGTCAGTTCTGCACAGAAATATTCTGAATATTAATAGTTATACTGCGTTTCACGAAATGGATATTTACAAGAATTTATTTTTAATATGGAGCAATTTTTGAACTAGTAGTTTCAGAGCTATGAGCAAAAACTAAAACAAGGCTCCCATCACCCTAGCTTGTTTTGAGGGACAAAAAATTAATTCCATACCCCTAGACCACCTTCCCCCCCCCCCCGGTAGAACAAAAATTTTAGCCCCCCTCCACAGAATGAAATCATTGAAACTGAGATTAACGCCAGCTGAAGTTTTGTTTGAGCAAACCGCTTCGCATACTTTACGAAAAAAAAGATACTAACTTGTCACTTTACCCATCATTTTTTACACATATGAAAAGGGTTTTATCTCACAAAATACCCAAAATGCAGAGTGAGATGTTTCCGGTTTTCTATAAGAGTGGCGATAAGCACTTCCGGTAGGAGGAGGAGGTGTAGACTAATGGATCTCGGGCATACTTTGCGCCTCCAGATTCTGAACAGAGCCATATCGATTAATACCGCTAATGGGAGGACACAGAAGCTGAAGAAATAGAAAAACACAAGCATTCCGCCCGCCATTACACTAGATGAATATGAAGAAAGAAAATGGATGAAGAAAGAGAAGTCGAATAGAGAGAAAGCGGATGAATAATCTTTCCCGCTCTTTTTCGAAGCATCGAACAGCACACAAATCGTCTTTCATTACCGCTTCCGTTCCAACGCCACGGGATAAGAATTGGAGAAAATAATAAACGAGATCGTTTATGATTATTACTTTCTCGATTATTATTTGCGTTCAACTTCTGATCTAAGGGCAGGACCACCCTCTTTCACTCACCCCCTTTTGCGTTATTCTCACTGCTGGTAATATCAAGTGGCATCGAACAATTGTACATATATACATATATTTTAGAGTACCAAATATATATATTGGTGAGGGTGTGAACAAGGCAAGGCAAGGAAGACGCAAAATGTCATCGAGAAAAAATGAGAGAACCACTTGCCTTACCAAGGGTAACTCGCTTGCTTTCTTGCCTCACCAAAATATGCGGCACTTTAGTATGTCGTCCATTTAACTCTTTGACAATACTTTCATCTGCCTCCTTCACACAGAAAATATGATGCGCAGCTATTTTTCAATATTATATGTGGAAGATATCATCATTCAAAAGAATGAGAAAGTTCTGACCTTGAAAACACATTTAAAAAAATAAGAGTAATTGATAGATTCTAGAACTAATAATAGTACTACTAACTACTATATAAAGTACTACTAATGCGAGTAATCGTATAAGCAAAAAACTCTCTAAATGTGCAGTCAGTGTAGTTGAATATCAGGCAGGCCAACGTTCTCCATCTATAAGTGAAAACTTCAAAAGAGAAATATATTAGCAATCTACAGATCCCTTTCATACTCAGTATAACAGAGTTTTCAAATTTGGAAACTGTGCTTTGAGACTGAGCATGAGATAATGTAAATAGGATGTGAATAGAAATACGATTATGCATACCTCAATCAGTTTTAGATAGTAAATAGTTCTTCATTATTGTATTAGTTACAATAATTAGTTAGGAAAAGTATTGGCTTGTTCTAAGGTTTATATTGATGAACACATAGTTTTATAGTGGGGTATTATATGTTATTTTAATTTAGCAATCAAATGACTCAGTGTTTTCTATTCAATAATTTATTTGTAATGTTTGAGCTTTTATCAATAAACTTCTTTGGAGGTGTTTCCCATCATCCAGGGAAATAATTTTTTTTTTAATTCTGAGGAATGAATTTGAATTGAATTATTTTTCTCAGCAATTCTGAAGAAGAGTAGCTGCATGTGCACGAAATGATAATTTTAAGAGTAACAGGATAATTAAAGCTTGAAACTTGTTAATGTTTAATCTTACCCACGTCAAACAAATTCCGAATGATGGTTCAGATCTTCAAATAAATTTTTCTATGTTCCAACATAGTTCCTTAGATTTTTCTTTCAGGTTCGCTATGATTTGCAGTCAATAATAATCGAAAAACATTGTTTCAGGAACAAAAATAGTATAATACAAACTTAAAAATCACTTTTAAGTGGAAATTATAACTCACGTTATGGCGTGACGGCCGTTTCTCTCTGTTGTCAAGAGCACCGTCACACGACCCACAGTACACTCTGTGGATCGTCTTTCGATGCTCTTGATAACAGAGTGAAACGGCCGTTACGCCATAACGTGAGTCAATTTCCACTTAAAAGTGTTTTTTAAGTTTTTATTACAATCATATTAGTGGAAACAAGATGGATCTTCAACATCATTATCCACTATAACTTCTGAATCAGTTCTCTTACGGTATTTGAACAGTATCGATCCATAGAAAATGTACAACATTTGAATTGGGTGAGGCCAGATCAGACAGATCAAAGGATAGATAAGGGTTGTAAGGGATGTGAAACGGCCGTCACGCCATAACGTGAGTTATAGTTAGTATCATTAGTTAGTACTGTAGGTCGTCTGACGGTGCTCTTAACAACAGAGTGGAACGGCCGTCACGCCATAACGTGAGATATAATTTCCAATTAAAGGTGTTTTTCAAGTTTTTATTATATATTAGTGAAAACGAAAAATAGTAGAAAACTTCATACCATCAAATAAATACCAAAAACTTCATATCAATTATGAAGAAAAGTATCGATTTTTGAAAAAAATGTATCAATTTTTGAAAAAAATGATTTCAAATTTAATAATTAAATTTATTAAAGTAACAATTTTTTTAATTGGGGGATAAAATAAATTAATTTTTTTTCTTACGAGAAATCTATACCTTGCTCTTTTTCCTAAACTTTTATTTGTAAATTTCTATTATAGAAGGTTCGATGACGTTAATTCTCTCAAAAACCCCTTGTACTGATTAACTTATGTTCGTGCAGGCTATAATTTGGTAGGCTATGTGCAGTATTGGTATTTCGATTTTGATCAATACCACAAACATTCTTCAGCCTGATATGGTTTACTTCAAACGTTCATCCAGCGTCATCCGAATCGACTAGACTGGGCCCCTCCTAACGCGCTGACAACGATTGTTGCCAGATTGGGGACAACTGGGATAGCAAAGGCAAGAGTCGTTGAAAACAACAGGCCGATTGAGATAACAGCCGAAAAATAATAAGCGACTCTCGTATAGAGTTCGCCGTGATACTAATCAAGAAGAGAAGGGTCGTATCGCGAGACAAGTGGCTGAAGGGTGGAGCGAGAGGGGATGAATATTTCATGTCTTGTCACTGATAATGGTGGAAGGGATGTGATCGTTGCAATGCAAATACTGCTGCGAGTCGAGGCAATCCGTAAAATTAAAACCATGAAAAATTCAATGGCAAAGTCGTCTACAAACAGCAAGCGGTTGCTTGAACCGAGGAAAGAAATTCTGCATCCACGAAAAGTTGTGCAAGAAGATAGCGTTAAGAATTCATTCCGGATCTTGAAGCATCTGATCGAGGCACGGACGGATCGCTCCGCAAAAGTCAGAAAATACTGCGGGTGATCAGTCTCGCTACGGCTACGGCTGAAGCTCAACCCCGCTTCAAATGTTTATCTTCTCACCGCTGAATTCTAGTCCGATAAATTATTCGATTGTGGCAGAGCTATGACGGCAGCCTCCTTTAACCATTCAATGTAGGTCTAGGTGATTCACCTCGCCTGAACGATTGACGGCCAACTATTAGAAATGAATAGGTGATTGCAAAGAGGATCATATCAAACAATTCACAATTCAATTCAATTCAATTTTCTCTGAACAACCCTGTCCAGAGGAGTTTATTTTCATTCGATACATAATAATAAATTTTCACAATGTCTGTGTATAAATATTTTCATATTGATTACTCGTGAACACCCCACTATATAAATATGTGCTGGGATGAAACAGTCTAGTAAGTTTTCAATTTATGCAAAATTCCTTTTAAAATATTTGAAACATTATTGTTGATTATCCATGTTAGTATTCTAATCATTATTGAAATATTCTACGTTATATAACTACCACTAATATTACTAACACCACAATGACTACTTATATACTACCTAGCACTACATACTACTATCTACCACCTTTCTAACTCTACAAACTTATCACTGCTAACTCTATACAACAACAAAAAACACCCTACAAAAGACAATGTCATATACCATTATAAGTATTTTTACATAAACAATACATTCCTAATGAATAGTAAAGATTTACAGATCGGAATATAACTCTCAAAACGTGTTTGTTCATGTCGATTTTGAAGTCATTAATCATTAAATTAACCTTATTTTGATTCCTCCAATCCAATTCATTCCTGAGCTCATGTTCACTTTTTTAGGCGATAGTCTTCTTTTGATTTTATCATTTTCTTCAAGAATGTAATTTGCAAGAGAATATTCATGATTCAGATTTTCTCTCATTTGGATGCCTGTTTTATTGAAAATGAAAAAGAATTTCAGCGGAAACACCTCCATCAGTTTTTCATCACTAAACTTCTCCACAACATTCCAAAGATTTCTTACTTACTATTATTCTAAGATAAAAAGTAGGCCCAAGTAAAAATTATTGCTTTTTAGAAACCCGACAAAATCTCTCAGCAATTAAGTTACTACACCTTAGACATTTTCACGCGCTATTAAGCAATTGAATTTCAAGAATAACAAAGCCCTCCACGATATTAACCTTCCGCAGACCCCTGAAACGAATTCCGGTGCCGTAGAATTTGATGTCACTCTTGGATAAAAATTAAGAGACGACATTGTTTATTGACTCTCACCTTATTATTAATTCCTCCTCCTGTCGTTCATTCTTCTGTGTACAAGGGGAAAAGTGGGGGATAAGGCGTCGGTTCAACCCTTAATACTTACAATATTGTGCACTTTATTTGCTTCCGACGTTGGTGGACTATTTAATTAAAATTTCTTAATCTTGAACGCCTTAGCTAATTAAAAATAAGTCACACCACGCATATTGATTCAGCCCTAAGATGAGCAACGGTCTTTCCTCCTCAACCTCTCCCCCAAAACCCCCTCTCAACAATGACAACGAAGCACTTTCTGCCAGCTTTCTTCAAAACAGGCTTAGAGCCGATAACTCTCAGAAATCCTTTGCTCATGTTTATTTTCAAGCCCTCCAACATTCTCCGTCGCAGCTCAAAGTGAACCGTTCTCTCCATCGTCTAATCAGCTTTCCCTTTCAATTCATGGGAAATTCATGCTTCTTAATTCGCTTATATTGAACTTGCTGGAACTATTATTCACAGCCGGCTATACGTCCAACATCCTCTCACTCAAAGTGACCGATTGTACAAAATTTCTATTATTAACAGTAAGGGCTCAAAAATGCTAGTTTAGTTACTAGTAAGTTCGAGGTTTGGGCTTAAAATACTTGATAAACAGAGGGCAGAAGTCACGATTATTTGAAATTTCAGGATATTGCAAAAAATCAATATAAAATGAACATTTTTCAAGTATCTACTTGAATCGCTTTAAACGATTTGTTTCTCATAATTAAATGTTACGTGTAACGTTCTTGACGTTGTGGTGTAGATAGCACATCTTCGAATCACAATCGTAATCTCAACCATTCTTTCCAAATATGCCTTTCCTCTTATTACCTATAATAAAATTCTCTCATAACCAATAGGATGAATCAAGAACAATTAATATTTTTCCATGACATATCTTATTTTTTAACAGTTATAGTTTCATGATTTATCTTATTAAACAGTCATTGAACAGTGTTGAATGATCTATTTATTTTGAACAGCAATCCTCCCCTGAATCTTATTTTCCTTCTACGTTCCTTCATTAATGTAACTTAAATTAATGTAACCCATTAAACCCTTAATATAACTGCACCTTGACCTAATTTAATATTAAAATTTAAAAAAAGAAAATTCATCTTAGAGTATACTTTTTTTAAATTTAATACTTGTAGTTTTTCTTTTTTTGTTTTTTTTTTGTTTCTGTTTCTGTGACCAGTTTCTGTGGTAATTTAATGCTTGAACTTTGATGTAACATAATGTTTCCAGTGTCCTGTTTCGTTTCTTTTCCATTTCTTCAACATTACGAAGAATAGAATATTTATTGTACAATTGCTTCAATGCTAGAGCCTATTGAGACAAAAAATACATTACAATGTTATTACAAAGAATGAATAGTTATAGAGCATCTGCGCAAGTAATAAACAAAATTTAAATTAAAATAAAAAAGAACATAAAAATGAAAAGAGAAAGAAAAATGAAGACGGTAATAAACAAAAGAATAATTTGAAGAATATCTCTATTCTAATGCTTCGAGTCTCATGTATATATATTATTGTATAACGTACCATAACATGAAACGCAGAATAACTTATACCATAATAATATCATGAAAATATATAATCGAAGCTTCCATAGTTTGTGCTCTTCACAGAGATTTACGTGCTATTTATTCATCAAGCTTTTCTTTTTTATGCCTCTTATTATTATGATTCAAGAAAAAAAAGTAGCCCTCGTTTTTGTTTGTCCATGATAATGAGTGCAGTATCCCCGCTACGTTGGCCCATATTTCTGGAATCACGACTCCCACGTAGCATACAAAAAGAGATGAGAACAACTGAAGAAATGATGAAAAGGGGATGAATTTCTTCCCTTGTTTCGATCTATGTCTATTAAAGTTCGAGTGACTGTTCATTTGAACAGAGCCGATCCCAGCGGCTATGCTGTGTGCTTGGGCGAGAAAAGGTCTGATTTCATTTCAAGATGTCATTAATTAAAAAAGTACCCCTTTTATTATTTCCTCAGTGAAAACGGTTTTGACATGACAATTAAAACAGAAGGAGCCGGGGAAAGGGCCATTGTTTGTTGACGATCGCTAATAAACTGAAGAAGAAAGCTGCTTGTAGGAGCTCTGTGTTCCGTGGCTGATGATGAGGTGACGTCGGTGCGGGGGAAGCGGAATAAAAGGGAAAAGTCTTATTGCGATCTTTTCTTTTCTTCGAAAGAGCAAACGAAGAAACGAAAAAATAATTAGATTTTTCTCGATAGTGAGAGCACGGATGAGCACCAAGCATTGACAACTCTGTGCAAACAATCAGACAGCTGAAGCTGAACATTCTGATTGTGTAACGCTTTGATCAAATTCACAAATTCACAATATCATTTCTATTGACTGTTTAAAATCTTAGTGAGCTTTAATTACAATTTGCATCCTTTAAAACCCTGGAGATTCTGTAACCCGAATTCCTTGAATACTTAATTCCTGTATGAGTAGCTTCAAATATCTATACGTTATGAATTCTATAAGAGAATGAATAAACCAATCAATTCATTATGCAATTCTGGAGAGAATTAGTAATGAATTCGTCTACCATAAAAACTTGGGAATACAGAATAGAAGCCTGTGAAAATTATATGAAACCTGACATGACTTTCTATTTCCAACTTTTTCAGTTCTCGTAGGTCCTGTTTGTAACGGTGACCGATTAGATTGGCCAGCAAAAAAGACACTGTTATCTGCTGTAAAATCACTTACCGATGGTTCGGAACCCACCTAAAACTGTAGGCTCAACTCATCAATCACCATCATCCAACTCATTACCCACGCACAGGTCTCAGACCTATGTGGACTTTATCCTCAAAAAAAAAAAAAAAAAATTGAAAATGGAAGCCTAGAGAAAATGGAAAGATTTGGAAGAAAAATAACCATTCTTATTTTGTACTAAATCAATTGGAACTTTTCTACGAGAAAACCGCCTTGGTAAATGATTTTAACTTGGATAACACCTGAAAAAAATGCGCAAAATATTTTGAAGAGTGAGACAAATTTATGTCAAAACTGGAAATGGTTTGAGAAGGATTATTTAATTATATTTCCAATCGGTGGAACGTGAAATATCTATAATTAACCAATTAATCAACAACATTAGTTGATCAGTAAATAGTAACTTTTATGATAGAACAAATCCTAGCTTCATAAGCAATGGGAGGTGACCATGAGTTTCATATATTGTCTGAGAATGTTGCTTGATTCGATCAGCACCTTCTCCCAAACAATTGCAATGTAGTTCAGATATTAATCAAGATTTCCACCTCTCACGGATGTCAATGCAATCAAGAGCCAAATCAAAACCTTTTATAATTTTCAAAAACAATTTTATTCTACAGTGCATCATTTGAGAACGACTTATACCCTACTTTGATCCGCAAATATCCTTCTCATGTAGCCTCTATTTTGTGTCCTTTCAAAAATAATAATCCAATTGACTTATAGTGTGTTTAGTTCCTATCAAATGTTTACAATTTTTGTAAGATTGAATTTCAATTTGTATTCACCCCATCACAAATTTATATAGTGGGGTGTTCATGAGTAATCAATTTGGAAATATTTATACACAGACATTGTAAAAATGTATTATTATGTATCAAATAAAAATGATTCATTCCTGGATTGGATTGTTCAAAGAAAAATTGAATTGTATCCTTGAATACTTCAAAAATTGAAAGTAATATGATCTACAGAAATAGGAGACATTGTGCGTTGCATTCAGTCAATTCGTAGAAATCAAAAGCCTTTTCTGTGCAACACACCATAAAAATATCGTGGAAATATCTCTCTAAACTTGAAACAAAATCAAAATATCCAGATTGGCTGGTTGATTATAACTGGAGTCAGGTAGGATGAATACCCTCTTGAACCCTTTTTAGATCTGTGTGTTAATTATTTGTGGTGCCGGTCAGGCGAAAGCGCAAAAAATGTTAATTACTTTTTCGTCTTGATTCAGTGCATCTTCAGTTCTACTGGTGCACATTGGCTGTCCCATGTACCTCGCCACTGATTGCCGCCGTCTAATTGACTCATCTTTGTTTATTTTCCAGTGAAATGAACCGGCTCCAAGAAGACTGCCTGAATCCCAGCCTAACACAATTTGTCGACTCGGATAACTTTATTGATATTCTTCTTTTTTGCCTGCGCGAGTTGATTCTCATCTTTTCCTTTTAATTATTTGCTCGTTTTTCTCTGCTTACTTTCCTATTCTCATCTCCAGTTTTTCTTGCTTGCTGGAGTACTCTTTTTCTCGAGACAAAAATTGATAGATTGTGAGGTAGCTGTCATGGAAATATTATTAAAATGGTGCATAAAAAGGAATTTGACTGTGTTCTCTTCAGTAGTAGAATTAATTGAGAAGATGCATTAATTACTTTTCATGTAATAGATAACGTAGAATACACTTTTATAAGCAGAATAGAAATTTAATATTACAAACTATTTTTAACTGTTTCTAGTGTTTCGTTTCGAATGAAATTTTAAATTAATAGTGGTTAAGTGAGAAGATGAACTTTATTATTTTGCGAGTGAAGGTTTTTAGCAAATTTAATATTTTTAGTCTGTGATAACCTCAGTGTTTTGGACAATGTAACATATTCAAAATTTGTTAAGGGAACAGTTTTGGACTTGAGTCTGTTGCGCTTTCACATTCGTTGTAAATTTGTCTAAATTAAATAAATTTGCGTGGGTAATGAGTTGGATGATGGTGATTGATGAGTTGGACCAACAGGTTTAGGTGGGTTCCGAACCACCGGGAAGTGATTTTACAGCAGAGAACAGTGTCCTTTTTGCTGGCCAATCTTATCGGTCATCCTTACAAAGAGTGCCTAGGAGAACGCAGCTTATCTCTATCTGATTGAACAGATACCAGCTACTGCTCACGGCTATCACTTGACACAGTTATAATAGATGGAAAAAATACTATGCTGAGTTAACTACTTTGCTATATATCCATATAGTTAAGGTGTATTTATACTAACAAACATCTAGGCCTAATTCATTTCAAATCCAGAACATTTTCTTGAAGATATAGTATCACCATGAAATCTTGTAAGAAAAAATCCATCTAAAAGTGCATTGGGGGTGCAGGGAGTGAAGCCCCCTCCCCTCCACGACCAAGCGCGCAATTCGAGTCATTATTTGTAGACTAAACTCGTTTTATTGTAACTTCCCACTTTTGATGTATGCTTATGCCCTCTCGTTTACCGATTGGCCCATTGCTCATCGACGTACCAAAATTTGGGCAGGAAGAAAGCGCTGACTCAGCTGGCGGCAGTCTTGAATTTCCTCGAGAGCTTGAAAAGATTAAGCCGGTACAAAATTAATCGAAAGATCTAATCCGAGGCGCGCTCACACTAGCAGGCCCCCGACAGTGAAGAACGGAAATTCGGTCGAGACTTCACCACCACCTCCGCCGGTATGCGACTCAAATTAGAGAATGCTCCTAAGGGAAGAGGCCTCGCTTCTTGATTTGATTGTGAAATATTCAGGGTCGGACTCTGCCAGTCGCCCGATTACATATTAATAAGGTTTTAATTCACCTTAGCATCGATCCACAGCTGCCGGAGCCTCGTAAACAGATCCTTTCAAATAACCCCCAACCCTCACCCCTCGATTCTACCACTTACCATGTCCATCGAACACACTTTCCTTTGTTATAGGCGGGGAGAGCTGCTTAAGCTCGTCCATTTCGTACAGAAAAAATCTGTGGAAACACAGTTACAAATTCATACTTTTGGTTCATTAAAACTTGTCCTCATAAAAGTGTATAGAGAGAGATAATAACTCAATATATTGAATTTGACTAAATATGTTTTTCAATAAAATTAAATCCAAATTGAAATTTTATTAAATTTTTCCTCTTAAAAAACTTCTTTTTGCTCAAGATGCCACAAGAGTTTGAAACATGTGCGTGGGTAGTTAGGTGAATGATTGCACAAAATTTGTCAGGCTGAACAAGGATAGACCTGTAATAAAAATCACCTCAAGGCAGTGACAGAGGTGTAGGCTAGCCAGTTAGGGCACTACTTATCTCTGCCTGACTTATTACATTCGGTCACGGGTTGTGATAAATAAATAATAATAATTCATTCATGAACCCAGACGTGTGTCAAACGGCTCTTAATCACGTATTGATCATATTTTTTACAAAAATACTTCACAAGTTAGTTTGAAGTCTTCAGTATAAAGTAATAGCAATTAAAGGAATTCGAAATTAATAAATTCTGTTTAAAAATACTTCCTTTTCTGGTGACATTACAGTTGGCTCAACAATTATTATTGAAACAGCTGTAACAGATTACTATTTAACAACAATAAGCTTGGGTATATGTAAAAATACTGCAACCGCTCAACTGAGATGTATTACTAAGATAAGTTTGAACTATCATAAATTAATATCAAATCTTAAATATTACTGGTATGATTTAAATGAATTACTTGATTTAAATATTTATCTTCGATGATCGATTAAATTCGGAAATAAGAAAATCAAACTTAATCAAAACTGTAGCCCACAAACTGAAACCTCTTGAGACTTAGATAACTACTGAACTTATAACTTCAATAAGAAAACGTGGCCTCATGCACAAAAAACCTCAAAAAACGACCGCTCAATACCATTCTTAAATCGCAATATATAAATTACCGAAACATGTTGAATAATATATATATTTTTTTTTTTTTGAGGATGAAGCCCACATAGGTCTGAGACCTGTGCATGGGTAATGAGTTGGATGATGGTGATTGATGAGTTGAACCTACAGTTTTAGGTGGGTTCCGAACCACCGGGAAGTGATATACAGCAGAGAACAATATGCAGATATGATCAAACAATGCAAGAATGACTTTTATAACAATAAACTATGGCAGTGTAAAGGAAATTCTGAGAAAGTATGGGAGTGTATTAATGATTTTATGAATGCTAAACAAAGCAAATGTATGCTCAACATAGATTCTGAAGTTCTTAATCATAATTTTGCTCACATTGGTCAAGAATATGCTAAGAAATTAATCCATGGTTCTGCAAAAAGTTCAGGAAAGGGTAGTGTCTATAATTAAATATGAAGACTTGAACTTTTTCTATTCATGATTCACATTTTTTCTGTGAACTCCAATAATACATCCCAAGCTTTATCCCCAAAGTGAACCAGCCCACTAGTCAAGTGAAATGGCTATTGGAATACTCGACTGAATCACATGCTGTTTAAGCAAGCGTATTTCAATATTTTCAATTAGCCTGCCCACATTCTGAAGAGTTGCGACATGCTAATTAATTAATTTTACAGAGCCCAATATCAAGACAACCACCATTACCAAAATAGCTTGAAATTGTTTTCAAAAGAAAATAAATTTTCGGGATGACGCACCCGGAGCCATAAATTATTATTTTACCATGGGTGGTACAAAATAAGAATCAACTATGAACAAGGTCTCGTTTGTCAACTATGAGAAAGTTTATTTCGGAGAAGGGTGGGGGGGGGGGGGGGGTTGACAAGTGAAAATCTTTCTGTTTTTCATCCATCATTTTTGTAAATCGAAATTAGTATAATCTTTTATAATTTTCACATTTTTCTTGCAACGCTTTTTCTGCAGACTTAATGGGTCCTAATTTTGGCTCAGTTTTTATTGTATTTGTGTTTTGTAGAATCTGAATAAATTTAATTTTAATTTGATTTAAATAATGAATTGAACTAAATCTTCTATTGAACTGCATTAATTGTTTTAATAATATTTAATACGTTAGTGGATAAGATTAATATAATAAGAGGATTTAATGGTGAGAAAAAATTATTAAAATAAAAATTGTAGACCAGATTGATGAGCATAGATAAGCTAGATATTCTCATAGCAAATATAAAACTGGGCTTTAAAAAGTGATTGTACCCTCAGTCAAACTTTCTTGGAGAATACTCTATTATGTTGGTGAAAAATATCGAAAAAAGCAAATTATGATGTATAATACAAAATTTTGATTTAGTAACATGACCATGCTTCGTTACGTGACATGTCACATTACAACTATCACATTATCGCCTGTAATGGCAGTACAACCCATTCATGTTATGAGCGTATGACACGAACTGTGATGAATATGAATAATCGTAGAGATTATAAATCAATAATGGATGGGTTACACTAGAAGGAATTGCCTGTCTGAATTACTTATATGTGTGGGAGAATAAGTTAACTGATTAGTTACTGGTTAGTTACCTTGCTACTTGATGGTCATTGAACATTAAGTGAACATTAAACAATTTGATCATTACAGTATTGATGATGAGTCTGAATATTTGAAAAAAAATGATCAATGATATCTACATAATCAAATATAATAGAATTAGACAAGGAAGAAAGTTTTCAACGGTACTGTTGGGGAGATGGGACAAGTAGAGCAATGTGACCGCCTCAAATCTTTTCAATAAATAAATGGATTTGATGAACTCTCTCACCATTATTACAATGATTGTAATATGCTTTTGTTTTATTTTGTTGCAATAAGCTTAAGCCTGGCAACAGTCATCAATAAAACCAATCAATCAATCACCCTTATTCAATTTTGTCGAATACAATCTAAAACTATTATGAGACTGAAAATTGAATTGTTTCTTAACAGGGTTTTTTAACAGTTGTCAATTCAAATAAATATTTTTGTCCGATTCAATTCAATCTGGGTTTCTGGAATGTGTAATAGTCTATCTACTTACTTTGATGGTCTATTTTTTCCTACCCTTCTTCTTCTTCTTCTTCTTCTTCTTCCTCCTATTTCTTGTTCTTGTTCTTCTTCTTGTTCTTGTTCTTGTTCTTGTACTTGTTCTTGTTCTTGTTCTTGTTCTTGCTCTT